>PTFA01000508.1:125012-141860 GCA_003342895.1 Casuarius casuarius | reverse complement strand
GGGCTTTGAATCGAGAATAACAATGAGCTCAACATGCTTACTGTGCATGTGTATAGTACATAAAAACTTCATCTAGTGCCCCCTCCGGTGTTCCTTACCCTGTACCAATGGTCAGCAGTGCCTGGGATCCCCTGCTCCATTATTGGCTTGACCGAGAAAATGCTGGGGAACCCCCGTTCAGACACAGAGGTAATAAGTGCTCCATATCGACCATCATATGCCTTATGTTTATGCATCCGTCCCTGCTGGGAGTCCAGGCGGTGCCCCCACCTCACCCTTACAGGGCAGACTGTCAATTTGTATGGAAAGGGGAGAAAAAGAGAATGCTTTCTTTGAGGGATGTTGAGGCTAACAATTCTGTAGAGACCTTAAGAGACCTTAAGAGGTAGGGATCTAAAGAAAAGTCTAATCCTCAGGAGAAAATAAACATTATGGGCCTGAGGGATTGACCATCTCACCACATGAAGCAGCAAAGGAATAGCAGGCAGAGCTTGGTAAACAAAAAAGAAACCACTGCTCTACCAAAGAATCTATGAGGCAAGCAGGATAAAATACCAGAGCTTAAGATTTGGATCCAAAGGCAAGGGAAGTGGAGTGGAGGAAGAAGATGCATTTGAAGACAGCATAGCAGTGTTGGATTTTTTGCTGTGGAGGACGATTCCCTGGGAGGAGACTAGAGGGAGCAGAGAAGGTGGCAGAGGAGAAAGAGGCTGACAAAGAGAAATGACAGTCTGCAGAGTGATAAGTCACTTTGTGAGAGCATCTCTAAGCATAAGGTCTTATTTGTCAAACTGCTACTTAATGCCAAAATGAATTAGTCAATTCCACATGGTAAATAAATGCTGTTGCGCAATGCAATGTGCTCACAACACATTCTAAATATAAGGTTAGTTAGACAGATACATGCAGACTTCTAAAATTGTTTTAAAACAGATTTTCCAAGTTAGGAATACAACATCTATTTTTGTAAGTAACCCATGTCTTTGTGATGCAAAAGAGTTTTGAATAAAAAAATTTAGCACTAAAAACCTGTTGTTTTCTTGTTAAAAGTAAGAGGATGGTGCCCAGTTCCTCAAAGGTCCTGCTGAACTGACTGAACTCTTGGCCTTAATGACAACAGCAAACCTATTGCTCTTCATGGATTGTATAGAAAAAAGAAAACAAAATACTTAAATTTTTAAAACTAATTAAACAGGCAAATATAAACTTTACTGGTCCCTCCTAACAATAAGGTATATAAAAGCATGAGTAACCCTTTTCTGTGACAGTTGGTTAAAGAGAAATTTTCCTAGAGGGACTATTAAAATATTTATAACCAATTAATAAACCCATTCCCCAAACCTTAGACTTTTATCTCTGAAAAAGAAAAATAGTTATCAACAATCCTGTCAAAGCCTTCCTGCAACATTGTTTTTACTAATCTAGAGTCTATAGTCTCCTTTATTGGATATCTTTTATATATATATATATATATATAGTTGGATTGATGTGACAGTAAGAAAGCAAAGATTCAGAAAAGAGCAAGAATAATGGTTTGATAATGCATTACATTTTTCACTCTGAGAAATACAGTTTTGGCTCTGTGTGCTTGTTTAATGACTAATGCCATGGACAGAAACGAGAAAAATGAGAAAATCTGCAGGGATTGCTATGCTAATGGCACATATGGTGATGAATGTGCTTGAGGGTCAGACATGCAGATCTTCGGTTTTGAAATAAGGACTCAGTTTTTTGTTGTTAGGTATTCTGTCATATTGATAAAATCAGTCCTTTTAGTATTCACAAGCAGAAGAGTTTTCCTCCAAATATAGCGCGATTTTTCTTTTTTTTCTTTTTTTTTTTAAATCTTATCTTACAATGAGTAGCTTGCTATGTCTATTTAAAAGATAAGGCCAGAATCTAGTCAATGTTCAAAACTCAGAGGATTTTATTTTCCAATCTTGTATCTTCTAAAACTCCTCTACAAACTTTATGTGAAGTAGGCAGCTGGATTGCCAGTAGGCAAACTGGACCTTCCATAGCTTTTCCTCAGTGTGTTACACAGCAGAGGCAACAGAGGTATAAATAGCTGCATGGAGCATATGACAATGATTAATGGAGTACTGTGTTTTTTTCTTTTTTTTTTTTACTGTTTTTCTAGACCACAGAAGAAGTCCAGTTAATTAAATTTCCTCGAAGAATTCATTGCTATTTTGTTCCCAAGTTTGCAAACCATGTGATATACTCTGCAGTGAGGTATTGTAAGAGATAACCATTAACTAAAATGACTAACTTGAGAAAAGATCGTGTGTTCCCTATCCAGCACAGCTGCTGTTCATTGCATTTATCTGGTTTATCTCTTTGATCTGTGCTTAAAGGAGAGCAAAGCTGTCATGTTTAGTCAGAAAGTAAATTCCACACAACATCCTGTTCAAGGCATTGGGGATCTAACAATATCATTACTATGTTTGGAGAGCTGTTTAGGGAAAGTCTAGGGGGACCAGATTCTGTTGCTATCTAAACAGAGTCCTAATTGGGTCAATTTCCCTGGAACATTCATTCAGAAGAAAACCAAAGGAAAATTTCAAGCAATATCAAAGGAACATGTTTGAATATTTTTCAAATTAAAATTATTTTAAATTAAATTCAGTTTTGACATTTTATCTTATTAAAACACACTTTTAAAAGATAACATAAAACCTTCTAATTATGTAATGCTAAATCTTTTAAGTAGCATCCGTTGATTAGGAAATAATAATTTGTTGAGTTTGGAAATTTATCTTTTTGTCTCTATTTGTAACAATCCTTCATGAAAATTCCACTTGCCCTCTCTTTTGCTGAGTGATAGTATATTTTTTCATTTTTTAAAGTATTTTTTTAGAGGAGGAATGTAATGCTGTATCTTCAATGTGAATGAGCTTTGCTGTCTGGAAGAACTTCTAATCAGATGATTCCATATTATCTTCAGATACTGAGCTGTAAAGGACACTGAATAAGAGAATTTAAGTATGCATTTCTGAACTTGCCTGCTTAAGAGACATGTAATTTCCCCAAAAATGAGACACAGCATTTTGTGTTCCATACAGAAAATGATGATTTCTTGAGATGAGAACAAGGCAGCATACAAAAGGGGACTGTGAACACTGAATGCTTTGAACGGCAATATGACAGAAGAAAGATACTTACAAATCTAGCCAAGTAACTAAATATTCACAAAAAACTATTAAGATTAGGTCTTTGAAAATGTGGACAGAAGGGCAAGGAAAAGAGTTTATAAGAAACTATTTCTAACACAAGATTTATAACTGAGCAAATATAAATTAACTATCTGTAGTGAATCAATCTGAAAAACGTCTTGAATGTGTGGCCTTCAGAGAAACGGTATTAGGGGAATTTGAAGTTGGGGTCCCATTGAGCTCTTATCTACTTTAGTGAAGCCTGAGTTTTTACCCTTAGTGTTTGACTAAACTCTCTTAGCTCTGTTCCTTATTTGGATGCACATAGAATACTCAAGTTTTATAATAATTCTCCAAGGCTTGCTTTTTTCTTACTGTTATCACTATGCATCATTCACTGAAACTGCAGATGGAGTTGTGTATATACCAAAGTACACAGTCCCTGTACTTTGCAGAGAAAAGTGGGGAGGGGCATGCACCAAATAACTCCATTTTCTATTCATTCATCAGTCTTCTGGTCTAAAGAGATTTTTCGCGTGGAAGAAATACCTAAGTCTTTCATTTCTAAGAACAAAGAGAGCTGATTTATGTTTAACTGAAGTGTGAGTTTCCTTTCCATTCCATGAGGGCATTTTAAATCAGTCATTTGATTATAAAGCAAATCAGTTGTAAGAACAGTAGGAATTCTATCCTTTTAATAAAAAAAAGAGCAGTATCAAGAAAAATACAAGGTTATTTACCCCAAGCCAAATTACATCTGGACAGGAGGACAGATAAAACAAACAATAAAGATATCTGGCCAAAAACTATTTGCTAAATAGTTTAGAGTGATAAATGTACTCAAACATTGTAATATAGAACAAGACTGTACAATAGCCTTTTGTTTTTGCTTATACACAGTAAAATAATAAAATTTCATTCATGTAAAAGTGTAAAGGTTTATGAAGCACTGAGAAATTTTTTTTTAAGTCAGGTTGGTCTCTTGGTACCTACTTTGGTCATTCAGGCTGTTGTTGCATTGTGGATTAGCCCTTGAAAGTGCTGATTTTAAAAGCAAAGAGAGCTTTCTTTTCTAATTGGATGTTTTGGATCAAGAAAACAGACTTTCTGTAAGCATATGAGAATGATATTTGCTTTTTTTTCCAGAAGATCTTCCACATTGCTTGCTGGAACTGATGGTTATGACAATCACATCTTTCCAGGTAAGTACACATATTCATTTGAGCTCAGTTCAACCGACGTGTAATAAAATCAGAAGCAAAGACAGTTTACTATATGGCAGTAAGTGGAAAATGGATATAATGTGTTAAGATGTAAATGTTGTATACATTAGCTCAGTCTAGTATGGCACGTAAGTAAAAGCATCAAAAGGCATGGCTGATTTAGTTGATTCCCCACTGAAGTTTATGGCAAGAGCAACATTTCCAAATGCATCCATATTTTGCTTTCTAAAAGGACTGAAGTTTGCAGAAACCCAGGTTTTACTCTAGTATATGAAACTCGGATTCGTAACACATATGAATGATTCTGTTGCAGTAGACAGGGTGCCTACCAGCTCTTCTCTGTTTCATATATCTTTAAGGCATGTGGCAAATTATATTTCCTTTCAGCTGAGGCATAGCGAAACAAATGATGTTATTGCCATTGTTATGAGGCACTGCTATGCCGTGATTTTGGAAGACAATAATGAGCAATTTATAAAAAGAAAATTATTTTTTTTTAGCATGATGCAACTTTCTTCAACTTTTCTTCATTTTTACAGGGTAGCAAAAATGGCTTTTGCATGTATTTCAGATTACTGGAGTTTACATATTTTCTGTCACTATGTATTAGTCAAATTCAATCTAGGAGAGAAAACATCTTCCTGCTGTACTTACAAACATTAACTCTACTTATTTTTTTTTAAGGAAAATAAATGTCTTTTTTGGATGTGGAACATAATACTTAGAATTTTGTTTTTAAACCTGGGAGACTGCAGGTGGTATTTGTGTCATGTAGATGCCACAGAGATGCCTGTAGCAAATACCTACCAAATGGAGTTTCTGGGTGAAAAGTCAGCATATTAGGAAGAACATCATGTTCCCTTTGAATTCTGGAGCTTGACCTCTGTCAAGGTGAAAGAGTGTCACAGTAATGGTATGAATCAGCCATCCACAGGTCTGAGAGCTACAAAAAAAGCTGTACCACCATGCTACCTTTCTTTTTTTGAACATAATATCTGTATATGCCTTGGAGAAACCATGGGCTGTCTCTACATATGATACAAAACATTCTCTCAGTAGAAGAGTGTTGTGTATTGACTTGTATGTTGTTCATGTGTATTTTTTGTGTAGGTCTTTTCTTTTTTCTCTCCAATATTTTTTGCATTTTTTTATAAGACAGAGTTCTCAGGCAAAACCTAAGAGTTGAAGATGCATTCACCAATGCAGAGCAGATCAATCTAAGGCTTGTGTTCTCTCAGTTTGAATCCATGCACTTTTCACAAAGACTATCTTCAGGGACTGCTTCCACACCCTTGCCAATTGGTCTGAGAATCACAAGATGGTAAAGTGATACATCCAGCCTCTTACAGAAATATTATGCCTTACTTCCCATATAGGATTTTACTAATGTTACAGAACCAAAGAAACACAGAAACACTGAAGTAGGTAGGCACCTCAGGGGATCATCTCATCCATCCACCCTGCCCAAAGCAGGGTCAGCTATAGCAATTTACTCAGGCCCTGTGCCTTGTTTGCTTTGGAATATCTCCAAAGGATGGAGACTACACCATCTCTCTGGCCAACCTGTTCCAGTGTTCGACTGCTTTCACAGGAGAAAAGTTTTTTTCTTATGTTTATATGGTATGTCTTGTATTTCAGTTTGTGCACATTGCCTCTTGTCTTATCACTGGGTACAACTGAAAAGAGTCTAGCCACATCCTCTTGACACCCTCCCTTAAGATATTTGTATACACTGATAAGATCCCCTCTCAGTCTTCTCTTCTCCAGGCTAAACAGGCCCAGCTCTCCTCTTAGGAGAGATGCTCCAGTCCCTTCATCATCTTAGCAGCCCTCCACTGGACTCACTCCAGTAGCTCCATGTCTCTTTTGCTTTGGGGAGCCCCGAACTGGACACAGTACTCCAGATGTGGCCTCACCAGGGCTGAGTAGAGGGGAAGGATAATCTCCCTTGACCTGCTGGCAACGTTCTTCCTAATACAGCCCAGAATACCATTGGCTTTTTTGCTGCTAGGCCACTTTGCTGACTCATGGTCAACTTGTTGTCCACCAGGACTCCCAGGTCCTTTTCTGCAAAGGTGCTTTTGAACCCATGATCCCCCAGCCTATACTAGTGCATGAGTTTATTCCTTTTTACAGGTGGAGAACTTTGGCATTCATTAGCCTTAGTGCTGATTCGGCAAGAGAACATAGATCTGTCCTTGTAGCCATGGTACTAATTGCAGCCAAAATTAACAGGAATTTTTTTTTTCTTGATTTCATCCTGACATGCAGTGAGAATTAGTAATTGATAGGGATATTAGCTGCAAACTTTCATCTGTGCCAACAAATGAACCATTTCTGGGCAGCATATAGTGTTGAAAATAACTGCCATCACCTTCTGGCATCACAACACATCCTGATTTTACCTTTAACTGTCAATAAATCAGCTATCATTGTGGAGTCACTGTAACCCTGCTTCTGGAAATGGCTATAACATTTCCAAGACATTATGCGAAACCAAATCATGTAATGAAACTCATTTCCCCCGCAGCAGTAAACCAAAAAAGAGATAGAGGTGAGGCAAATCTTACCTTTCCGCTCAGAACTGTTTTGTCTAGCTCACAGTCCTATTTTGATATATTGTGTGAAATCCTCATGTACAGATAGAATTATTGAGATTTTTCCTGCTCCTTCGAGAAACTAGTCATTTTCAGATACATCTGTTTGGCTTATCTCTGTTCTCAGTACTGAGAGCCATGACACAGCATTATCTAGCTGGGATAATTCAGCAGAGAATGGTAAATTTACTTTAGAACTGTAAAGAAATGTATAATGCAATGGAAGGGCTGTACACCAGAAAATAACAGGACATTGATGACATTCAGTGTTGTATCTTATTCACTGCTGATGTCACCACTCTTTTTGCTTAGACGTC
Organism: Casuarius casuarius; assembly: GCA_003342895.1. Taxonomy (NCBI): domain Eukaryota; kingdom Metazoa; phylum Chordata; class Aves; order Casuariiformes; family Casuariidae; genus Casuarius; species Casuarius casuarius. The sequence goes on along the minus strand of PTFA01000508.1, from coordinate 134,568 downwards.
AGATACCCTTACAGAGTCAGCTCTCAGATGAAGAAGAACTTGTTGTGATTAACCTAAGATCAAAGTAATGCTGGAAACAGTTTGAAATAAAACTGAGAAATTGCCCCTCCCTCTTTCCTTAGAAATAGCATGAAAGGAGACCCAAAGGTTCTAGGCACTTTTTTGGTTACTTCACATACCTAACCTTTTAATTTTCAAAGATCTTAATAGAATTTTGCTCACATTGTTCTCATTAATTCTAACCGGAAAGAAGCAGACAACCAGAATAATGTAAGTAATAGTGGTTAGACCAGCAAATCTCTTACTATGTTCACCTTAGCATATGAATTGCATTCTTTAGAAATTCTGATGTTTTAGCAGTTAAATGCTTTGGGATCTTCCTTGCTAGGGACAATAGTTGCTAATTCATGATGGATTTTTAGTTTTTTTATTTTTTTGGTTTTTTTAATGAGAAATAAGTGTCTGTGAATTTGGAAAATATGATTTCTTTCCCCTTTTTCTCTTGCCTCTATCCTACTTGGAATCCAAGCAGATCTATGTGAATAACTTATATTACGTTCATTATGAAAAGGGGGAAAAAAAATCTCGAACTGTAAAATAATTCCTTCTTTCACAGATTTTCAGTTAAACAAAAACAAAAAAATGACTTCCATTAAATATAATTTCATGCAAAAATTTCTCTTCATTTGAGGGTTTTAAACACTTAGCGGTATATTTCGTGCCTGGTATTGAAAAAACGGATAAACCAAAATATTTCAATGCTCAGTTTTCTAAATGGAGCATTTTATGAAATTTCCTTAAATGGCACATTTTGCCAAAATTGTAATGCACTTGAAATCCATATGCATAAGAAGGGTACATGTCTTTTTTTAAAGTGGTTGTGATTTAAGTAGTAGAGGTGTCAGAATAATGCTTTAAGCAAAACAATACCACATCATTATTTTGTGTTATATAGTGACTACAAAATATCCTGCCTTTGCCTTTCTAATAATGCATATACACACATCAGTGTGTTTCAACTCTTTTTACAAGATCTAGAAAAAAATCATCATAATTATAGGAAATGATTCTTCTCAGCAGCATGAAGCTTAGTAAATAAATTATACTGGCCCAAGAGTGGGAATACAGAAAACAGAAATTACATGCTATAAGAAAATCCATGCTATAAGAAAATCCATGCACTGCACTATCCTCATGAAACTAGATTGCTGCATTGTAAAAAATGAGCAGAATTTGTCCTTTCAAAAGGATTCTTGAAAGCTAGTAATTACACTGGGGTATGTATGGACAATCTGAGGTGATTTACGGAAACTGCTACCCCAGGAAATGCTGTGTGTTGTACACCTGCTCTCAGGTGTTCAGCAAAGGTGACTTTGCTCAAAATAGGAATCAAATTATGAAGGTAAGCTGCTCTACTCTCAAGATGGAGAAATCAAAACCCTGTAAAATTGCCTCACCAAATGCAGGAATCTGTATACAGTAGGACAAATATAGCATCGTTTGCACTTGCAAACTACTGCTTCAGTTTCAAATACTGTTGGAATTGAGACTAGATTATTGTATGTGAATAAAAATCTAGATGGTTGTAGATTAGACTCCAAGATCTGTTGTCATTATTAATATAGAGTTTTATTGAGTGTGTTTGTCCCCATGATTTGCGCTTTCCATTTGAGTTAACTTTATGAATGCTGTTATTTTTTGGGAACAGATCTTGACTAGAGTTTCCTGACCTAATTCAAAAAGCCACAGAACCCCAACCTTTGGCCTTCAATGTCATTCCACAAGGCATAGGCATAGTATGTCATCTTTGTCATGGCTGTCCACCTTAAACAGTAAATCAAAACAGCTCTGCAGGATGCTTGCTATTCCAGATATAACATTTTGTGACATGAGCTCATATTTCCAAATGACCTTCATCAAAAGCTATTACTTATTTGTAAAGATTCAGGTTGATCTTTTTTTTCTAAGGTTTGCTGAATGGATAAGAAATTAGTGTGCAAATAGTTGAGCTTTATTACATCAGACTAACTATTTGTGCTGGAATAGAAAACAGCTTGCATTTAATATACAGGTAGTCTGTAACATTTATTTTTCTAAAGCATTAGTCATAAATATTTTGTATTATCATTAATCTTTCTGCAGCAGTTGGAAAAATTCTGAAGGAGTTTTACCTGGGTAACAATTTTGTGGATTTCTAGACTAGCATTTTAAATACCACATCATTATTTAGTACTACTTCTGCTCACCTTCATGACATGGCCTGACCTGTCAGTATCCTGCTCAGATCTGGTAGCTCACGGAAGACGTGCAAATTTTACATTTTACTAAGATGTTGCAATGACAAGGAAAGAGTTCACAAATATTTTAGCATCCTAGCCACTCAAATATCAGTAAATACAACAAAAGTTTAATTAAGCAATAAATCAAGCTGCTGTTTTCTCTAAAAGCACCCAAATTTGTTAATTTCACCTTAACTGTAAGAATCTACGTTACATTAAACATAATTTGTTTAATTACTCTGGGATAATATGTGTTCATTTGATAAAAAAACTTTTGTGGTTGACATTTAATGCTGACTTTATTATGTTAATAAACAAAACTACTGCACTTCACTCATGCTTAAATTTATACTCTTATTTATAAATTTATAAAATTGGCTGTCAGAACAGCTTTCTGAAAAAATAGCTGTTACAGTGTTTAAATTAATTATGTAATTTAAATGTAAACCATGGTAAAAATTTATCATGCTGAGGGCTGTTGGTATGTCCTGACATTTTAAAGTTTGAGGGAAAAAAATCAGCATTCTTAAGGGAATAAAGAACCCAGTTTCTTTTGATTCATTGGTTGGCTGGCTAACTGTAAGAGCTTTTTGGTAGGAAGGACCCATTACAGAGGAATTGTTTCAGATTAACTATTTCTTCTGAACTTCAGTGCCACTTTCAGATTTTACATTGTCTGATCGAACACAGGCCAGACATTATGCTAAAATGCAGTACTGGTTTTTGATGTGTTGTACTTAACAACTTACTTGCTTAATAATTGTCCAGCATTAAGAATGGCAAAGAACCTCTGTAGGTGGAGAGCACTCAGCATTTCTGTGTCACATTTGGATGAAACGATTAATGTCTAATATACCAGGCTACCTTTGATATATTGGTAGTAATGACTTCCTTTTCTGCCTGTAGACTAGATGCCTATTGATAGATGCAATATTTCTATACCATGAATTAACTGTATCCAGACTCTTCTAAATGCAGTCTGACCTCAGTCATTGTACCTTTGACTTTCTTGTCTGCAACATTTGACTCTAATAGGAAGAACTTTTTTAACATGTGTTTGTCCCTAAAAGCCATAGTAAAAACTGATGGGATATATAAGCATTATCTTGAGCCTGTTTGCATCCAGTCAACTGGAGCAGGAGCAAAAGGAACTACTGACATTAAAAGATCATTTTATCTTACTTCAAATTAACTCTCTACAGGCTTATGCCCCTGGCTCACTTAAATAGTTTTAAATGTATTAAATGCGATAAAGACTCTTGCTATTTCTTTTTCATCAGGATGTTATAGTAGAATGACTCTGTTTCATGACAATCTGGTACTATAGCTTCTGGACATGGTATGAAGAAAAAGTACAAGCTCACACAAACCATTATTTGGAGAGAGAGTTAACATTTTCAAAGCTAACACTTTTCTGGATTCAAGTTTAGATCTAAATTCTTATGTTATTTTTTCTGCTACTTTTGATCTAGACTTCAGTGTCCTACTCTGGCATAAAATACTGTCATGAAATTATAGGACATTAAAGGACATAAACCAAGAATGGTGGACCTTGTGAAGCTCTAGAATGCACTCCTCAACTCATTTCTTATCTGCCAGTCTCCCTCTCAACAGAAATCAGTATACAGAGGGAAGTGTGAGTATCGACTCACCCAGATCTCATCCCAGCATGAAGCAAAGACACAGTAACTCTTTAAATCTTGACCCAAAGCTAATCAATTTTCCTATGCCTCACAGTTCAGATTTTGCTCCTAATACTAGAAATCAGGGAAGGTTATAAAAGGATGATGAAGTATTTCAGGCTACTAGAAAAGCTTCTGTAAGTTAATTGCCCAATTCCTATAACCTTTTGCAAGATGGAGTCATAGTCATATGTTGCAACATATGGTCGTTCAGCATATTAACAGGCTTTTTTTATTATGGTTTCTATTTCCAAAACCAGATATTGGCATCTCCTACGGATCTGATTCAGAAAATTCCCTTTGTTAGGAGTCTCACTTTAAGATTTAAGATTTTGGTTTAGGTGTTGTGGATGATTCTATATTTCTTTCTCCTATTTTTAATGATCTATTGTAGTGTAACAATGAACTTCTGTCTCATCTTCAGTGATGATGCCACTAAAGAGCAATATATGGTGAATTTTAAGAATGTCAATGTGATGCATATTTTGGGTTCTGTAAGAAAATAATAATGAAGGAGTATATTTTCCACCAAATCTCTGCTCTAGAATCTTATACCCATTTTTCTTTTTATAATTTCATGTTTCAGTGTTTTAGATCAAGAGAAAAAAATCAATATGAAATAATCCTGTGAGGTAAATTTTGAAGGTGATTTCATCAATCTCTTATAGAGTTGGATAATAATACTGAGTTTCAAAAAAAAAGGTCTTGAGTTTGTGGAGTCCAAGAAACATAGAAAATGCCTGTAGTGAGGATCAGGCAGAAGACAAATAATAGTCTCTGAAGGAGACAAACAGCTGTGTGTACTTAAATAAAGAACATATTTCTCAGTGAAGTCTAAGCTATGGTTCAATTATACCTGACTGAACTTCTTTTTCATCACTGAGGGCTTGTATAAGTGGCAATTAAATTAGTAGCCCTATTGTGACAATGATCTGATGGGCTTCATTTCTGGTGTTCTTCTCTTTTTTTGAAAGTATTTACAGTTGTTATGCTTGTTTTATGACTTTCTTACGTAGAAGGGATTTTGACTAAAACACAGCCACATTAGTTCATCAGTTTTAATTTCATTCAAATCAAGATCTAAAAGGGAGGTATAATAGTGCTTAGAGAAAATCATAAGGTCTCAAGAATCTTTAATTCTAATTTAATGCAAGAAAACAGAAAGCTAGTTAACAAACAAATTAAAGAACTGTTTGCTATGTTGTAAGATATCAGTATAAAAAGAACAGATTTGCATGTGCAATCTTCATTCCACAGTTCCTAAAGCCTTCTGCTATGTCTGTTGTGCAGCATTATTCTTTCTTCAAAATAATAATTAGAGGGTTAATTGTATTTGGTGAAGAGGAGATAGTGTTGAAGAGGCTTCCTTTGGTTTTCTTTGATGAGCTCAGCTGTTGAAGAGCCATCTCAAATCCACAAAAATAAGCAGAAAAAAACACACAATGAAGACAGAACAGTGTTAACCAGATCATCATTACCTGTATGATATTTTCAGGACCCTAATTACAAGGCACTAACCTATAGCAAAAGCCATTTCTCGAGCATGTACTCATCTTCCCTAAGTACCTGGCAGGGGAGTGACCTCATCATAACCTTTGTCTCCAGACCCTGACAGCTTGTTTTCCTTTTGCTTGACTTGGGCTGAGTAACTCTCTGATCTTTTGCTGTGTAACTGGACTCTGGAAGAAGGAGGCTGGCAGGGGCAAGATCACTGTAGATCTGTGGTTTAAGGTAATTCATTTTATAGACTGATACTTCTCTTCTCATTACAATGCTGTGTTGCAAAACAATTGAAAGACTGATGGCTGTAATAAACAGCAGTTTTCAAAACTTCAATATTGCTAAACCATTAGCAAAATGACTCTGACAATTATGGTACAACTTGTGATTTAATTGCTTTTAGAAGTCACAGTAAATCCATTCCTTAAAGTAAGAACTTATCTATGTTGCACACTAGGTAAGAAGAGTAATTTAGATATTTTTCTACTCTGGAGTAAGAGAGAGGCCTGCAACATATTAAGGAAAACCCATAATAGCTTCAGTATAATGTGGACAAATAAATACAGCATCATGATTTTATTCCTTGCTGTGGATATATGTGAGCTTGCCCCTAGGCAATGCAAATCTCATACTTTTCAAGAGAAGTTGTAAACAACAGTTTCATTTGTGGCTTTCAGACTGGGCAAATGTATTTTATGACTGAAGTAGCATTTGATTCTGGACCATCGTTTGAAAACTGTGCTGTCCACTTTAAAATCCAAATCTGACAAGACTGTGCGTATCACAGGTAAATACCAGGTCACCAGCAGAATTGCATAGCCTATATCAAATTTATGAAATGACTGTAAATGCTACATGTTTCAGGAATTCTGAGATTATAGTTGGGTTGATACAGATTATGCTAATTTACACAAATACAGGTCTAGCTGGAGTGTATACGTGTGTGCTAGTGTATTTGATTTTCTTTCATCCAGTTCCTCACATTACATTCCTCACATGAAGCAGTTGGTGGATTTGGCTTCAGCAATACCTTTGGATTGGAATGGTCTAACCTGAATTTCAAACTGGAGGCTGAAAAAACTAATTCTTTTAATTCTGAAAGACCATACTACTCTCTTCCCTTCACCCCAAGAGAATGACTGTCACAAAATTATTCTTTCTGCTCAATTTAGAGGCCTTCCTTTCTGTCTTGATGTCTAACATGCCTTCTCATGAATAACAGTTCTTGCCATATCCTACTATTCTGTCTCGGATTTTGAAGACAATATCCTACTGTTAGTATCAGCTAGAGAAAAAAAAAATTTTCACAATCATCCTGCAACAAACAAGCTTGAATACTACAGGTTTTTTTTCTGTCTTGCCTCCTAAATTCACTCCTTCATAGTTGCCCAAAATGTGGCAGCAACAATTGGTGATTTTTGTCAGCTGGCTTTCCCTTGCTTGCAGAGCACTGATAAAGCCATGATAATCTGAACAGATCTTTTTCTGAACAACTCAGCCTTCCATAAGAATCTCTATTTTAAATTCCTTTCTATTGAAATTTTCTCTTCCTCTTTCTGTATTCATATGTCCTACTTTTTCTACCTCATTACTATTGCCTTCTTCTCATCTACACCTACGCGCAGCCTCTGTAGTAGCTATGTAACTGCTAGCAGTTATTTCCTGCTGGCTGCCTTTTCATATAAGGGAGACAGTTTGACAGTGTGATCTCTCCTGAGAGCAGTGATATAACTGATGACAGCTTTATTGCAAAAGTTCTGTTTCACTCAGTTCTGAGTTCCGTTTCTTATATCCAAAAGCACCATCTCAATAGGGAGCAGCCCAAATATTGTATTATGTACATTGTGTAATCCCTCTGGAAACAGCATGTTTAACAAGAACTAGTAGACAAATGAATTCAGTGTACTACTGAAAGGTCTGGGAATATAAACAGCTGAGTTATTTGGCGGTTATATTGTTTAAAAAGTACCATAACTAACAGAAACCTTTTGAACCACTGACAGGAAGTAAAACACTATGTTTTCACTGTCTCATCACTAACTACCTGAACACATTCCTGCGCTGTAATTTGTAATGACACAAATGCAATGAACAAGCCACAATAAAGCATTTTTGGGAGGGTATTGGCAGAGCACCTGCACTGAAGTTTAATTACAGCTTCTGGGAATTTCCTATATTATCATTTTCAATATATCTTGCTGACAGCAGTAACCCTGATGCTATAAGTTCTCAAAGTCAAGAATATAAAAATCCCTTAGGAAAATATCTTACTTCTCTTTTTCTGAAGGGGGATAAGTACCCTCCAAGTATAACTGAAATTCAGCTGTGAAAAATTAACTTGTTTCTGAATAGCAAAATTCTTCTTGTCCATAGTTCTGCACAGTTAAAAAATATATCCTTTGCCATGTGTTACTACAGGAAAGGGTCTGCAAAATGGCTTCATTTGTTTTTTCCATATTGTTTCCGGATGAACACAAAATATTTCATATGTTTGCCACTGATAATATTGTCATACCTCAGTAGAATAAATGCTCCTGAAACATCTGTTTCTGCATACAAATCTGTTACATCTCTAATGTTACATGTCTAATCTTACCACAGGGGAAATGTAGATAAACCATGTATGTTTTTGTTTCATTTTTCCCTATTTTAATGGCATGGTTGGCTACAATTGGATTATACTGTTTTAATTTCAAAGCATAAAAGGAAGCTCGGTGTAGATGTAATCATTATTAAAAGCGGGCTTTTTTGCTTGTTTGTTTTCAGTCCTATATATATTTAAAGGCAACACTCTCAGCTGATGAAAATTGCTTTCAGTAGTAGAACTGGTTTACCAAAGTCGGCAAGTCTTTCAGCCCTAAGCAGCTTGATGATCCTTTCTATTGTATTTGCTGGAATAGCACCCTGTGTTGTACCTTGTTGTACTGTGTTGTACTGCGTTTTCATATAACCAGTGTTGCATTATACTTCATAACTAATGCATACATGAATAGGCAACTCTATTCATTTGGGAACCTTGCAGGAAGAAAAGTTCTGTGATTCTTATCAATGCATATTTTGTGCATAAACAATGCACTAGTAATCAAAAAATGTTTTTGGTTGTTTTCTTGTGTGTGCTGTTGCTTACGGCAAAAGAGGACTTTTACACAGCTCACAAATATTGTACAAAATCCTTACTCCTATGCTGTCTGACTTCCATGCAATGTAAGCACAAATCAAGGCGTATGCATGATATTACCTGAGAACTAGGATCCTGAATAACATAACAGGATGGTAGATACTACAGGAGATACCTGGGAATCCAACAGGATATGCAGTGAATGAATCCCAAGGATCAAGTTCATGCTAGTGGAATTTGAAAAACATTTTAAGTACAAGCTTCTAAAGAAAACTATCAAGTGACGATTGCCATGCTGAAAACCGAGATGCTGAGACACTCCTGCAGAGAAAGATCCGTAGTCTCCATAGGCATATATTATTCTTAGATAGCAGGGGAATCTAGAGCATTTGTATATTTCCCTAGATGTATTCTTCAACAAAAAAAGCAAATATGGTCAAGTATAGACGCCTGAGTAAAAATCTAGATCTAAAGTAACAGTTTGCAGCTTCTTGCTAGAAATCAGGAGAAGTTATCGTCTAAAAAGAAAAAAAAAACGGGAAACAAACAAAGAAACCACCTTCTCCCACCAAAATCCCAACTCCCTCTTCTTAATGTTGTTAAGAGCCACTGATGCAGAAAAAAGCTCGTATAATCGAGGATGGTTGCTCTATGACTGGGTCCATCTTGCTGCAGGCTGACATGTCCCCTAGGAACCTAAAGAAAGACCTTAGGTTCCATCCTGGGAAATGAAAAAGGAAATAGTTCCCACTTCCTCCTCAGCCCCTCTCATTCTCACATCTCAGCCCAGAAAGCTGATGTTGGACACTGATCATGACATGGCTAAAATGCATGCAGGGAATGGAAAAGATTGGTGTTGTCTTTCTTCCTTGACCTGTGAACAACAATTTCATGAATGTAGTCATTTTTGATTTGACAAAAACAACTGGCCAACAATTGGCAGATCTCTTCTCTGCAGTTTCTCTCACTGCCTCTCC
>PTFA01000508.1:92149-124982 GCA_003342895.1 Casuarius casuarius | reverse complement strand
CTCCTCTCCTCTCCTCTCCTCTCTCCTCTCCTCTCCTCTCCTCTCCGCTCCGCTCCGCTTCCCTCCCCTCCCTTCCTGAAATCACTGCCCCTTCAATATTCTTCACTGCATCATATTTCTCTAGTGCCACATCATAGTTTTGCTTCCTTTCTCTTTTTTTTCCCCTTTGATCACAGGCCCTTCCTTCCAAATCCTTTTCCTCTCTGATGTAGATTTCCTCCTTTTTAGAGCAGAGCTTGCACAGGGACATTTTTATCTCTTTGGAATCAGTGATCCTTAAACCCACAGGAGTGTCGTACAGTTCCAATACATTTTTTTTTTCTATTTTCAACAGATTGTGTATCTACACTATCTTTTGAAGGCAGATGCATACTCATTGTACTTGTGCACTGATTTTTTCTTTTTACTGTTTGCAATAATATGGTGCTAAATCTCAGTTAACGTAACTCACAGGACTTAGTAGCTTGGGTTCATTGTCAGGCTCATTCTGATTATACTAATTTTGGTTGCATCTGCCTGCAAGGCTTTGTAGATGTGCTCAAAGGAAGCAAGACTAACATCTTCTTTCTTCCTCTCCTCATACTGCAACTCTCAGATTTAAATATACATATGTCTTTGCAACAAAAAAGCTGGCTGTATTTTAGAGGTTAAGAACATTTTTTAGAAACAAATCTTGACTGACAGAAAAAGTGTTGAAGGAAGTAGGAGATTATGAGAACGCTTGTGAGCCTGCATGGGTCTTTCACTGCTCCAAAGGCAGATGCAGTCTAGCAGTCAAGACTGGAAATCAAACTGGCTTAATTTCTTTGGACAAGCACTCTTGGCAATAAGCTGGTGAGCATTTTCACTTAAGGCAATCAAATCAATTGCAGTTTAAGAATTCTCTGTTACTCATGATGATTTTTTTAATGGGTATGCCAGGGAAGTGGCATATCCAGGGTAAAATTATACCTATAGTTTACTTTCCAGCAATAGAAAGAAAAAATTAAGAAGCAATAACTATGTTCAGTTTAGAAGGAAATAATCTACAAGATGGGAATTTGGCCCCTCAGTGCTCACTGACTTTCAATGGGATTAGGATTCTAGCTCCATTCTGTACGGTCAAGCATCAATTCATTAACTAGCAATGACTGTGGTGGTGCTTTCAGGTTAATTTTGTTTGTTTGTTTTAAAACATCTAGTGCTGCAAAGCATATTAATTATTTTTCTTTTAGGAGCAGGGGAAAAACTGAGTCCAGGTATCTCCTGAGAGATCCTATGGGCATCATCAGGAATACTGTTTATTTAAAATGAACAATCAAACAAACAAACAAAACAGCATATCTAAAGGAATGAAAGATTCATGTATTACAAAAAAAAAGTAAGTTGCTTTCTAAATACACCCCTCATGATTACTGCAATGTCAGAACAATGAGATTGGACAAGGTGTAATACATACTTTTAATGTTTCATTGCCTTCAGAATAATTGTCCAACAGAAACTGCAGGGCACGATGATGAAGGACAGTAAAACCTTGCATGGACTAGCTACTAGATCTATGATGAATAACAGGTGTCTGTGTAGAGGAGGACTGGACAGGCTAATAGATATATTTTCACGTCAGTTTTTAAAGCAGGCACCTAGCTGGACAGCCTTAGTTCTTTAACATGCAAGAGGATTTTGCAAAGCCTGAGATTGCTTTTTGCAGGAAAGGGAGTCCAGGTGAATTTGAATCTACATTAATAAATCCTTTGCCAAGTGAGGCAAATACTTAACCTTGTATCTCCTAAGAAATGATAAATCTGAACAAAATTCTGCTTCAGCCAGGTTTCTGGCTAAGTCTGCCAACATATCTGAAAATCAATGTGCCTGCAAAAAGTGAAAAGGTGATGTTTTCTTCTGGTTTGTTCCACCAAGTCATTATAGAACTGTAAACAATAATTCTGCATTCCTGTGCCTCTATTTCCCCATCTCTAAAACTAATGTTACATACCAGCTGATTAATTTCTTCCACTTTTCGTTTCATTTTTAAATTGTCTTCCACCTTTAAAAAATTATATTAACTATTTAAACAAAGCAAAATGTATTTTATCACAGAAACATGACTGCATGTGCTTGAAGAGCATAGATGATGATAAAACATTGGTTCTTTGTAGCCTGCTGGGGATGTTAGGAAACACAGTCTTTCTATGATTCCAGCAAAACACTTTCTGTCTTACAACATTTTTCCCTCTCTGCCTCTTGCAATATGCATGTTTTCTAAGCCTGTGTTCTGCATGCTACCTTCTATTCATAATTACTACCATGAATCCTATGCCCATTTTAAGTTTCTGTTCTAAGCTTTCTATCTTCTTATACCTGTATGGTGTCTGCTTCCCTGTCAAGCTGCAATATGTTGAAAACAAGCATACTTCAAATCCCACAGGAAACCTGATTTAGAATTTTTGCAGTGTAATGCTGGGTTGAAGGAACATGAACTTTTTTTTTCCTTTCATCTACATGATTGCATTGTATGCCCAGTTAAACCAAAGGCTCTCAGCTAAGCCTTCTTAAGCTACAGAAGAATATTGGTAATGCTTCATCTCTATGTGCCTTTTTTTGTAGCTTTTCTTCACTCTATACAGGTCTTAGATAAAATCATCCAGCCACTATATATTCAGAAATACCATTGCTCCTGTCTAAAAATTTTGGACAGTGTTTGAAGCTATACATCCACAGACAATATCTACACTGCAATCTAGGGAGCTATTTCTCTTTGATATTCTGGAGTATATTCTCTGTTCTTTATTTAGATAAAGTACTGTCATTGGAACTAGAAAGATATCAGAGAGCCCAAACTCTGGACATTTGAGTTATTTTCCAGTTACAAGTTGACAAAAGTGGTGCTGACCAATTCAAGAGAGTAAACAGCAGTGCCCAGCTCACTGTGTCTGAATGCCAACTACAAAGCCAGAATAAAATTTTCATTTATATATTTGCTAGTTACACTACTGTTTTTAATTTGCTCATCTGCATAGAAACAAGGCCTGTCTTTCTCCTTGGAAGCTTGATCCTGTACAGATTTCTATTACTGCACCAGTATAGGTATACAATGTCATTGCTGATGACTATTTCTAATAATTCCATACAATTTTGTCACACTGTGGTTTGGGTGTAGGTGATACCAAATTAAAATGATAACCTGGCTTTATCTCTTCCTTGCAGCTGTATTATCACTTCCAAGAAACCGGTTCATGCTGTCCGGTGTTTACATCCAGAAAAGTATATACTATGGCTCTCCCCTCAATATCCCTGAATGTGGTAGATTTGAACATGTATGATCTATTAACTTACGTATTTGGTATGAGTCCACTTCAGCATGACACCTTTCTTTAAGTGTTTTCTTTTCCATTCTTCTGTGTTTGTATTACAGACAGTAGGGCATCTTCCCTTTTAGATCCTTCTATACTGTACCAATTCCTTCTAGGAGTATAGAAAGCAAATGGAAATTGACAAAAAAGTGTTTATCTAACCAGGACACTTTCCATTTAAGAAGCTTGTGCTCTAGCCTGATGAGGCCAGAAGATCTTTGAACATTCTGAATGGATTCAAAATGATATGTTCACTAGACAAATAGTTAGGTGCCTGTATGGATATGGATTTTAAGGTGAGAAGTTACAAGCCAAACCCAGGCTTCTTCATCCATCCCCTTTCCCCAATTCAAAACTTCGATCTGAGCAACTCAGTGATAAAAGGTTACTTTGTAAGAGGTCTCGTGGAAATGAGTAGGAACATGTGCAACGAAACACCTGCAAAATAGAGGAAATTTTACATTAAAAGGGAGTTACATTCACCTTAATTCTTTTCTTTCATGATGTTTCGTAAGTCCAGGTTTCCCATATACTTTCCCATATATTTTCAGAGAAAGAATTTTTTTTCTGGAAATCCCTAGGTTTGGTCCCACATTTTTTCATTCTGTGTTCAGCTTTTCTACACCAAGTAATTCTGTTGATATAGGTAGGATTAGTCATATTGTTGATTCCTCACTAATCCAAGAGCCTGATCTGTTCCCCAAGGATATAGAAGAAGCAGGTTCATTTCATCAGCCTCAAATCCTAGGAGCCCAGAACTTTCACCTCCTCCTGCAGGTTTCACCTGATAAAAGAAGCTTTCTGTATCTTCAGACCTTCACATCTCTGATCTGTCCTGTTGGTGCTCCATTGCTTTGTACTGGATAGGATATGTAGTAAGAATAGCCCAAAATCTATAGGTTATTGTGGGAGGTGTGATACCTACCTCTGCTTTGGTTTCGGTAAATATTCTTTGCAAAAGCTGCCTAAGATTTTCTGTAAGAAAGGATTCAAATCCTTCCTCACATTTTACAGGAATCATATAAAAATGAACATATTGCCAGGATTTTTAACCAGATGACTGAGGTGAACCCAGATCAGAATGTGCCTTGATATTTCTAGTTCTGGCAAAGAAAATCAAATCTTTAAATATGAGTTTATCTTCCTTGAATTTTTTTCCAGTTGTTCACATGCAAAATCAATTATTTTAACAACTCAAAGATGGCTACCCCATGGTAGCCCTGAAATAAAATAATACTTCTTTGCAATCTCTGTGGAAAATCTTGCAGTTAGGAATTGTGAAGCATTTCCTTTTGCAACATTTTTTTCACATAAGAATGACTTGTTTTTTCTTTTTTCGAATTGTATTTCAATTTGAATTGACCTGTCTTTCCTTTTAGTAAATGTGTATTTTTTTTAATGTATTTTGGCATGGAGAGCTGTTTTCACTGCCAAAATGTTTCCTGTGATGTCAGAAATGAAATGTAATTTCCATAATCTTCTGATCAATCTTTGAAACATTGTTCTCATTTAGTAACAACACCAGGAATGTTGAGATCTCCCTAACAAATGTAGTGGTTGGTGTGAAAGAATGGCTGACGTTTTTCAAAAAGATACTTTATGCTACGCAGCAAATTTAATGTCTTCATTTAGACAAAAGCGAACAACTTAGTTTTCATTTCTGAGGCAAACTTAATGATTGATCTCAAAAGATGAAGTCATGTTCGATGTAGGAGTAGACCCTTTAATAAGTGTTTTGTTTCTCATTGTAGGATCTATCTTTCCACGTAGACAGGCATGTGGAATAAGCAGCCACTCAAGTGTTCTATGAAAACCCCCAGCTCTCTCTGTTAAGAGCCTCTCTGCCTCTGTTTCCTGAGCATGGAAGTTCTATTGTTATTGTTTATTATGGATTAACTTGCCCTTTTAGTACTACAGTTAGTGTAAGTAATTTGAGTAACAAGTGCAGAGAAAATAACCTTTTGAGGGTCTCCATTTGCTTACCTTAGTAATAGACTGGTGCTGTCAGGTTGTGGTTCACTGTTAAAACATGAATCCTTTAATAATTGCAATGGTGTTTCAGGTCTCAGGCACTTGCTTCTCTTGGTCTGCAGTGAAATTAATATAACATAGTTTAGCCATGAACAGAGAAATGGTATGTGGCCTTAAAATTAAAGAGAGACCTGTGGGTGGACAAATATCAGATGTGTTAAAGAAGCATCTCATTTCTTTTTTTTTATTTCTGATCAGCAGTCATGATTAACTCTACAGAAACAGCAACTGCTGCTGTGTTCATATCACAACAAAACTTAGAGTCCTTGTGTGAAGCTTTGTTTTAAAGAATTCTCAAGATGTGCTCCAATTCTAAATACGATAACTGGAAGGATTCCTACTGGCTTCAGCTGAAGCTGGATCTGACCCTCAAACTATGGTGTGTAACTCTGAGATAGGGTATTCACAGAAATATATATATTTTTTGTACTTGAATAAAAGTCAGGATTTTAGAAGCTCAAGTCATCAAAGAATGGAACCTGAAGTTCTTGAAAGAAGATGCTAAGATCAACGTTTTCTGTAAATTAATGAGGATGAAAAATCATTTTAATGGATGATAGATAAAGGGATATCATCTCAACTTAAATCTTGCATGTTAACACACTGTGCACAGGTTAGCATTATTCATGTCAAAATTATCCAGTGGCATCACTCAGGAAGACCAAAACACACCTCAAACCCTTATTTTCCTCTCTAAAAGTAGCCAGCTAGAAATAGGATGTCGTATCTTTGAGGATAGAGATTAAAATCTGAGATTTGATCTCATGTTAGTACTGAGGAAAAACACGTTCTCCCCCCTCCACGCACTTCATCTAACTTTGGACCAAATCCTTGGTTTTATTGATAAGCATTTATATTCAAAGATCCTTGCCTGCTGTCTGACCTGACATAAGTAGTCTAATAAATACGCAAAGCTCTGACGTATTCTGTAATCAAGAAAAGGGCCAATCGGGAGGAAAAGACTGAATGTAAGTTAATGTCTTTTGAAGCTAGAATAATCTGTGCTCTTCAGCATCTGCAGCTCTGTAGTTGTTAGGGAATTCTTTGGCTAAATGCTGATGGGCTTTTCATACCTTTCAGCCTGAATCAGAAATCCAAGTGAAAGAGCAACACTATATGAACTTGTGATACTCTATTGAAGACTTTATATTTATAACATTAGCATGAATTAGCATCTTCAAAATTCATTTTATCTTGTGACAAATGTGACTCGATGGTACAGACAGCAGGATTCCACTGCTTGTGTGATCTAAATAAGTCTGTGATCTAAATAAGTCTGTAAACACAGATGCTGGATTTGCTGTCTTTCTTTCTTTTTTTAGCAACCTTGTAAGAATCCCAAGATACAAAATCAATTAAAGCATGATCTTTGGAGATAGGGTGAGTCCTGCAATTCGCATGATGTGGTTTGACAGTCAACCATAGCTTTTGTATCTGCCAGCATTTCACCTGAAAATACCCTGGCCTGTCCACCAAACTTAGTGCAAATGCACAGTAGACTTGTTATGTTTCAGACTCATAACACATACAGATCAGTTCCGATACTACAAATCCAAGGTGCTCTGTGTTGCTGTGTATTCCCACAAGAATTCCTTAAAGCATACAGAGCAAGAAAATAGACATCTATATTTTAAGAAATGATATATGGGATATAAGCTGAGATCAACCATTTGAAAGAGAAGTCTGTAGGAAAAAGACTTCCTAAAATCTGCTGCAAACAGATAAATTATTATTACATTTAGTGGTGTGTTTGACCTCAGTAACTAACTGTGGCAGTAAATTTGATATTCTAATGGGTTGCTTGGAAAGAATTTGTTATTTGCTCTGAATGTGCTTCCTTTCATCTGAATTACGAACCCAGAGGTTTTTTTTGTCCCCTGAGACTGACATAGCACTGAAATGCTTGCTTGATATCATTTAGAATTGCTCTGTGTATATGTATTCTGTTGGTCACCTGTGGTACAAATGCAGAAATTAAATTTATTCTTAAAATATGAATATGAGCTCTAACTTTGCCAAGTCACACTTGAGGGTGAATTGAATTAATCATTCAAAGCCCAGAAAACAGGTTTAAATCATGGGATAATAAAAATAGTTTTAGCTTTAGGAGTCTTTGTGTTGTATTATCTAAATAAGTGTTATACCACTGGTGTGTTTCAAATATAATTCCATTTGATAAATGGTGTTTTTAGATTATTTATGGAAAAATGGCTAGCAGCCTGCTTGTTGTAATGTAATGCTCAGATTGTTTGTGTAGTTGTATAGAAAAAACAGCATATTAACAGAACTGTCTGTTTCAGGCTGGTGTATTTCTAACAATAGCATATAGGCTGATAATTCTGACTCTTTTTTTGATATATTTGAATCATAGGAAATTTTCTGGGTTTTGAGACCTACCAGATCTAATTCAGATGAGACTGTAAAAGTACTGGGGTTCGACTAATTGATTTATTAGCAGACTTTGGTAATGTGTGTAATTTATTAGCAAGCAACTAACCAAAATCTGGGAAAAATCTGCAACAATTCTTTTCCAAAACCATATATCTTTGTTGCTGGCATTTGTATACTTCCTTTATTTTATTTTGCAGCAGAACAATCACCTTTCAGAACTGGGCTGTAAAACTCAAGTCTACCCTGTATCCAAGTATTACACTAGCAAATTCTTGGTTGTCCTTAAGTGGAAATGATTGCCTCAGTAATATGTATTGAGAAGATTTTCAAAAAATTTCCTTGTTGGCCCACCTTTTTCCTACAGACATCACCAGGAATTTTGTGACTTTTCATGAAGCAAAGCATGTTCTGAATGCAGAACTCTTAAAATTTGTAATAGTGGAGTTTTTGAGGTCACCAGATTTCCAACAGCAGCGGCAGTTTGGCATATTTCACAGTGGAGTCTGAATCTGAGTTATCTCAACTGTTTAGCAACAATGCTTACAACGGTATCTCAGAATGATAAGCATAGTGTGATGCCATTTTACATAGCTTTGTGATATCTAATTCTCATGAATAATAATCAGCAGATGAAAATTATAGTTCTGTAATCACTACCACATAAGCACTTTTCAAACCCCAGCATTTTATGAAATACAAAAAATAGAATTTTGCAAATAAATAATTACAGCTGGTAAGTTATTTTTCTGAAATAAAGGAAACTCTTACTTCAAGCTACACTACAAATTTGAACAGTATTTCACTCATTAAAACACTTGCTACATTTAATCTATGTAGATGCAATGCTTTCACATTATGGTTGAGTGTCTAAAAGTCATGGACGGCAGAAGAAAAAGACATAGGAATGACCTAAAGTGTTGTGTACAGATCAGGTGAAACATCACACATTCAACTGAGATATATGTTGGCTGGAATAGTTAAACTAAATCATAGTTGAAATTGTGGGCATAGAGATGTGCGGTAGAGAGAGAAAGTAGAGAAGAAAGTGATGGCTCATTTGTTCCACAGAGAGACCATTCTGCTAACAATAACAGATTAAATCCATCTCTGGGATAAGTCCAGAGAAAGAACTCCGTGAAAGTCTTGCTTAAAAAATATATTTTAAAGTATCTTGAACAAACACAGCTAAACTCAGAATTTCTAAATATAAGACATTTGGAGATGTCAAGAAATAATAATAAGACAGATTCTGCTTTTAGATGATACCACTATGTTGTAGTGAAAAATTAAGATGAAGAGCAAAATTGAATAGAATGAGTTGAATGACCTTTTCAAGATAAAATTCCATTAAGAAGAAAAAAAAAATCTTAGAGAAGGTAAATAAAAAGGAATTGTTTTTCTTATATATTAAAAGAAACATAGCTAGCTTTATGCAGGTAAATACTCCTGGCATGAAATACTCACATGTACTCACATGTATACTCACGGATGGGCATCATAAAAAATCATGTGGATATAGCCTTCATATTGGTAAGAGCTGTGGATCCAGACCAAATTGGGATACATCCTGTATAAACAAATGAAGTATTTTTCATAGTATAAATTTAACAAATAATCAATAACGTGTAATCAGTCATATAAGGCAACACACACTTTGAATTTCCTTTATCATCATATTTCTTAAATCCTTTCATTTCCTATTACCAATACACATTCATAAGTTCTGTAAAAGAAGAATTAAGGGAATTCACAAGAGGGGGATATGCTTGGAAGTTTATGAGATAATAAAGTTTAATTGGCTGTATTCCACTGAGATTCGCAAATATCCCCATAGAAGCATAGCGCAGTAAGCTTTGCAGATTTTTTTCGTTATAATTCCATTTTTAAGTCTACCTCTATAGGCATGTTTTAAATTGGCTATCAGGTGGGTATTAGCTTGCAAAAGCCAAACTATTTCCCCTTTTTTGTCAAAATACTGAAAGTACTGTGAGGTTTTTATGCCTCGGTTCTCTCTTGCTTTCACTTAATTCTCCTGATATTGTCCTACTCATTTATTATTGTTTCTTATAGTCTCCATTCTAATTCACATACCTAATACATCAGGATTATTCTTGTATTGTTAAAAGTATAAAATGTCTTGCTATAATTTAGATTTCTATAACATTAGTGGGATCGTAGCCTGTAAGAAAGTCAACTTTCATTTTGCAACATTTATGTTGCAGATCTATTTAAACCTTACATGATAGGGGATAAATGAATGTTTTGTCAGTCTAGTGAGTATTACTTAAACTTTCAAAAAAACATATGGTACAATTTTGTAATGCATATTGAAAATACTGTGTGTTCTACATACAAGGCCTACAGATAACGATAATCTTTAGTCAGGCTAAGGTTTACTGTGTTATATTTACCCCAATTGATTTTACTACTAAAGCTAAGGAACTAGTTTACAACTTGGAGAGAGAAGTGGGGGAATATTGCAAATATCTTTGAAAAAACTGATTTACATTGTATTGCAGTGGCAGTTTGCGTCCCCAGATCACTATTTTGCTGAACCTTCTTGAAACATTTCCTGAAGGATACGTGAAAAGTGGAGTCCAATGTTTTGTCACAGGTGCACGTGACATGTAAAGATAAAGCCTTACTGTGGTGGCTGGTTTGTTATAGAGCAGCTACTCTGATTAAGAGAAAAGACTAGGAATGGAGAGAAAGAAGCCACCAGCTGCAGGAAGTTATTCTGTGCATGTGTGTTACATGAGTCTATAAAGTTTGTGTTTTCACAACTGTAGGTCATACTGATCCAATTTTTGTCTAGAAAAGAGATTCTACCTTTGTATTTTGTTTGAGGCATTGTAAAGCCTTTTTTATTCCTATTTTATTTGTCTAACAGAGTAACTAACTAATATTTCATAACATTTTTGTAGTGACAGTCCTTGGCAATGTTGCTTCTCATTTCTTTGTTTAAGCAAATGAGCTGAGCATTGCAAGGATGGACATGTTCTGCTTGGGTGGCAAAGCACTTCACCAGCTACAATATTATTTTTGTCCCATCCTCTCTTCCTTGCAAGCCAGTGAGGCAACAGAATCAATTAAGTCAGCATAAACATTCCTTTTGGCCCTTTTGCTATCAGCACATACAAGGGTACCTTCTGCTACTGTCTGTGGTAAGTAGATGACGGACACTTTCCCTCTTGACTGCTGCTGAAAGAGTTTCTGTTCTTCCTCAGTACCTTCCAAATCTTGGTGTAGAAGGACAAATACACTGACAGGAGCTATCACATGTGCCATAGAAAAATATTAGCCAGTCTTAACTGCTACAACAGCCCTGTGAACAAAAGAATTAGAGATTAATTTCTTGATATTCTTTGGAATGTGGCAAAATTGAATTTTAATGTTGTTCAGCCATCTGTACTTGCTATCTGTTACTCAGGAACCATCTCCCATGGGCTTATCTGCATGGGCATCCTCTTCTACAAAAAAGTGGGATCAGCAGTCTCTGTGTGAAGGATTACATTACAAGCAGTCTGCATTCTTGTGCTACACATTCTGAAAGGGAGGATTTCAAGGCTTTGAGGTAAGGCCTGCTTGGGCATCGGGAGGATGTCAAAGCTGTGAAATAGGGCCTGCTTGGGTGCCAGGACCCTGGGAAACAAAGCCTCCTCTCACTGCCGGAACAGTGTTAATTAGGGTGGTCTGGGCTTTCTCCTCCTCATCAGGACATTGGAAGATAGCACCTACTCTCACTGCTGGGGCAGTGTTAATCACTGCAGACTGGAATTAACTCCTCCTCACCCAAGCTATGGGATCTTTCCTTGTGACCACCACTGCAAGAGGAAAGCAGTCACTTGCAGTCACTCAAACTCCTTTCTTCAGTGCTGAAGAGTGCTCAAGGCAGCTAGTCTGCCATTAGGGGTATTCGGCTATCCCCCACCCCCATCCCATGACTGTGGGGGCGATCGTCATAACAATGATGGAGAAGAGTTGAGCCCTGCAGCAGCCAAGAGCCGGGGACTGCGACTGCGCGAAGAGAACTGCAACTGGCCTTGCGACTCCACCTCCACCTTCCCCTGAAGGGTAGAGACAGGCTGGCCTGGAGGCCGTTTTTGGCTCTTTGCGAGTGACAGTGGGTCTGCCAACTTGCGAATCCCCTCAGGACAGGGACACAGTTCCCCAGTTACTGCCTGGGATTGAGTGTACATTGGCCGCTCAGGCAACACGTGGGTAAGATCAATTACAATTGGAAAATAAGTATTCTAGTTAAACTAAGTTTCTGTTGATAAGAATTGTTGCTTGGTACCTTTGTAGCTTGTGTAGCAAATTTAGATCTTTTAAATAAGTTGTGGAGTCACGCAGTAAATCTCCTTCCTCCCCTCCTCCCCTCCCTCGTGCCACACAAAACCCTCATGGTCCCGGACTGTAAAGATAGTCGGTCATCCTGCGATAGCCGGGGACCATCTTCTAATTAATCCCCAATTCACATTAGAGTAAGGAAACAGAAGTACACCTTTGTTTTTCCTAAAGGTAACTCCAAGCATCATGCACTCCTGCATGAATCTTCCAAAACTGAAAAAACTGAAATAAATTAGTAGGTCTATTTTCTTTGACAGCTGTTCTTGATTTCCACTGATAAATCTCCAGGATGTTTCAGTACCTCATATAAATGGGTTATGTTGCTAAATTTCTTTTCAAGGATGTGGCTTATAAAATTGTTTGAAGTAAAAGCTGAGATTTTCACCTGAAAAACTCTCTCCAGAAAAATGTCAGATGTCTAAAGAAAAATGCTAGGAATGTTGAATGAGTCACTTGTCCTAAGTAAGTTTTGGACTTCTGCTCTCCTAATCATGCTCACATATATCATGTAAGGGGCATCCGTATAGTCTGCTATTTCAAACTCACATTTAAGATTAGATATCTTTAATTCCATTTGTATCTGTCCCTGATTAAATATTTATTCAAAATGTTTTCTTTGTTAGATAATGGTACTTAATATTGTCTTAAAAATGCAGGGCTTGACTTAAATACACAGGTAATCAGAGATTAAAATACTCAGTCCTGAAGTTATTCCATTTTTACTGTACTTCTCACCTCACAGAATTATTGTGTTTCATGACAGTGTCTACAGCATAGTAGGTGCTATTTGCTTTTTAATAGATTTTTAAAAGGTAATAGCTCTAGAGGTAGATTTCTAATAGGAAGTTTAGCACTTTTCTACAGAGCTCACCACTGCCAAGGTAAATTAACACTCAAATCATCTTACCTGGAGTTTTGATTCAGTAATGGGCACATGTTGCAAAGTGGGAGAGGAAGGCTGGTCCAGTTGGTTACAGGAACCTGAACAGGCGGACTTCAAATCACAGGAGACTTCTCCTCCCTGTTTGCTAAACAGAGGATGCTGCAGTTCTCCGTTCCCAGCTTTGGCCTGCGGCAAGGCTAAGTGCAAATTCCAGAGATGTGTACACACTCACACACATAAAATGCATAAAGGCAAGCAGGCTACACAGTGACACAGATTGTCACAAAGACCAGTGCAGCATCCATATAAACACACAGAGCACTTACATAAACACGAACAACACAGATGCCCCATCCTATTCTTCTGCTCCTGAAGCAGGGTTCAGGTTAGCCACAGAACTATACTGACACCCTCACTGTCTTGGTTTACAGACACACTCACATCCACTGATCTCAAACCCAAGGACAGACTTTAAGACTAACCAGTCTTCCACGTCCAGACTCTGGGCCCTCTCTAAGTCTCTGGCTCAGATCTTGTGTCTTTCCAAATGCTGATCTCCTCCTATTTGTTGGCTAGTCCAGCTTGAGGTTAGGTAGCAGCACATGTACACACATGTAGTCACCTCACAAGCACACTCACAGTCACAGGTCTCTTGTACAGTGGTATACCTTATGCCAATGTCCAGACCTAACCCTGGGTGCTCTGTCTAGTTACTGGCTCCAACCTTGGATCTTTGCAGATGCTGGTTGCCTCTTACTGAATGCCTAATCCATTTTTTTTCTAGCAGAACATATACATGCATACACACACCCACACTCACACACATGCACTCGTACAGAAGATAGTCAATGGTAGAGTTTAATAAGATGACAGAACAGACTGCAGTGATCAGGCACAGGACTCAACCAGACAGGCATCCTGACCGACAGCCTGCTTGCAGATGATTTGCTAATTTTATCCCCCTCCTCTTCATTTTCCCACCTTTACTTCTCCCTGATCAACCTTGACCTACCCTTTTCTCACATTTGGAGCTTCCTCTAAGAAAGGTCTTCCTCTGTTATTTACTACTTGTTAGGGTTTGTGTATCGGCATATTCGATGTATTACTTTCTTTGTTTCCTGTTTTTATCTTTCATGCTGAATTTCCACTAATCAGATAACCCGATAGAATTTCAGATATGAGTTTGATTTCCAGTAATTTCCTATGCACTTTGTTTGGAGGAAGTGGTGTCATTTATTGCTGGGTTTGTATGCAGTACAGGCGTAAGAAGAGTACTGAGGAGATAACTGGTTTTCAGCATGATTGTGAGATGTCCAGATTTAAAGTATATGTATCAAAGGCTAATTTATCATCATTTTCTCACATTTCTCAAAGTCTAACATGTTAGAGTCTTAGTGCTCAGTTATGCCCAATTACAATTTGCAGAAAAGTCAAAAGTCTATCTGGTTTTGATTATTTAAATAGCTACTTTAGCTGTATTTATTGTTTCTTATTTTACTCCACTGTTGTACTGTGCAGCTTTTCTTGCATAATTGATCAACTTCAAATTTTGACTTGAAAGTTACTGTGTATTACTGTAGGAGAATTAAACTTTTTCTTGAAAAGATGCTTAAAGCTGACCTGCTGTGAACTGTGAAGGCTAGAGTGGCCTTGTTTTCTATCTCTAACAGAAGTAATCATCTTTTCTCTTTCTAGTCTTCTGATTCTGCTTCTCCATTTACCCTTGTGTTTTGGGGACCAAGATAGGATGACACTGTGTAAGACAGCAGAGAATCTCTAAGGCAGAAAGTGATGATGTGGTAACCCAATTCCCTATTCCCCAACTGGCCAGGCAATAGTGGAACGTACCCATTGTACTTTAAAAAAACATGCTTGAAAAACAAAAAAGGGGGAATAGCCCCCATACCTCCCCACAAGAGCAGCTATGGAAAGCCTTATATGTTCTCAACCTCTTAAACCGTTACATGGACCAAAGTGCAGTTAATAAGCATTTCTCATGTCCTGCAGGGTGAGAACGACCTCAGGTTCGCTACAAGAACCTGGAAACGGGTCAATGGAGTGAACTAGTAGACTTAATAACATGGGGGAAAGGTTATGCTTGTGTCTCCACAGGTAACAGGCCTCGTTGGATACCTGCATGGCTGATCTGACCTGTTGATGCATTCCTCGAAACGCAAAACGAGGACTGAGAGCCAGTTAAGATGAGCCCATTTCGGGGTATTTTCTGGCAATATCTGCCTGCCTCGTGCAGAGTCAATGTCGATTCATAAAAGCTTACAGCGACTACACGACCCTACTAATAAGTTGTAGATAGAATCAGGGTGGAACCCTTTTGAGGGATAGGACTGGACGTTAGGTTTAAGGTCATAGGTTAAGAAGGTACTGACATGTGGATTGGTAATCTTGCTAAGATTTCTAGCCCTTGCTATCTGTCTCCCCTGCTTAATAAGCCTTATGCAGAGAATGACTTGAAGGGCTTTACATCAAGTACTTGTTGCACAAATACACACTGCACTGGCAATATTTAGCTTAAATAAAAAGGGGGGATATGTTGGGGACAAGATAGGATGACGCTGTGTAAGACAGCAGAGAATCTCTAAGGCAGAAAGTGATGATGTGGTAACTATGATCTGTGGCCAGAATGTGTGCACGTGAGTTGCCAGTGATCACGATGTGCCCTGCTGCCTACATGCCAGTGATCACGGTGTGCCTTCCTGCCCGCCTTCCAGGGATCAGGATATGCCTTCCTACCTATCACAAGATGCCACAATGCACAGGAGACACGCAGAAGGAGGAGTCGCTGGGCTTGGTTGCTATATAACCAGCCATTGTGTTTTCAATAAATGAGATCTCTGGCACCACCCTATCTGAGGTCCATGTCGTCATATACCACATTTGTATACTTGACCCCAATCAAAGAAATGTGCTCGATAGAGTTACCATAAAGTTGAGTGGTGATAACCCCATAGAATCAAACAGCTGCACTCAAAAGCTTTGCAAACAGCTGTCTCTCTGTAGACTTTAATTCTCTGCATATTATATTTTTTTAAGTACATTAGTGCGTTATGGATAGTTCTACTTAGATAGCACAATTGTTGATAACCCTCTGTGCGTATGTGTGTGTGTGTGCACAGCACTGGAGAACTGAAACATGACTTTTATCTTTCGTAGCACTTGGATTGAAATCTTAACCTTGCTGAGAGTCGATGGTGGTTGTGACAGCCTAGCCTTTAACTATGCTTTTTGGAATTTTGGGAGGAAAGGAGACAAAGGAGACACCTCCTGCCCCCCTTATTTTTCACCATTTTAGAAGCTTTATCTTTTGAAACAAGCTACTGGAAGAAAATGACTTTTAAAAAGTGTAATTTTATCTACCCAATAGTAGCATTAAAACATGCCGATCAGCTGGTGTTCCACCAGACACTCTGAGGATGATATTGTGGAGTTGTCCTCTCATATTTTGGGGGTATGGGTGTCTGACGGTAGCTGCTGGATCAAAAAGGGGAACTCAGTTGCTTTATTACATATTGCTTAACTGCCAAAATATTGATTATTATTTTTCCATACCTAATGAGAACTGTTAGAATCATTTCAGCTAAAGCAATAGTTTGAACACTTATTGAGCAAAGTAGAATATCAAGATATACTCATTCTGTAGCTTTAATGACTGTTTTAAGTTATTTATTATAATCTATTTTAGGCTTTAAGGTAATTTGGCACAAACCTTGGCATAGTCCAAATTACAGTGCATGTATTAAACAAAGTGCTTTTGCTGTTTGTGGTGTTAAATGAAGAAATGATATTCAGCTGCTTCTTAATACAGCTGTGTATTGCGTGGAGTGACAGACAATTGGAAATGCTTTCATTGGATCTGTTATTTAAAGCAGGAGGTAAAAGCACTCAGTGGAATCCTCCAACTATTCCTCCTCCTCCCTCTCTGGCTACTGTTACTTAGGTTGAAATTGCAGGATGAAAAATGAAAGGTGCTGAAATTCTATGGAATTTTTTCTAATTTTACATGAAATTAATATAGAATATAATTTTGCACCATCATTCTTAATACATCAACTTTTTTCTTTTTCCTGCAATGAGAATTTTAGTCTGCAGTCTGCCAATAAATTGTTCCTTTTCTATATTCCTCATTCTTTAGGGTCCAATGCTTCCCTCTTCTGGCAGGCAAGATTTCTTTTAGAATGAATGGAAGCATATTAATCTGTATAGTAAACATATTTCCTAATAATTTTTACCTTGGCTTGTAAATATAACTATTTTTTTTTCAGTTTGTTATCCTCACTCATTCCAAACATCTAAGGAAGTCCTCATATCTCATAGAAAAAAAAAAAATCTAACAAGACTCATTATCACTTTTTCTTCCTAAGTTACTTTACTTAGCAAATCTTAGTCATGCTGGACTCTGAGCAGCAAGTTGATATCCTTATTCCTGCATAAACAAACCTGGTATAGAATAGGCTCATCTTTTCCACAGAAAGCTGGCATATGCCGTGGTGGTACATCTAAGCAGAAAGAGCTGACAAAACAGGTGAATCAACCCTTACACTCAAATCAGCATCAAAGAGCTTCCAGTTGATATGAAGCATCCAGTTTCAGGTACTGCCCTCCAAGAAACTTAAAAACCAAACGAGAGAATCTGAAGGAGAACAATAATATCAGATGTACAATAAATGTGATATAGAAGGGAAAGCTGAATACAGGCATATCTTGTAGACACAGCGGGTTTGGTTCCAGACCACTGCAGTAAAGCAAATATCACAACGAAGTGAGTCACATGAATTTTTTGGTTTCCCAATGCATATAAAACTTATGTTTACACTATACTGTAGTCTTTTAAATGTGCAATAGCATTATGCCAAAAAAAAATGTACATATCTTAATTAAAAACTACTTTATTACAAAAAAATGCTAACCATCATCTGAGCCTTCAGCAAGTCATAATCTTTTTGCTGATGGAAGGTCTTGCCTCAATGTTGATGGCTGCTGACTGATCAGGGTGGTGGTTGCTGAAGGCCAGGGTGACTGTGGCAATTTCTTAAAATAGGGAACAATGAAGTTTGCCACATCGATTGGCTCTTCCTTTCACAAAGGATTTCTCTGTAGCATGCAATGCTCTTTGATAACATTTTACCCACAATAGAACTTCTTTCAAAATGGAAGTCAGTCCTCTCAAACCCTGCCGCTGCTTTGTCAACTAAGTTTATGTAATATTCTAAATCCTTTGTTATCATTTCAATGATGTTCACAGCATCTTCACCAGGAGTAGATTCCATCTCAAGAAACCACTTTACTCATCTCTAAGAAGCAACTCCTCATCCATTAAAATTATATCATAAGATTGCAGCAATTCAGTCACATCTTCAGGCTCCACTGCTGATTCTAGTTCTCTTGCTATTTCCACCACATCTGCAGTTACTTCTTCCACTGGTCTCAAACCCCTCAAAATCATCCATGAAGGCTGGAATCAGCTTCTTCCAAACTCCTATTAACGTTGACATTTTGACCTCCTCCCATGAATCACGGCTGTTCTTAATGGCATCTATAATGCTGAATCCTTTCCAGAAGGTTTTCAATTTACTTTGCCCAGATCCATCAGAGGAATCACTATCTATGGCAGCTATAGCCTTATGAAATGCATTTCTTAAATAATAAGACTTGAAAGTCAAAATTACTCCTTGATCCATGGGTTGCAGAATGGATATTGTGTTAGCATGCATAAAAACAACATTAATCTCCATCAGAGCTCTTGGGTGACCAGGTGCATTGTCATGAGCAGTAGTATTTTGAAAGGAATCTTTTTTTTCTGAGCAGTTGGTCTCAACAGTGGGCTTAAAATATTCATTCAGTAAACCATGTTGTAAACAGAAGTGCTGTCATCCAGGCTTTGTTGTTGCATTTATAGAGCACAGGCAGAGCAGATTTAGTATACTTCTTAAGGTTCCTAGGATTTTTGGACTGGTAAATGAACATTGGCTTCAACTTAAAATCATCAGCTGCATTAGCCACTAACAAGAGAGTCAGCCTGTCCTTTGAAGCTTCGAGGCCAGGCATTGACTTCTCCTCTCCGTCTAGGAAAGTCCTAGATCGCATCTTCCTCCAATATAAGGCTGTTTCATCTACATTGAAAATCTGATGTTTAGTCACCTTCATCAGTTATCTTAGCTAGATCTTCTGAATAACTTGCTGCAGCTTCTGCATTAGCACTTGCTTAACCTTGCACTTTTATGTTATGGAGACGGCTTCTTTCCTTAAACCTCATGAACCAACCTCTGCTAGCTTCAGACTTTTCTTCTGCAGCTTGCTCACTTCTCTCAGCCTTCATAGAATTGAAGAGAGAGAGTCTTGCTCTGGATTAGGCTTTGGCTTAAGGGAATGTCATGGCTGGTTTGATCTTCTATCCAGACTACTAAAACTTTCTCCATATCAGCAATGAGGCTGTTTCTCTTTCTTATCATTCGTGTGTCCACTGGAATAGCACTTTTAATTTCCTTCAAGAACTTTCCCTTTGCATTCACAACTTGGCTAACTGTTTGGCGCAAGAGGCCTAGCTTTTGGCCTGTCTCAGCTTTCAACATGCCTTCCTCGCTAAGCTTAATCTAGCTTTTGATATAAAGTGAGAGACGTGCGACTCCTCCTTTCACTTGAACACTTAGAGGCCATTGTAGGGTTATTAATTGGCATAATTTCAATATTGTTGTGTCTCAGGGAATAGAGAGGCCTGAGGAAAGGGAGAGAGATGGGGTAATGGCTGGTTGGCGGAGCAGTCAGAATATACACAACATTTGTCAATTAAATTCACCGTCTTATATGGGCGTGGTTCGTGGCACCCCAAAACAAATACAATAGTAACATCAAAGATCACTAATCACAACTCACCATAACAGATATAATAATAATGCAAAAGTTTGAAATACTGTGAGAATTACCAAAATGCGACACAGAGACATGAAATGAGCACACGCTGCTGGAAAAATGGTGCTGATAGACTTGCTCAATGCAGGGTTGTCACAAACCTTCAATTTGTAAAGACTGCAATATCTTCGAAGTGCAATAAAGCAAAGCCCGATAAGACGAGATATCCCTGTACTTTGCTTTCAGTCTAAGGAATAGTGGAAACCAAGTATTTTGCTTACAGAAAAAGGTGATTCAAAGAGAAAAGAGATGATCTGTCTTCTGCTGCAGTAAAGTATAGGATAGGGAATACTGGGTATAGAAAAAAGACAGGGAGATCAGGCATAAGGAAAGCCTTCCCAATGGTGGATAAAAAAGCACTAGAATAAATGGTCTGAGAATGATTTGGAGTTTCTCTAAGAGTAACTTGTACAAGTAGCTGTCAGGAATTAAATTTGTATTTCTGAGCTGTCCTTATGCAAAGAGATAGAGTAGATGATCTTTATAGTTCCCTTTCAACCTTATTATTCTGTGACAATAAATGGCATAAATCAGGATCACGCTCATGCTCTGAATGAGAAAAAGCATACTCATGTACAGAATTAGTTTAAGTGATTATAGAGGAAAAGCTTAAATTATGCCTCTTCACCACCACAAATACTACATTTTTTTAGAACAAGTGGCCTGGGAGGGACTGGTGTAATTTAGAAGACAGAGGATTTTCTTTAGGATTAAAGTTTATGGCAGGCCTTTTGCATATATCTGTTGATTTGTAATGATAAAACAGCAACTGAGAAGATGAACTGGATATAATATTCCAGACTATATAAACTGTTAATAGATCACCAGTGTTACTTACCCACTACTTGCCCTAGAAAGATTTGAACTACAAATGTTCTGATATTCTGTTGTTCTTTCCTCTGATACTGTTCTTGTGACTTTAATGATTATCCATTACGTAAAAGAAAATCTGTATGGAGCTAGCCACACAATAATCACCACCACATTTCAGAAGTTCAGTACTGAAGAGCACACAATACTGAATGGCACACTCATAACATATCAGTGTAATTTCTGGAGTTCTTTTTAATTCCCTAAACACAGAACAAGAATTAACTCAAATACTTTCATACCACTTAAAATATGACTACATTATCATTTTCCCTAAATTATATTAGGTTAGATTACCATAATTTGGAGATTAAACAAATGCCTAATTTGACTAAATGCTCTTCTGTGCCTTGATTTTATATTTAGGCACAGTACTTAGCAAGAATGCTGCCATAAGACATTGGCAATAAACACTGCTTCACTAACATGAAATTGTGAGTGTGTGGTGGCTGTCAGAATGTGCTGTCAAGAAACAGACTGGTTATTAGTACTACCAAAAATAACATTTATCTTGGTATAATTGAATTCTCTTGTCCTGCACTGTAGTTTCACAGTGAGACTTTTTTGTTTGTTTGTTTTGTTTTGTATGTTGTACTTCCTTTTTATTTGCTAGGTAACATGCCTATTGGAGCTCTAACTTTCACTAAGGCTTAGATTTTAGAATTCAGTAACTAGATTGATTCAGTTAATGCCCAATCATATATTTAGGAAAACTTTCAAATAGCATGAGATTGAACCATAAGTCAAAGATCTTTGGATTCACTTGTACTAAAGCAGTAAGAATGTGCAAGACAGATATCCCATGATTACCCAAAGACAGCAAGTTTTTTTTCATCAGGAGAACTGTTAATAAATGGGATAAACCTTTGGCTAGTTAGGGCATTATTGGCTTACATCGCTTGCACGTTTTGTTGAACAAAAGTTTGCCTTGATACATGGGCTGTAGCCGCATATCTCAAGCAAAACAGTTCATTAGTTCCTTTCATTGGTGAGAATTCCTAAAATTTTTATACCAAGCTTTCTGTATTTAGCTTTCTGTACTCTAGTTTTGTTTAATATTGGAGTACAAATAATTGCAATAACTTAACTTTCCAGCAAGTCTTCTGGTGATTTCTTCTGCATTTCTGTTTATGGCAAAAACTTGAACTTAGAAAAAATAAACCTCAGGCACTTATCTCACACATTCATATCCAAAATGAACTGAGGATTTTTCTTCTACGTCAGATGGAAATTATCATATCTGTAATGTTCTGGGTTACAGAATGCCACAAATGAAGTACTACCTGTTAGTGTTTGAGAACATTTTTGTGTGTCTCACTTTTTTTTCTTCTAGAGAAAGAAAACTATTTCTCCCAAATATGATTAGTAATGTTCAAATACTTCCATGGTGTTGTAACCTTTTGTAAAAAGTTTAATGACTTCATACTAAATAGGCAAGTAAAAGGGAAATACTGATTAAAATTAATGCAGATTAGATGAGACCAGAAATTGCTGATAGAAAGTTAACACAAAGTTATTGGGAACCTTTGAAATTCTTATTGTCTAGATTTGGAAAAACTCAGCATTTGTTGTTTACAAAAGGAGCTTGAAAAATCTGGTCTTTCATTTGGATGCTTTAGGCCTTTTTCTAAACAGAGAATTTACTTTGGCTTTGTTAAAATAACCTCATGGATATGTTTGTGAAGAATAAGCTAGGATATAGCTCCCACAGAAAGGATATTCTGGTATTAAGTGCCTTGCTGTAGTTAAGGTTCACTTGGCAGTAAAAGAACAAGTTCTTTCTGCATCTTGCAGCTCTGTAATTTATTCCTTCTCAAAACTTCCTGTCCTATGAGCTTGTCTTTATTTCTCAGCTGGGAAAAAAGAGTTAATTCTCTTTACCTCTCAGGTATGGGTGGGGGGTTAAACAGAGTAGATTTAATGAAGGACTTATACTCCAAGCTGAATGTGGAGCCCCAAAACCCCCATGTAGGGGTTGCTGATGGGAGGCTGCTGGATGCATGGGTTGGACATCCAAGTGGGACTCACTTTGTTTATCCTAAGACCCCCGTTTATCTACTAGAATTATTTCCTTATCTCAATTGTGCTTGCCTGGAGTAGCTACTTGGAAGCATCTAGATGTTGACAAAACTGAATATGCATGTCTGGCCTTGACAGGTTTTCAATCACTGTGTAGAGAGCACCCTCTTGGTCTCCTATCACCTGTCACCTGACAGTCACCTGACTCCTTGGCATATCTTCCACAGGTGTTCTCACTACAAACAGCCTCACAGAATATTTGGAGTTGGAAGGGACCTCTGGAGATTGCCCAGTCCAACCCCCATCATGCTTAAGCAGAGTCAGCTAGAGCAGGTTGCCCAGGACTTTGTCCAGTCAGGTTTGGAGTATCTCCAACGATAGAGACTCCACAGCCTCTCTGGCTAACCTGTTCTGATGTTCACTCACTCACACAGTGAAAAGGTGTTTTCTTATGTTTAAACAGTATTTACAGTATTTCAGTTTGTGTCCAGTGCCCTTTGTCCTGTCATTGGGCACAGTTTGGCCCCTATCTTGATAATATAGCCCCTGAGCTTTCTCTTCTCTAGGCTAAAGAGTCCCAGTTCTCACAGACTCTCCTCATAGGAGAGATGCTCCAGTCCCTTCATCATCTTAGTATCCTCCACTGGACTTGCTCCAGTAGCTCCATGTCTTTCTTGTATTGGGGAGTCCAGAACTGGACACAGTACTCCAGATGTGGCCTCACCAGGGCTGAGTAGAGGGGAAAGAGCACCTCTCTTGATCTGTTAACAACACTCTCCCTAATGCAGCCCAGGATATCATTGGCTTCTTGGCATATTTCTGGCTCATGGTTAACTTCTTGTCCACCAGGATTCCCAGGTCCTTCTCCGCAAGGCTGCTTTCCTGTCTGTCAGTCCCTAGTGTGCTGTGGTGCATGGTGTGATTCCTCTCCAAGTGCAGGACTTCGTATGACCAATTCTCCAGTCTGTCAAGATGTCTCTGAATAGAAGCACAATGGTTTGGTGCACCAGCCACTCCCAGTTTTGTATCATCTGCAGGCCTGCTGAATGTGCCTTTGATTTCATCATCAAGGTCATTAATGAAGATGTTAAACAATATTGGAGCCAGTTTCACCCCTAGGAGAGACTTCTTTTGACTGGCCTCCAGACGGACTTTGTGCTAACCCCACCAGTTCAGACAGTTTTCAATACGCCTCAGTGAACACTTACCTACTCTGTATATCATCAGCTTGTCTATGAGGATGTAATGGGAAGCAGTGTCAAAAGCATTCTTAGGGTTGAGATAAACAATATTCATTGTTCTCTTCTCATCCACCAGTCATTACATCCTAAAAGGCTGTCAGGTTGGTCAGGTATGATTTCTCTTTCATTAATCCATGCTGACTACTCATTATTATTTTCTATCCTTGGTATGTTTTGAAATGATTTCCAGAACAATTTGTTCCATCACTTTCCCAGTCATCGAGGTGAGGCTGACCAGCCTGCAGTTTCCTAGATCCTCCTTCTTGCCATCTTGAAGAGAGAGGTGACATTTGCTTTCTTCCAGTACTCAGGAGACTCCTCCCATCAACATCATTTTTGATAGATTATCAAGAGTGGCCTTGCAACGACATTGCTCAGCTTCCTCAACATTTGTGGATGCATCCTGTTAGGTCTCATAGACTTATGTATGTCCAGTATGTTTAAATGTTCCCTAACCTCATCATGCTCCACCAAAGGATCCTATCCTTCCTTTGCTCCAGACCTTCCTTCTGGTCTCAGGGTCCTGGGATTGCTAAAAGTAAGTCTCACCTGTGTAAACAGAGGTGAAGAAGGCATTGAGTAACTTAATCTTTCGCATGTCCTTTGTAACTAGTTCCCCTGTCCCATTCACCAGTGAGACCATGTTTTCCCTAGTCTCTCTTTTGCTGCTGATGTACCTGTAAGTGTACCTTGTTGTCCTTCACATGCTTTGCCAGATTCAACTCCACAGGGGCGCTTATCTTCCTGACCCCTATACCTGCATGCTCAGACAGTCTCTGCACTTCTCCTGTGGCACCAGTCCCTTTTTGAATGTATACCTCTTGTACACTTCCTTTTTATGTTTGAGTTTAGGCATGAGCGGCTTGTTTATCCACGCCAGCCTCTTGCCACCTGTGCTTCACTTCTTGCGTGTGGGAAGTCCAGTGTTACGATCCTGTTATTTACCTTGTTCCCTCCTTGCAGGATCCTGAACTCCGTCTCATGGTCAATGCCAGGACTGCCCTGAACTTTGGCTTTCTGACCAGCCCTCCTTGTTTGTAAATATGAGGTCCAGCAGAGTGCTTCTTCTCATCAGTCCTTGATCACTTGTGTTAGGAAGTTGTCATCGATGTACTCCAGAAACTTCCTGGATTGCTTGTGTCCTGCTGTGATGACCCTCCAGAAGACACTGGGGTGGTTAAAGTCTTCTGTGATGACCAGGGCCTGGAAAAGAGAGGCTTCTTCCAGCTATCTGAAGAAGGTCTCATCTACTTCTTCCTGATCAGCTAGTCTGTTACAGACACCCAGAAGAACATTGCCCATGTTCATTTGCCCACTAATTCTGACCCATCAGCTCTCATCTGTTTCCAGGCAGAGCTTCATGCATTCCCACTGCTCTCTCACATAAAGAGCTATTCCCCCTCTTCACGTTTCCTTACCATCCTTCCTAGGGAACCTCTATCCATCTACTGCAGCACTACAGCAAGCTATCCCACCATATTGCCACAATCCCAATGGGACTGTAGCTCTGCAGTCACTCCTGTTTGTTCCCCATGCTGCGTGCATTAGTTTTCAGGCAGCTCAAATCGATGCCTGGCTGTGCTGGTTTCACAGGAAAAGTGTGAGAGCTTTGCCCATCATACTGTCCTCTTAGCATTTCCTTATTTGTGTGCATATGCTTCAGGTAGGTCAAATCAGCATGCAATGTTTTGAAACGTTTTCAGTAGATCTGCCATTGTCCTTTACTGACAGAGTAAAGTGTGAGCCTACCTTTTAGAGATCTTTTTTTACAGAGTCTATTTGTTACTTGGTTTTGCAGTTACTGGCCGGAAAAAGCAACTGTGAGTTTTTTTACTTCTCAGTAGTGGCTCTGAAACTGAGTGTTTTTCAAGTGCTAAAGGACATTTAGTAGGTTCAGCACTGATTTAGGGACGTTGGGTCTAACTGGGCCAAGTGAGAGGAAGGCACATGTAATCTGTAAGTGTTTGAGAGACCTGTGAAGATATATGAATGGTGTTTAGATGTGTTACCATAGGGGCATAGGCCTCCCATAGTTTGTGTGCCGTAACTACCAATCCTGCAAGGGTATATCAGAAAGAGCAAGCAAAACAAACCCTTCATATAAACTAAACATCCAAGCAGTATTTTATTTCAGTGGAAAGGATGAATGGTGCTCCCTGCAAGCAAGCTGTCTATATGTTCATGCATAACATACAGCTGTCCTTAAAGGCAACAGAAAGCTAGCGTAGAGGAAGCTATTTACCAGTTTTTTAACTACATTGTGTGTGTTTTCTCTTAAGTTCTCACAGTACTGAGTATGTTAAGGTCTTTCATCATAATGAGCTTTTCCGTCCTTGGGCATGCTAGTGCACATCAATTACCGTATGGGTCACCAGCACTGCCCCTGGCTAGATGGATCTGGTCTGTCATGATCTGAGATGATCTATAGAGATCTTCTGATCTCTGCCTAGTGAGTCTGAGTGAAGATTTAGAACTGTTTGCATTGATTTCTTGGGATTTTCCCATTGACTTGTTAATATCTGGCAAATCAAAATAGACTTTTGCAAATAACATCACTGGAGAATATGGATGGTGCTGTCACATACGTTCAGAAACAAACCAGCTCAGCTGGAGTGGTGAATCAATTGATATGCCAGTCTCCATGTTTGCAAAGCTTCATCTTGAACAGTGAGATGTATACTGCTGTAATAAGATTTTGGTGATAAATTGGTAAAGTTCTACTTTAATAGAACACAATGAAAAACAACACATAAACAATCACTTACATAGAAAAATAATTTGTAATGTGATTAACTGTATACATGCAAATTTAGGAAATGTTTTCAGCTTTATGGCTCAAATTAGACGAAAAAATATGGAAGGTGTGCCATTGTGTTTTTAATTTATTTATTCTATAATGTGCTCCTGAAGCTCAGTAGCTTGTAGAACAAGAACTCCCCAGCTGGTTTGCATCGGCTGATTGTCTGTTCCTGTCACATTGTAGTTCAAATTGTAATTAGTGCTGGAGGTGATAAAGGCATTGTAACCTGCATTTAGTTAGTTGTCTTCCCAAAAGCTGTAGTCAGTGTGATTTCTTCCCACTTCTGCTATACACTGGCAGCTAAAGGAAGTATTTAGCAATTCCATCATGTTTAGTAAAGCTAGGTTTAGTTGAATTTGACAAAAATAACATAATTTTAGAGTTTGGACAGGTGAATGTAGGGGGATATAATTGCCATGCCTGCAGGGTTATGACTTTCTTGATTAGCCATAATGTCTGTGT
The DNA here is from genome assembly GCA_003342895.1 of Casuarius casuarius. Classification (NCBI taxonomy): domain Eukaryota; kingdom Metazoa; phylum Chordata; class Aves; order Casuariiformes; family Casuariidae; genus Casuarius; species Casuarius casuarius. The sequence continues at coordinate 97,682 of PTFA01000508.1, read as the reverse complement.
GAGGGCAGGCTCAGGCTCCTAGCCTGAAGTTTGTTCCACATTTGCAACATGCTAATAGAGTGTACTGGTCAGTTATGTTAGCTCAGGCAGTCAATAAGATCGTTAGATCTCACAGTGACACGATCTCTCTTAGGGTGCAATTTATGGCATCTCAAGCCATTTTAAATGTTTTTTTAAAGCAAATCACTGTCCGTGGACACAGGACATTTGGACAGGCTCCTCAACATCTGTCTCCAAGAACTGTTCTCCACACTGAAATTCTAAGTGCCTGACGGCTGTGTGGTGTGCCAAGAGCAGAAACATAATTACACAATCATCTGATATTTGTTTTCATTCAACCTTCAGGTTGTCACTCCAAGCACCTTTCACTGTTTGTTGAATCCCTCCAGTCCACCAAATTTCATCAGTCATTTTCAACTTAACAGTACAACTATGTCTCTGAGTTACTTTTACATGATGTACACGTTTCCTGTCCAGCAACGTGCATCTCCACAGTTAACAAATTGTCTTGCTTTTCTAGTGATGAGCACTTTGTGGCAACATCAACAATGGCTAAGATTAGCTTCTGGATTTATGAGGACAGGAAATATTCTTGTTATTGTTAAATTTTTGGAGGCAGTAACATTACTGTGGCAGTATGACAGCTGATCCTTACTAGATATCCATGATAATATCTGAGAGAGCATTGACTTCTTAGGGTACCTTGGCGCTTGTATTTTACTGGGGACATGATTTTCATTTCTATCTTCACTGCCTATGATTTCACAGCTCGCTAGTGTGGACATGTAGTTCATCATCTGATACAGTGATTAACCTCATGTAGATCATAGCACTTCTATGTCTATTCTCCTTGGTAGTAACATCATCTTTTAAAGACCCTTTCACCCTGCTGGAGTGAATGAGAATATTTACATAAAAGTAGGCATTCCTTAAATTGGCCATTAAAAAAAAAAAGAAAGAAAGAAACTAACCATATTCTCCAACTCAGTAGCCTGCTCAGAGAATTGTCCAGTTCCTACCACCACTCAGAGAGAGTTATTTCCCTTTGTTCTGTTTTTGCTGAAGCAAAGGACAAACTTCCACTGAATCCACTTTGCTTCAGTATAGGCCCTTTGTCTAAGAACAGAGCTGGAGTTCTGGATGTGGTGGCATATATCTGTAGACATTTAGTTAAATATTCAAGTGTATTTAAGGGCAGGCAAGGCACATAAGAGCCCTACAGAGCATTTTATTAAGTCCAAGAATAATTAAAAAAAAAAAAAGAATTAAAAAAAGCAACAGGATTTTATTAATGCTGTGAATTGCATTCACACAAGTACTCAAGAGCTCTCTAAATAAAATGGAAAACATTTGTTTCTTTTTTACCAAGAGATAACTTTTAATTTTTTATGACTGAGCATTGAGATCAATACCAGCAAAATTTATCTCTCTCAATTTTGCGTGCTGGAAGAATACAAAGCCAGGAGATAAACTGCTCCTCTAAAATGGCATTTGTATTCACAGTTTACTTTATTTTTCTGTGATTTTATTGAAACCATTGATATGCATCCAACATGATTCCATACATGGATTCTGGAAAAAGAGCTATTTAAGCTGCAGAAATTTGCTGTACAAAAATATTTACTGGGGCTAACCAATAAATAACCTCTCAGCTTGTAAAGAAATGGTAACAAAAAAATACATGTATCAGATATTCAAAACACCACTCAACGAGGTCCTGAACAATCTGATCTGACTGACTCTGCTTTGAGCAGGGTTGGAACAGATGACCTTCAAAGGTCCCTTCCTACCTAAACTAATCTCTAATTCTCTAATTGCAGAACAATAGAAAAAAAAGAAACAGAAACATTATAGTAGATATTTCTGTCTGCTAGAAACATCTAATAGGTAAGTGTGTGTGTGAAATAAGTAACCTGGGAATCTCACACCATTCTGTAGCTAAAATAAATTTTATCATAATGCTGAAGGACCATATCGAGCTTCTATTTTATTTTGTTCTATTTCACGTCTGAGACTCCTCAGTGGCTCGCTATTCCCACTGTGACTTTATCTCTTTTTGTTACCTTGTTCTATATGGTTGCCTTTCAGGCTTTCCTTCAGATGGTGGCACATCCTCTTTTCCTGATGGCTCTGCTTTGATGTCTTCATTCATGTGTTTTGGAACAGTGTAATCATTCCTGAAGCTCAAGTCTGGAGGCTTCAACCTCTGTCTGACAAATGCTACATGTAGTTGACAAGAACTAAGAACTCTTTCTTCTGAGAAGAAATGTGAGTTTTCTTCTTGTACTGACAAGACATGCAACAGCTAAGAAAAACAGTTTGTGTCTCAGTTCCTCCTTTGTGAGGCTGTAATCCTCTAGAGCGCTCTGTGACTATGCCAGTCCTTTAAGCAAAGACCCTTTTGTTAATTCTAGAGATCACTCTCTTCTGGAATAGCTCTTGCCTTTCTCTTTGACTTTTCTTCACAGAACCATTTTCCATATCCTTGGCAAATGTTGTTCCCTCTTCTTCTATTGTGGTCTGAGTACAAAAAAACTAAAAGTAGTTGAGGACATCTTCCATGGAGGCTGAGACAGAGAAATGCAGGGAAAAAAAAACAAACATAATAAAAAACAATATCTGAGTTCACTAACCACAGTTACACACTGTTGCAGACACTTTTCCAGGTTGGCTTCAAGCCCTTAAGATCTCTGATTTCAAGTTTAGTTTAAAACACTCATTTGCCTCTTCTTGAGTCTGGAGAGGTGTGGAATTACTGATTCAGATGCCTTCTAACATATCATCATAGAAACAGGTGACACATCCTCTTCCTTATTGTAAAAGACAACTTTAATTTTGCACTAAGGCCTGAGGAGCTCCTTAGCAATTATTCTATCAAATTTGTTGTTGATAGTTTTTCCTGAGGATATTCCTGATCAGCATCATATATTCTCCCTCCTGATCTATGTCATATACTCTCCTTTTGTTCTTTTCCAGAAAGAGATAACTATGTAAATAGCTTTGGATAATTTTGAACCTGCCTTTTTTCAATCTAGTCTTGCCTTGCCTCTCTTCTTCCTTTCTGTGCCTTCCCCTTCCCCACTTTCCCCTTCTTTCTTTCTTTCTTTTTTTTTTTTTTTTGAAAGTTCCAGGCACCTTTTTTCTCTAGAAAATAAAATGGTGTATGCAGACTTTGAAAAGGTACTGTAGAAGCTTACGGATGTTGTGACTATAAGAGATTACAGAGCAATCCCAGAGTCAGCTACTTTGTGTTGAATCTTCAACTATGTTGGCTAAGGAGCCCTGAGAACACAAATTAGTGCTTTTACATCTAGCCTCAGTAGGTCTAAACTCTGCTTACACTAGACAGATCCTAGCCATTCAAAAATGTATAAAAATTTTGTTCAATAAAATAAAATCTCAGTAGTATTATTTTTTGTGACCAGATGAGTTTTGTTCTTTGGCTCAGATTAGTTCTTTGTCTTCATTCTACAGAACAGACATCCCCTTCTGACTACCTAATTTGATGGATATAACTCTTGGATTACCTACTTTTGGTGTGTTTGCATTTTAAACAGTGGATTCACTAGCAGTGTTTGTTACACTTCTGTATCTGAGTACAATGAGAGGAAGTTTTCCAGTTATCCCTCACCCCCATTCCTTCTTCTCTGCCAGGCCTTGTATGCTCCTTCTGAGACATTTCTGTTTTCGTGTGGATGCTTATATTTAGCTTCCTATATTTTCTGTTGTACAAAAAAGAAAAAAAAATATATTGCATAGTCTGAGCTCAGAGAAGATATAAACTATTTGGTCTACTGAACAAAGTGCTTTAGTGTAGATGAACTATCAGATTTCCATTGCTAAGTCTGTTACTGACTTCTGGCAAGTTTTTTCTGTACCTCCACATGTTTCATCATACTTTGTTGAATCTAAACAGATGGCTCCTGTTTCCCGTAAGTTTAAATGTCCTCGTGTTGCTTAAGATAACTGGCATTTATATACTTCTCTGAATTACAAAGCTTTTGCACCTTGGACTGCTTATGCTGGAATATAAACAACTGAGTTCATTTAATTTCTTTAATGAATTGTTAAAATACTCTATGGCTCTCTATAGCAAAAAAACCTTAATGCAAGGGATCCTAATATTAACTGGTTCTTCCAAGTCCTTCTATATTTCAAGTCCTAATACCTTAAAATAAGGACTTTTGATAAGATAAGGAATGTTTGGGGGAGGGGGAGGAGATGATTGACTGTGTCCAGAAACTTATTAGTCATTCCAAAGGAAATCCTTTGGACTTCCTGAAAAATCAAATCCTTTTGAGCTATCTAAAGTTCAAGCATCACTCTTTGCTTAGGAGAAAAGTGGCCTTTCTGTTCTAGATTACCTTAAATAGTTTTTTTATGTCTGTGAATCAATTTAATGGCTTTGAACAAAAGAATGAGTCAGAATGGTTGAATAAGATCAATAAAATGTGTGACTGAAACTTCAGCTGTATTGCTATATAGTGCTTTGCATTCTCATGGATGGCAGCAAAAGGATACATGCACAGTGTGCTAAAACCCTTTACTCAAATGTAGATGTTTCTGTGCTCATGAACAAAGGGTTGGGTACATGTATAAGCATACAAAACCAGCAATAGGCAAAGGGGTTAAAAATGAGATGAGCCTTTTGTTCTTCAGGGAAGGAATGCAGTTGAAACAAGTTGAGATTTGAAATCCTATGAGCAAGAAATCATCTTAAAGTTTTGTCGCAGTCCTGGACCCTGTGGGTTTTGTGTGACATGAAGGAGGGGACGAGGGGGAGAAAGAGATTTACTGCATGACTCCACAACTTGTCTCAAGGATCAAATTTTACTGCACAAGTTACAACGGTACAAAGCAACAATTCTTATCAACAGAAACTTAGTTCAACCAGAATACTTACTTTCTAATTACACTAAAAGTTATGCTAATGACAACCACTTGGTAATCAGACAAAGCTACCTAATTTGTACTAACTGTAAATACCCAAACGAATGAACTAGGCAAACCAATGCTAATTGACCTTACCCACCATTGCTTCAGTGGCCAACGTACACTCAATCCCAGGGCAGTAACAGGGGGGAGGGCATCCCCATCCCGCTGTCACCCACAAAGAGCCAAAGACAGCCTCCAGGGCAACCTATTTATACCCTTCAGGGGAAGGTGGAAGTGGAGTCGCGAGGTCAGCTGCAGTTCTCTTTGCATAGTCACAGTCCCTAGCTTTTGACTGCTGCAACTCTCTTCTGTCATTGTTAGGATGATTGAACCCACAGTCATGGGGTGAGAGTGGGGGATAGCCGAACACCCCCAAGGGCAGGCTAGCTGCCTTGAGCACTCTTCAGCACTGAAGAAAGGAGTTTGCGTGACTGCGAATGACTGCTTTCCTCTTGCAGTGGTGGTCCCAAGGAGACATCCCACAGCTGGACTAAGGAGGAGTTAATTCCAGTCCACTGGAAAGCAGTGAAAAGCAGGTGTTGTCCCTCAAGGTCCTGGTGCCCAAGCAGGCCTTATCTCCAATCTTGACTCCTCCCAT
>PTFA01000508.1:0-90721 GCA_003342895.1 Casuarius casuarius | reverse complement strand
GGGGTCGCAGCAGCTCAGTCCTGTTCCCGCCGGGAACAGATGGCTTGTTCGGGGTTATGGTTTGCTTGCACCTTATGTACCAAGAAATGTTTAAGGCAAAAGTTGACTCATCTGTTCGCCACACCTGTAGTTGGATTTATAGCTACAGTAAAATAAAATACTTGAAGATTTTCTGTGAGTTGAAGGAATGAGAATCAGTCAGCACTAGCCCTGTTAAAATTAATTATTGATTTCAGATGAAGCTTTATTTTAATAAAAATAAGTAAATATCTAAAGTCACCCCTCCTTCGCTGTTAGTGTGCTAGTATCCACTGTCTTTGTAATTTTATCATGTCATTCAGAAAAGATGCCCATGAAAACTTAGCATATTTGAGAAATCGCTTCTAAGAGGATGTGGGCATTCTATACATTTCTTTTTAATGAGGTTTTACTTCCAAGCATATTTTCAAAAAAATACAAATCATAGAAACAAAGGTCCAGGCAGATTAGGCCTTCAGGTAGATGGATCACCAAAGGGATAGCAGATATGCTAAAACATCTGTGCTAGAAGATGGAGATAAATGAGTCACCCCCACCAAGGAAAAAAACATATCTTTCATGAGTTCTGCTTTCTTCTGACAATAGCTCACTGATGAGCAGTGCTGTGACACTAACTTCAATTTGGGTCTTTATTTGCATGAGCCTTGAATGAATCTAAGAAAATGGAGGGTAGAAAATCCCAAGAGCTTCAACTGCCTTAAGGATTTCCTCCATTTCCAAGTCACTCTTCAGATACTGAATAAAATCTGTATTCTCTAGCAAAATTCAAGTTAACTGATCTTTAGCTTCAGCTCACATTGCTGCTTCTTCCTTGTACTAGTAGAATTGTACTATACCGTACTGTAGGACTTTGTACTAGTGTCCTTGTGGGGTTTGGTGTAGTGTTTTCACTATGACTTTTTCTTAATTGCTTGGGCATCAAATAACTGGACTTGAAAACTGAAAATACTGCTTTCTTGCCTGAGCATTGTCTAGTAGGTGAAGCTGAGGATAGTACTGTCTTTGTTTCATTCGTTTAACAGTTTGTGACAGGCTTGTTAATTCAAAATAACCTATGGTCAAATTTGCTACCATAAGTAACATGCCCTGTGGCCTTTGAAAACTGTGGAGAATCTCAGCCTGACCTGTTGACTAAATAAGAGTCTTACATCTTGCTACTTCATCAGCTCATGTTGCTGTAAGCTTGCCTGTGCACAAACCCCAAATTTATTTATACAGCTAAATACCTATCTATAGGTAATAATCTAATTTAGGAAAGTATTCAGGCACATATTTAAATACTTTCCTACACATAGATGCTTTTCCTAATCTGCTGTAAGGGCACCATGGAGGTTGAGGTCTCCCTGGGCCAGGGACTGGTAGTGGTAGGGGTTTCCTGGGCTGGCAGGGTAGGGAGGTCACCAGCCAGGGTCTGTCCCTCTGCCCCAGTGAGGTGGCAGGGCAGGCCTGGGGGCAGCTGAGGGAAGCCTTCAGCCCCAGGCATCAGGCACCTTTGTGAGAGTGGGGACAGGGATGGGCCAAGACCAGGCTGGGCAGTGATCCAACAGATAGGGGTCAGGATCAGGCGTGGTGGGGGTAACCAGGGTAAGACACAGCTCCGTGATAGCTGGGCAGGACCATGGGAATGGGCACAGAGCATGAGTAGGCTGGGCAGTTGGTCTGTGGGTCAGGGTCGCAATTAGCAGGGCCTGTGGCCAGGCAGGGGCACAGCTGTGGTGGAGCTGGAGACTGACAGTGTTAGGGCAATGCTAGGTCAGGGACCGATGGCTTCAGGCTGAGCTGAAATGCAGTCTTGGGTCATGGGCATGGGGCAAGGGGCCCAAGACGGGCCAGTTGGGGCCCGTAAGGCCTGTTAGTGCCCTCAGGGCCCTGAGAGTCTAGACCTATTAGGGTCTAAAATAGTGCACTTCAGTTTTTAGTTTTTAGTTTTTTAAGGTAGTGGGGTACATAGTGATACATCTAAGACCAGACTATGTCTTCCTGCTGAGAGAAACCAGTTACAGCAAACTGCTTAGAAAACAATCCATCCTTCCACAAACAAAAGAAAAGGTCTACCTTTATATACCTATTAAAATAAGTGAAAATTTTACTAGCAAGGAAGCTGCCCCAACCCACCTCTCATGTGCCTAATCGTTGTATTTGGCACAACAGGACAGAGCTCTTTCTTTTAGCTGCAGCCCAAGTGAGATCAAATTAAGTTTAATGTGGTAACAATTCCAGACGTAGTTTCACAACATAACTGAGTGGAAGTAACTGCTCACTGCCACAGCAAGGGGTAGGTGCCAGTTCAACAGGAGTAGGAGGACAAAACAGGCTACTCGTAATGTAATCCACTTGGAGCTACAACTAGATCCTAACTCAAAGTGTGCCTCTCCATTCAAACTTGATTCTGCTTCTGAGAGGAGATTCACATACCGCAAGGGCTATCTTCACCAAAATAACTGTTCTCTCACCCCTGCCTGTGAGTCCTTCAGGATCTCCTGGCCGTATTGTATGTGAAAGGACTGATATTCAGAAAAGCTATCAGTGAGAAAGCATGCAGGAAACTGAAGAAAAACAAAGGAGGGGATGTTGGCTTGGAAAGCAAATCTGTGTGCCTGCTGGCAGTCATCTTGAAGGTGAATCCTTCTGACTTTAAGTTGCGAGACTTCTTTGCTACTATAACAGTGGCTCATTGTGACCCAGCTTGGACTCCAAGCTAAATGACAGTGTGGCCAAGCTCCATGTTTCGGACTTAGAAAAGGTTGGCATTTTTCTTTTCTATCTTCTTTCCCGTTCCTCTTGTTCTGTTCCTCAATTCTGGCACATCTACGTGCTTCATTCTTTTACTCAGCATTTTCCTCAGGCAAGCACACTGAGATTTATGGGTGAACAGAAGGGAGAGAAGAGGTAGGTCCTGTTAGTAGACTAATGCAAGTTTACTTGGCATGTCACCTCAGAAGCTCCCTGCTGTCCATATTGATAGATACCTGTGAGAGCAGGTAGCTGAAACCAGCCTGCTTACTCATGAGCCAGTCAGGGAGATGCTCCCTCTGGGCTCAGGCAGACGCCCAAAGCCTGATCTGAAGATTTCAGTGTTGCAGGACTTCCTCTGAAACATCAAAGCTCCTGTCAGCTGACCCCTGTGAGAACTGAATGCAAGCTTTGGAGAAGCCGAGGAAACAGGACAAACTGGAAGAACTGAAACATAAGTTTTTCCAGCAGTCCAAATGGTATGGAATAACTGGTAGAGGCCTGGAACTTTCTTGCAAATTTACTTTCTCATTTAAGAAACTGTCATTTATATCAACTAGCTATTGCTGCCATGGGCTTGAATTTAGAGGAAAAGTGGCATGGAAAAGCATTTGTCTAGTAAGAACACTTGCTTAAGGGTTCCACAGAATGATTCTTGTAAGAAGAGAAGAGAGGTTGCAGCATGTTAGTGAAGACAGTTACTAACTCTCTGCTGTAGATGAGGTATGGACAATGAGCCTTCCCTTGAGTGGGCTGTGAAATTAGGAGTTGTGAAACATCTTACCTCATTCTTAAAAAGTAGATTTGAAATCTAGCTTAAAATCTTCACAACAAAACTGCAAGCTTTCACGTGCCTTAGGAAAGTCTCTGGTGACGTCCCTTGACAACATATGGTTTATTAATGTTATTGATCTACTCAAAGACAAGGGCTTCTGTAGTGCTTGCCTGTTAGTCCAGATCTTTGCTTTTTGGAAGCATAACTGGTAATTGGTATGCTATCAGTGCCAACTTTTTGCACTTGCCTTATCATAGTTAACTCTACTAAGCACTGTCTACTGTTCAAGCTAAGCTGAAACCTAATGGTCTAGACTCTGACTTCTGAAGTCTGTTAATTGAGAAGTTATTTTTCAAATAATTTCCAATCAATCAGTGTAACAGCTGTTATACAGAACAGGACACCAGAGGGCCTAGAAGAAAACTGGTGTGCAGTTTAAGGTGAGTTTTGTTTTTGGGTTTACTTCAGAGAAGTCATGTCACTGTGCATGCTTGTTTTCTAGAGATGTGTTTGCAAAAGTGTAGGGACCATATAGTAGAAGTGGATACAGAGTGCCGATCAGATGCTTTTGTGGATAGACCACCACCTCTGCTCTTCATCCTCATAGAAGCAGGAAGTAGGAAGAGATAGTTACGAAAGCAGAAAAAGGAGAGGTATGTCAGGTCCAGCAGTTCTGATGCAAAACTGAGGCAGAAATGTATAGGATATTCTCCCCACCAAAGGTAGAAAATGAATCTACTGTGGTGTCTGCCATGAGGTTTAATGCAGGATGAAAGAAGGTTCTTGTTTTTCCATAAGCAGTGCTTCTCCTTCTTTCAGTTAGAAGTTATAGTGTTGAGAAATTCTCCTCATTGCAGACACAGAATCCAATCTGGCATGTGTTGGGAATGTGGATGTGAGGAGAAAGAGAGTCCAGGTAACTGCTCTGCCTTGCTTTGGCAGATCCCCAGGTCACTGTGATTGCAATATAGTGTGACTGGCTTTATTAGACAGGCTAAAGCTCACTTCATCACACTTGTACCTCTTGTACATCACACTTTTGCCTCATGCTGTGTTCATGCTTTCCGGCATAGCTAAGTCAGCAGTCACACTCCACAGAATTGCCTTGAGCACAAGTGTTTAGGTTTTTTTTTTCCTTTCTCCTTGCTAAGATGCTAAGAGTGACTGTGATTTAGAGTCCTTTAAGTCTGTTTCACTGACACCCAGCTTAAGATGCCAGACTTTGACATGGAAGCAATGAGTCATCTCCAGGTGATGACTGGGGAAAGTCTACAACAATCTCTGCTAGAAGTCATGAAAGAGGAGCCAGCCTGCCTGCGGGCACATCAATCTGCAGATGAGGAACCAGTTAGTTCAAAATTTCCTAAGGTGCAGTGTTGGAAAGAACTGGAGAGGAGACCCAGAGGGAAGAAGGTACAAGTCAATAAGAACAAAATTGGCCTATGTTAAAGCTTGCCGTAAGAAATACAACTATTTCCAGTACTGAAAGGCAAGACCTGAAACAGTTTGATTTGCTAAAATGGTATCCAAGTCTGACATCTCTCAGAGCAGCCTGGTGACTTCCTGCTGCATTCTGCAGTTCACTTCCACGCACAAGCACTGGGCAGGAGTGATTCTTTGGAGCAGCCATGCCCCAGGGACCCGGTGTGGTTGGGTATCTGATCAAGAGAACAAATTCAGCAGCACTTGCCTTCTATACCTGGTGCAGTTGTTAGTGTAACAGTTAGCTGAGCCTTTTTCATTGTGATACCTCTTAAATTAATCCTTGCAGAGTTCTAAAGAAAGGGACCATCCTGTCTTTTAACACAGGAAGTCCTAAATGTACATGCATACTTCTCAAAATTTCCACATAGTAAGTGTATACGTATTCATAGTACTCATGAGAAGTAAACACAACAGGCAAGTCCCTATTATTCACCATTCATCAGCTGTATATATTTATTCTTTTAATCTTTTCTTGTATGGAATGAGATAGAAAATGAGCATGCTGAAAAGTTCAGATGATTCTGAACCACCCTCAGCTCACCACAAGGCTAAACATCTGTGTTTTCTGCACTAGCAGAAACTCACACTAGCAATAAAGCAGTGTGACATGGGATCAGTGCGTGCTAGCACTGAGAAGCAGAGAAGGGCTTAACTTTGCTAGTTATAGGCACACTGCTTAGACTTACAAAAAAGAAACTTTTTTTTTATTATTTCTCGTGGGGCTCAGTACTCTGTATAACTCCCATCATCACTTTAGATGATCAGTCTTTTTCTATCTAATTTTATGTACGTGAAAATAAATCAGTAAAAAGACACCGAGACATTGCTTGTGAGAACTGCAAAGGTTTCAGATTCTTTAGTGGAACATGATCTCATTAGTGAGAGGATATTTGGTTCGTATCTTTACAGGAGATTTACCATAACTAAGAGAATTCCTGTGGATCTACCAAATGCTGACTCAGATACTTATTTTGAGAATTGTCCAAGGAAGATGTGGTTGACTAGATTTTCATTATTTCCACTTCTACTCTGTCCTTTATTTCCCAGAAAAATTAGTTAAAATGTGTTGAATTATTATATGTATATAGGTTTAATTAAATTTATACAGGCTGTAACAGTATTTCTATTCATAAATTTTGATAAAATAAATAATGAATTATATGCATGATAATGACTTCGGAATACTGGCTGATGAAAAGTCCAGATACTGTTTGAGGGGAATCCGAAACAGGGAGATCACATTTGGTTTGCACTTCCCATTAAAGGTGCTTTTGAGGAAGACCCTCTTGGCTGTTACCTGATATAGTGTGAACTGAAGATACATATGCATAGACATAGCACATCTCTAGAGAAGAAAGTGATTTCACTAATATCTAGAAAGCTGTGCTCCTGACTTCATTACAGTAGCAAGTTTAAAAAGGTAAACATGAAGATTTAGCTTGTTTGTGGTATTTTAAAACTGTCTAGAGACTCAATAAGGTCAGCCTAAAGTGTTTAAGCTATTGCTACTTGTATTGTCTCCCTCTACTTTCTCTAACAAGCATTGAGAGCATTACTGGACCATTGTGTGAGAAGCAAAGGTCATCTGTTTTTCCTGCACAGTCGCTTGCCAGAAACAATGACATTTTTACTACCTCAGAAGTTATGAACACAGTCTAAGGCCGTAAATCACATTTATAGTTGTGCTGAAGACAGACTCACAAAATCACACAGAATCACTGAATGGTCGAGGTTGGAAGGGACCTCTGGAGATCATCTAGCCCAACAGCCCTGCTTGAGCAGGGTCACCTTTAGGTTGCCCAGGACCCTGTCCACATAAGTTTAGAATATCTCCGAGGAGACTCCACAACCTCTCTGGGAACCTGTTCCAGTGTACAATCATCCTTACAGTAAAAAAAAAAAAAAAAAAAAAAAAAGTTTTCCATACTGTGGAAACTGTGTTTCACTTTGTGCCCATTGCCTCTCGTCCTATCACTGTGAACCACTGAAGCATCATCCAAAGAATTTTTTTTTCCAAAAGGTCAGATCAAAGAAAGAGCACAGCACAGCCTGACAGACAGCTGTGCTTTCCCTCTGTAGTCATGTCCAGGACCAGCTGAAGGACCAGCTGTGCCACATTGGTTCTCTGTGTTTGGAAAATCTATCATTCAAGGAAAAGTGGGCATTTCTTTTACACAGAATCTTTCTTTCCCAGGAAGGTCTCAGCAGGCTTCTCAGCTCAGTGAAGGAGGAGCTAAAGCTGCCATATGTTTCACCTATTTGCCCCACAGCTGGAAGAACCAAGTGGCTCCATTTGGTTGCTCCTAGTTCGTTAGATACTTTGGCATTGAGTTCTTTGCAGTCACCTGATCCCAAGCTAGTGTTTACAGGGACCACTGGAAAGCTTGATCAGAGCTTGCTACCAGAAGGGGACCAAAAGGGGCAATGTGTTGCCATGGTCCAGCTGTCCCATTAGAGACACTAGCCTGGTCCTGAAGATGATGTGTGCAGCTGTTGGCCTTGATGTTTTGTTTTTCTTTCTGTAAATGGGGCATCTTCTCGGGCAGAGAGGCCATGATACAGGGGGTGAGGCACTGCATATTGCTAGCCCACAGAGTATTTGCCTCAGGAGGCTGGACGCAGGTGAAGGTTGGAAGGGATCAGATCAGGATGAATTTGACACAATCCTGTAAACTGCAAATATAACTGGGGTCATATTTTGTTCCCATTTCTAGTGTCACTTTTCACAGCTTATTGGAGATTTGGACTTTTGTTTCTTTCAAAGCACAATGGTCTGAGGACATCGGGGTGGCAGGGTTGCTGCCACCACCACCACCACACCTGCCACTGCAAAGTGGCCGTTGGCAAGCTGACTCTAGGGCTCCCAGTGCAAGTGGTCCCAGGTACACTAGGAGAATCATACCCCTTGCTTCCTGTCCCCCACCCCCACCCCCAACTCCCTCTCACCACCTCCCTGCTTCCAAGGGCAACACATTAGCACCTCTGCCACTGAGGGCTCAGGGCTCAGGATATTAAAATTCCTTTTTGCAGTTCCCCAACCCTGATAAAATTGTGTAAATGTCCCGTGACCACCACCCTGACATCTCTGCTGAGCATTGCCCCAGTCACTCCAAAGCTGGCTCAAGGATCCTGCCCAAGTCCTTTTTGCAGGTCCCCAAAGCTAGGCCTGGATTCAGGCCATGCCTAGTCAGAAAAAAGAGTTTTCTGTCTTGCTCTCTGCAAGCAGAGACTGCTCTCCTCTGTGGAAAATCCCAGCCATGGAGACAGTATGACTTAGGCTAGAGGTGCCACTGTGCATAGAGACTAATCCATGTTAGCTCTTAAAATTTTTCCAGTAAAAAGTCAGAATTGTCACCAGAAAGTAAGAGGAAGGTATCCATGTTGTAGTCAGGAAGAATGTTCATTTTTTGTGGTATCAAAACTGGACTGTAATTTTTTTATACAAATCCCACCCTTCCAAGATTCAATTTTCCTTGTGTGGGGAAGGTGATCAGATCATGTGTCAGCTAACAGCCACCCTGCAAGCTACCCAGATTTCGGTGTTACACGGGCACTCACATGACTCCCCTGTCCATTACTGCCACCTTTTATAACTAGCCAAGCCCAAATAGTCACACAGAACAGTCCCATGCTTCATGCGCCCAGCACAGTCAGGAAGTGTCCTCCTCCCTGGATCTGGTGCTGTACAGGTGACCTGAGCTGTTCAAAAGAGCAAATTTATTTTTAATATAAATGATAGAGCACCCCAAATTACTGTTTCATGTTATGGTTCAGGTATTGGCTGATAAAGACAGTAAAATTGATTTTTTCTTTCCTCCTTTGCACTTCAGCTAGCACTTTTTCTAACATTTATTTTCAGAGAGTATAACTGCTGTACTTCAGCTAGCTTTTCTGGAGTGCCTCTTTTCTTCAGTGAGTCCAGTCAGGTGGCTCGCCAGTGCAGTGCAGTGTTGGGGTTCTGCACCAACAGGTCAATAGGTTCCGCAACATCACTGGCACCTGGACAGCCAGTGCAAAGGTAGTTACCAAAAGCAAGTGATGATCAGAAGCCACACAAGTGACTCACAGAGACAAGCTTCTGGGACTGGTCTCATCATTCTGATATACCTATAGTGGGTTGCCAGTGCAAGGCTCTTCTGGTGAGAGTTTGGTAACAGTGAGAGATTTGTTTCAGACTACCAGATGGAATATCTTTAGGGTCTTGTTGGAACTCTGCTGTGTCTGTATGGCTGTTCCTTGAGCCTGTAGAGATCATTTCAAGTTGAGAAACTTGAAGATCATAAAAAGTTAAGAAACTATTTTGAGGGCAAGGCTTAAGCCTTCAACTTGCAAGCTGATGTCTTGTTAGCTAGCTAGGTACCCCCTTTTGATTGCTTTTGTTACTGGCCTTGAATACCATTATAAATACGGAAAAAATCATCTCTTGATCTGAGGCCAGCTTGAAAAATTGCAGTGTTATGTAGGTATTCATATCCAAGACTTCATGTCACTGGGTTAAGTGGAAGGAACAATCTATCTCTCATCCTTTCTAAAACCAAGGAAGCTCAGAATTCAGTAGGATTTGCAGGCAGAATGCATGATGAAGATGAGTTTCTCTGCTTGTTCTGTCAGGCCTGTAATGCTTCTCACTCATTACTGAGACTTATATGAGCTTATTCACTATATTTTGCTCTAAGAAGGAATCTTGCTCCACAACTAATTAAATTCACCCTCCCACAGAATCACAGAAGAATTCTTCTGGGCTCCCCAATACAAGAAAGACATGGAGTTGCTGGAGCGGGTGCAGTGGAAGGCTGCTAAGGTGATGAAGGGACTGGAGCATCTCTCTTATGAGGAAAGGCTGAGAGAGCTGGGGTTCTTCAGCCTGAAGAAGACTGAGGAGGGATCTTATCACTGCATATAACTGTCTAAAGGGAGGGTGTCAAGAGAATTGGGCCAGACTTTTATTAGCAGTGGTGACCAGTGTTAGGACGAGAGGCGACAGGCACAAACTGAAACACAGGAAGTTCCTTCCATCTGAACATGAGGAAAAACCTCTTTACTGTAAAGGTGCCTGATCAGTGGAACAGGTTGCTCAGAGAGGTTGTGGAGTCTCCTTCCTTGGAGATATTCAAAAGCTGTTTGGACTAGAAGATCTCCAGAGGTCCCTTCCAACCTCAACCTTTCTGCCATTCCATTCAGTGAAGAACTACAGAACACATGTGAAAACAAAAACAAAAATGAGGAAGATTCTAAGGTTTTCTGCACAAGTCATATGATCTAGATATAAAACAAATAAAGGAATCAAAACTGAAGGGGAAACATAAAGATTTACAATAAAAACAGTATTTATTAAACACTATGAGGTTATTTTGGCAAGAGCAAATACACGATAACTTTTCTACTAATTGCAACTTCTTTTAAGTGGTAGGAAACACAGCTGATGCACTTGATATGCTCTAGTTCACTCCAGTGTGAATGTACGTAGCAATGAAATCTCTTCAGTATCATAAGCTTCAGAAACCTAACCAAGCTTTTGCGAGAACTTGTTTGTAAGCATCCTTAGTCCAGCCAGTATTTAATTTCATTGCTGAAAAGCAAGATCAAAATCAAGTGAATATCAGTCTGGCAAGCTATTGTGCTAAATTAAGCCTTGTTACAACATACAACAGGCTCGCCTATGAAAAGAACAGACAAGATGGTTGCTGTACAAAGCATTTTTTTGGAATTCTGGAATAGAAAAGGGGCATAGAAGTGTTAGGTCTCATGGAAGAGACTGACTTATGTTCAGTGAGTGATACCAGAAGCACTGAAAGATCAGTTAGAAATGTGTCATAAGTAGCAAAGCCAGACACTGAGCTTGCTTAAGAATGCTCAAGATAGTCCACGTTATAATGATACGCAAGGTCTGATTATAGCTTTTCACCATCTAAAACAGAATTTCAAAGACATTCTCAGACTAGTGTTCCCGATCTTCCTTTGTAAAGTTGTGCTCTGGTTCTGCTCTTATGAGAAATAAAACCATTTCTATTCATTTTTCTCACATCCTCTTGCAGTACTGATATTTTCAAAGAAATTAGTATATATACCATCCTCTTATATGTAAACCAGTAATCAGATTACAAAAATAGGCTAACTTGTTCTAAAATATTTATGCTTAAAAAAAAATCAGAACTGTTAGATCATATGATTTATTGACATAAACCTTTCAGAAAGACTATAATTGAATTAGTACAGTCTTTCTTGAGGCTAAATATTCATGAAGCAGGTTTTATTGTTTTTAATTAGATGTGAGTAAATAAACTGTAACAAATAATTTATTTGGTCAGGTTGGCCACCTTTTTCTTACTCCAACTGTCTCTGAATGCATCAGTAATTCAAAATTATTCACCAAATTATTTCAGAGAAAACTATTTGTTTATCACTTATTTGCTGGCTATTTGGTCAGAATATGAAATGCTGAAGTTTGAATAGATTTGACTGACCACATGACACATTTCACCACATCTTTTTTACCGAGGTGCTTTAAATAGCAAACCAGGTGGTAATTTTTAATTTTTGAATATATAGATTCACTAAATTGTATTTGGTTGAATTTTCCTGATGGTATGTGGCATAAAATCCCAAGATGCAAATACAGCATTAGCACATTTAGTTTAATAATTGTACCAGTTCTCACAGACTGAAGGGGAAGAGTGCACATTTTGATTCTACTTTTAATTTAATATAAATATTGGGTTAGAAGAAAGATTGAATGGAAAACCTGACCAAAAAAATATAGGGATATGAACAGAGAGTAGCAATATTATAAATATTCTTTATTTTCAGTCAGAATGCAACAATAAAATTGGGTATGATCATAAAGTTACTCATTTTATACAGCTCTGAGCATCAGTTGCAAATAACATTAAACTAGAAATCAAAACATGTCATTATCAACTATTTAAAGTCCATAAACCTTGAAAGCCATTAGGATAATGATGATCGGCATTAACACATAATCTCTGAAGCTCACAGCATCTTAGTAAAATAACCAGAAGTACATAGAGGTCCTCTTCCACACGATGGCAGCACTTTCTACAGCTGGGGGAAGCTGGGAAAGGGGCTGGAATTGCAGTCACATCATGCATTGTGGCACAGTACAGCAATATCCAAATTGAGAGGTTGGACTAGAAATCTCCCAAGGCACTTTCCAGCCTGAGTTATTCTATGGTGCTATGATTTTGCCTCTGCTGTAAAGTATAGACACATACTGTGATTCTGTCTGCAAACGACCTTTCTAGATTAGTACAGGGAGAGCTATATAATTTGTTTTCTCCAGTCAGAAGCTTGGTCAGTGCTGCCATATTACATTGTAGATCTCTGCACTCTGAAATGGAATTCATTTCTGTACATTTCCAAGCATCCAGTTCCAATTTATTTCCAAACATCCCCAGAAGATATATCAGTTCTGTGAGCCTTATTCTGAACACTTATGTGGTGACTATGCACGACACAGACTCAGTTCACCTTCGGACCTACATGCTTTTGTGGACGTCATTCTTATAACTACCATGAATACTTCTTTTTTAGCGGTCCATTCTGTGTGAGCTAATTAGATTGAGTGACTTTCTGAAGAAAATCTGAACAGTATGAAAAGCTTAATGTTGTATTACTAAAAGTAGTATCTGTATTTAATACTGCTCTTCTAGAGAAGCCTTAATTTTGTACAGATTTTCTAGAGGTGCTTCAATTTTATACACTGCTCTTAAAATTTTAAACTACCACGTCCAGGCTTTTAATCTAGGCTGATTAAAATATTATATTTCATTTCTAATTAATAAAATTGTTTTTCTTTTTTGGGAAGAGTAAGAGTAAAGGCAAAATACTGAGCTAAGATTTCTAACATCTACAATAAAATGTTTCTGATATTAATGTGTGCTAGCTTTCTTATTGCTGAGATATCTGTGAAAGCTAAATAAAACTGCGGACTAACACCTTAGAGTGCCTTCTGGAAGTCACTGTTGCTTGGAAATAATCCTCTTGTTAAAATGTTACAGCTGATATAATCTCTGGTTTTACAGGTAAATAACAGGGATACTCTTTAGCTATCCTTATTAAGGAGGGAGGCAAATGTTGCAAAAGAGATGTAAAAGTTTCGTAGTTGTCTATTAATACAAGAAGACACACTTCTGTTTCTGATGCCTATTTCCTTCACACTTTTTTTTCCCCTGAAGACCTAAAATCACTGAAATTGTAACAGGCTTTTGGTGTGGACAACAAAGTTATGCTCTTTTCTTCAAAAAAAAAAAAACAAAAAAATCATTTATAAAATTAAATTATTCTGGGAAATCATTATAAAATGAGGGCTGAATCTAGACTTAATTGAAGAAAATGGAAAAAAAAATCATTAAACTGAGTTCACTTTGCATCAGGTTTATGAACAAGGTTTATGAAACAGGAAACGGCGAAACAGGAAAGAAAGAATAGCTTTACTATATTCAGTAGCA
Organism: Casuarius casuarius; assembly: GCA_003342895.1. Classification (NCBI taxonomy): domain Eukaryota; kingdom Metazoa; phylum Chordata; class Aves; order Casuariiformes; family Casuariidae; genus Casuarius; species Casuarius casuarius. The sequence goes on along the minus strand of PTFA01000508.1, from coordinate 77,221 downwards.
ATCTGGGTTGAATTTCACAAACAAATGAGTGCAATCACTGTACTTTCATGAAACATTCAGTCATGGAGTATTCTGATTTCCTGTTTATCTGGAAAAAAAATGTGTTCTCTTTTCATTATTTTAGCTTTAGCAGTATCAAAAACAAGAATCAGCTTTCCATTGTCTATGGTGTCTCCATATCTCCATTCATTAACTCTTACCTAAAGACTTCTGGAGTCAGTAGGTTTGCTATAAACTTCAAAAAGCTTTGGTCATTCCCTGCAGAAAGAATGACCATGTCCCAGAGAATATATTGGGGCTTTTCAGCTTCTAAAGAAATAAAATTTTCTGTCTTAAAAGTATTTTCCTTTCTCTCACTTTTTCGCTTGTATAATTATTATGCATGTGTATATAATCTTATGGTTTCTTGTCTAAGAACTAGCTAGAGAGCTATCCTGCCCCTTCTTTTCTGTTGCAAGCAGTTTGCTTCCAACACTACCAATGGCATCAACTAGCACCTTAAAGCCTGCATGATTTAGAGAATCATGAAACAACCATTGTTTGCTCTTCTTGCATTTAACTTTTTGTCAAATTGTGTTCATATGTAAAATTCAATGTAGGCGAAGGAAGAAAAGGTCCTTGTGACTTCTGATTTTTTGTTTTTATTTGTTTTCCAACTGGTATTGATCAATGATCACCATATCATGTGATTTCCTGACATTTCTCTAGCCAGGGTAACTTCCTGCTCTGAAGCATGCTTTAACATGCTTTTTGAAGTGTTCCATGCATATATAATGTTATAATGTGATTTTCCTTCATATTTGAAGTATGAGCCTCCCAAAATCAGAACTTTATTTCCCCTCAATTACTTCTCGTCTTTAATGTACACATCCAACAGTTCACAGTGACGGAAGTGAACAAAAGTGGGAATTGCTGGGTTTTCTGCTCAGCTTCTGTAAGAAACCAGTTTCTTTCTGCTTTATCCATTAAAAGACCATCAAAGCCAACTGCACAGCCATAATGTCAAGACCATGTTTACCATTGTAAGAGCAAAGCTTCTGAAGTACTGTCAACTTTAAGTTTCCCAGACCTGTAAAGTTGGCAGCAATTCACTTATTCTGAGGCTAGTTCCATGCTTGGGTTTCCCCACAATGTAGTTGAGCTTATTGTTTTCCTGTCTACTCTTCAAAACTATTCAAAAAGAGATTGTTTCTTCTGACCAATTCACTATCATTTGGACTCACTTACATTCTTAATTAATGTTTAAGAATCTGACACTTCTGTGGATGACATTAGGAGTTCTAGACAATGACCTTTTGCACAAAAAAAAGGAATAAAGAAATTTTACCATTATTAACAGCTCAGATAGTGCTCATTAATGATTTCTCCAATACTGACTATCTGTGCATGCCACTGAATTTTAAACACATTTCTTTCACCTTCTGAATGTTCATTGTCCCTATCTGAAACTTTTCCATTCCTACACTAACTTAATTTTTACCCTCTGATTTTTATGTGGTTTGCCTTTTGATAAAGATGCACTAAATGCTAGGCAGGAGCTCTGCTTTCCAAAATTTATGCTCTGAGTCTACCTGTAACTTAGGTATATCTCACTCAACCAACTACTGTGACATTCAAGTTTTAGGATTTGGGTACTGGTCCTGCCCCTGGCTGCGTCCTACAGCCAGATTCTAAAGACAAGCTTCTCTCAGATAATTGCTTCTCATTAAATTTGTCTGACAGATTGTTTGAGGTCAGAAACATAGTAACATATCAGATAAAAGGAGGACTAATTGCACTCATTTGAACTGGAAGAATTAATGCAGGGGGGAAAAAAAAACCTCAGCTCAGAGAGCTAGGAAGGTATTTAGAAGATGCTTTTGTCATTAAAAAAAAAAAAAAAAGACTTCTAGAATGCAAGGGAAAAAGTAAGATTTGTTTTTAGTGCTGCCAGTTGGCACAAAGACTCCAGCCATGCCATCTTCTGCCTGGAAGCTACAGAACTGGATCACTTTCCCCAGCCAGCAGACAGAAACATGCTTCCTAGCCAAACTGGCTTACTTCTTCAACTTCAGTGAATAAGTGCAAGAAGATTTAAGCTGTTAACTTTTTTAGCATGAGAGAATGCAAGCTTCTGGGGAGCCAGATGCTCAGCAGAGAGTTTTAATGGAGCTACTCTACACTATACGCAGCAGATTAGCTGTTCCAGAAGCAGAGGTAATGCTTTAGAGTAGAGAATGCAGGGGAGGAATAGCTACATTGCAGTGCATTTATTTATAAAGATACTGGAATGCAATTGTGAAACTGAGAATGTAAGTGAAGCAAGAAAACTTAGTGAGAGCTCAGAAATCCATGATAAGTTTAACTGCTCAGTATTGGTTTGTTTTAATTACATGATCTGTCAGCATTTTATTACTTTTTGTTCCTTCAGCACTCCCTCCCCCATCTCTTCCCCCCTCACCCTCAACTGAAAGGATGCTATCACACTCATTTTTAACTGGAAGCTAGGCACTGCACAATCTTACATCTGTTTAAATCAGCAGAAAAGTTTTTTAAACTCTTTGTCTTTGAATGCGAAAAAACATGTCCTCAGAAAGTGCTAAAGAAGAAAGATTAAAATAACAAGCTCTGCATATTTATCAGACTGCTTAAAAGGTTTGAATGTCCTCCTAATTTTAAATAGTTTTAAATACTATTAATAGGATAGTAAACTATATAAGTTCACTAATCTTTATGCATTACTCAGCAAAAGCAAAAATTAACAATAAAAATGCAGTTGAAATAGTGTTTTGGTTGGGAAACTTCCCTTCACTCTACAAATTTAGGTAACTCAGAGGTGACAGTATTAAAGGACTGAATAAAAAGCTTTGAGGATTTTATGAGTTATGATCATGGCAACCAAAAGATATTTTCTATTTCATCTTTGTCAATTCTAAAGGTTTCCAGTGGTGAAATGAAAAATAAGAAATACCTCTTTGGTGCACAACTACCAAATTGTCATGTGTGGAAGTCTGTCTTTCAAATGGTCCAGAACACTAGGCTTTTAAATTGTAGCTTTAGAAACGTTTCACGATCAAACTGTCCTTATCTAAAAGGGCATGAAATGCAAAATGAACAAAATGGCTAAGCAGTGGGAGGACAAAGCTGACTAGCCATGCTCTCCAAAAAAAGAGAAAAAAGACATTTTGATGAAGATCAATGAGTTTTATACTGTACCCTGAACAGTATACAAATATATTGCCTGGAATTAGTACTTCTTATACGTAGTAGAGAAACATGGAAAAAATCTATAAATATTTATATATCTATACAAACTTTTGATCCCTTATGAATGTGCCAATTCCTATCTATCCCTGATTAGACTACACTGCACAGCGCTGACCAACAGTTTAGTGACGGAATAGTACAGCAAAACATATTTGTAATACTATTTGAGAGTGAACTGTCTCAGACATTGTATAGGTAATTGTTGGAAACAGCTTCAAGATTCCTTGAAGCCATGGAATAACCTTATTCAGAAACAGACCACAGACTTTTCAAGCCTAATATTTCATTTCCATTGGTCTATTTAGTATCAGATTACACGTTCGAGGATGACTTTTTCCAGAAACAGAGATTTTGTGTTTAGCCTGGAAATTTTCTTTAAATATCTGAATTCCCTCTTCTATCTGGGAGAAGAACACATGTGGAAAACTTCCAAAGTTGTAAGATTATTTCTACAAATCACTTTGTAGCAGGGTTTATACCAAATTCTTTGGGATTTTTAAGGATTTGTGATCATACTGGCTTATTAACCTGATTCAAAAGTCAGGTGTACTGGCCTATAGACTAACTGCCTATATCTTATGGAACACTTGAGAATCAATGTCATTTGTGGTGATGCCAGAACATGACCTGATTGCATCCAGTCGCCATTACTAAATTTTTACATCTAAAATTGATGAATTATTCATGTTAATACAGTACAACATGATATAATGACTACATTCATATATAGCAGTCTTGATATAGAGCAGAGGCCAATGAATGCTAAAGTAGAAATTGCTACCTTAAAAGAGAGGTAACTGTTGAACAGATCTTGCGTTGACTCTTTGTAAATAACGAGTGCCCCTCTATATTCTTAGCGTGAAGTACACCTTTGACCAGTACCACACCTGAAGTGTATATTTGTCACAGCCTGGCAGGCAAGAGTAGGCCTCATGAATAGCACAGTCCTGACTACAGCAGGTGGCACTGGTATGTCCCACCAGTTGGCAATCACTTGGGGTGTCTATGGCCTGAGGTACCACACTGCAGGGGGAATATAGCAATAAGAAATGAGATGGGACTGCAGAAACTTTCAACTGTGGTAGCATGTTGGGAAAAGTAGTGACAAAGAAATAAAACAAGGGAGTTGTAGGGAATAATAAAATCTGATTACATAAAAAGATAATTCAGTTTATGATTGGTTTAAGCTGCTACCTTTTTGGGGAACAACAGGGCGGAATTATAAAAGATTAGTGCCATCCTATGGAGTAGGATGCTCTGGACAGCTGGAATACCCCTAGGACCTCTGCCTGGTGAGAAGGGGACACCCACACCGCAATTCCCCCCTGACTGATGGAACATGGAGGGAGTGGGATCCATAAGACATGGACTTGGTTGTGAATCCAAAGCACGCATAGAATTAAATTCTAGTGCTTGGCTATAGTGAATTAGGCTAAAAGACTGCAGTGTAGGAGTGAGCAATAAATAATTATAACTGACAGCTGTGCTGCATCTGGAGTCCTTGCTCCTTTATGGTTACCCTAAAGTCAGTGAACATTTGAAAAAATTCCAGGCATGGCACCACCTTGGTGTAATGCCACAATATTTCACTCTAGTGATCCAACATCCAAGAAATCTGAATGTCAGAATTTATTCCTAAGAATTAGTTTTAAGTGGATCTAGAAGAGTTATTTGAAGTGAGCAAGTATTCAATGAGTTTATCAATCTCTTCCCTGTAGCTGAGAAACAATCATTATTTTAATGATTTTTTTATTAATTTATTTTAATGAATTCATTTATTTTTAATAAAATATTTCCATGAACTCAGACTTCTAGATTGCTTTACCTCCCCCCACCCGACCCACCCAGTCCTAATTCTCCATTATTTTCACTTGGACCTTCCTGGATTATCCTTCACATAACAGATGCAACACACAAACTATAGTTTTTCTTCCTGCTTGGATGCCAAGAGTATGATCTTCCAAGATCAGCATATAGATATTCATGTTTTAATTACCACTGCAGGTAATCACAAAGCCACTTTCTTGCTGTGAATTTTTGCAATAAAGAAAATTTTGCTTGCCTCGGTCTTCAGAAGAGACTGCATAAATGATACCAACTACACCTTTTGTTCAGAGAGACTAGTTAGGAAATTTTGATTATGTTATCCACCACCTTTTCTTCAGAGTACATTGACTACTAAACTAAAGATAGCAAATACACTCATAGTCTGAAAAATAGATCTGTAACTGGGATACAGAACTTGTAATCACAGCCATATGATAAATGCTGATGTAACTTGATTGCCAAAGATTTTCTGTTTGAATAGCGTGAATTAAGATTCTATATACAGTGAAATGCATACTTCTTCAAAATACTCAGCAAACAAGGATTTATTATAATAAATTGATAGCCGAGCAATTTTAATATTGCCCTTGGCTTCACATCATGGTCGTATGTCAACTGTCAGGAAAAAAAAAGTAGAACATAAACCCATTTCCATACTGAACAAAAACTCTGTTGTGCCTTATTCTTTCAAGAGTCAGGCTGCAGAGAAAACTGTACCAGCTTGGAAGTCCACTGCAGTCAGCAAAGCTCTGCATGTTTCCAAATGCAGAGTCTACTGTATTTCAAGCATTAAGTTTGCAGCATGGATTGGTTTAAGAATAATAGTCCTCCACAACTTTCCGTCTCTCGAGAAGTAATGCCTTCTACATTTTAAGCAGCAACATGCTGACTAAATACATATTGATTCTGTTTTGTTTTTAGTCCTGTTTATATTTTCCATGGAGAACCTTTCACACATTATTTGGTTAACATGCTATTTTGCATGATAATCAAAAGTGGGCCCTCATCATTAGATTATACAGAGGAATTATTTTCCTTGATATATGCCCTTGATTTGTGTTAGGGCAATGTGTGAAAACCTGTGAGAACACTCTCTAATACTACCAGGCTCATCTCCAGAAGCCTTTTTAAAGATTGAATCAAAACTATGGATCAACCCTATCTTTAATTAACTTCAACTTTCAAGTTTTCTTATTTTGTTGCATTATCTATCTGTAAGAATGAATATGTATATTCTTTTTTGCTTTTCAAGTGCTGAAGAAATTAACCAGTTATCCTAAGTAATGTCTGCTCATGACTGTTGAGCTGCTTGTTCAAAGCATAGAATGTTTACATGCAGATTACAGGAACTGAGCAAGACTTTGCTACTGCCCTGATTAAAGGAATTGATTTGACTTTGGGAAGATTGGCTGTGCAAATGGCATTAATTCCAATTAATCTTCTCACAGTGTCAAGACCAAAATCCAGGGAGAAAATAAATTGCAGCAAATCAATATAAATCCTGTTTCTACCAGGAACAGGTGCTTACAGAAAGAGGAATATCTTTTATAGATGCTTACATCAAGAAGTATTTAAACAAGACAGTAATTCAATGTACCTAATCTCTCGAGGATTCTTCATAGACTGCTTATAGGTTTATTTAATTTTTTTCATTTGATAGAAAGTATTTAACCTAGTACTTTTGAAAAATATTCCAGTAAGAAATTTTCTCAAAACACTGACAAGTAAAACCAGGTGTTATTACACAAAGTAACCTGAGATATGGATTTACAAGACAATTGGTTCTCTTGTCAAATTTGAGCTAAGCATTAATTTTTCACTGGGTAGGAAATGAAAACTGTCCAACCAACTGAGTATCCACTCTTGCTCAAAAAGCTCTGTCCAAAAGAAAGCTCTTGGATGACACAACAGAGATCTCAAAAAATAGCGATGATGAAATTTTGACCCTTTATGATTTCCACATTGTTAGTAGCAATGCATCAAACCTGTCACAGCTTCTCAGATTCTAAATCCTAAAATTCTAATCCTAAAAAAAAGCAAAATAAATCAAAAGTATCACCTCGGAGATGTCCCTGAAATGAACTGAAATGAAAAGAACATTCTGTATTGGCAGGCAAGTACAAAGAATCTTCAATTTTTGAGAAATATTGCAGATACCCTCCTGCAAAAATTTACCTTATAAGAGCTTTCTCATATCATATTGTTCAATTGTATGAGGAATGAAGAAGTGCACCAGGGAGTCTACATCTCTAAAATAAAATGAGAATCGCCTAAAGAGAAAAGCTTTACAACCAACAAAACCAAATATTTTCCTCGAAAAGAGACAAAGTCTTTTTTTTTCCTTAAGAAAGTAAGAACACTCCTTTCCCCAAAGTTTCAATAAAAGTATTCATAAAAACTGAAATGCAAAACAGTGTTTCATGATGTGTGCTAACATAAGTTGCCACAATATGCTTTGCCCCTCAGCCTTCAGGTGTGTTTACACAGAATTTTCCCGATCTCAGTGTCAGATGGATGTCAGTGTCAGAATTTCAATGATCAGTCACTCAAAAGTAAAATACCTGAGGGTATGGACATCTTCACCTGCACTTCCGCCTACTTATGCTGTCCTTTATGCCTGTGGGGTGGGGTGGACCAGAAAAGAACTGACGAAAAGCAGGTGCAGATGACAACTCTCAGGGCTCTGAGTGCACTAACAGGCCTTACTGGCCTCAACCAGCCTCCCCTGGCTGCTCCCCATGGACCCCAGGGCCCCATTTCAGCTCAACCCAGAACCATTAGTCTCTGCCCCAGTGATGTCATAGAACTGTCAGTCTCCTGTTCTGCTCCAGCAGTGCTGCTGGCTGGCCACAGGCCCTGCTGATCCTGACTCTCAAGCACCAGCTGATGCCTCAGCTCAGCCTCATTCCAGCCCCATCACCACAGACCTGCCTGGCCATCTCAGGACTGTGTGCAGCCCTGGTTACCTGCACTGGGCCTGCTCCAGAACCTAAACAATGGGCTAACCACAGGCAGCTTGTCCCAACCTTGGCCTGTCCCCATCTCCAAGATGGTGCCTGATGCCTGGTGCTGCCCCCAGCTGCTCCCCTGGCCTGTCCTGGGGAGTGGGATGGGCCCTGGCTGGTGAGGACCCTGCTCTGCTGGCCCAGGGAGACTCCATGGGTATTGGCCCCTGGAGAACCGTTGGCCCCAACAGTGCCTTGGACAAGAACAGAGGACTGGTCGAGAGCACAAGCCACAGCTCACAGCCAGCTTGTTATCTCCTACTACTCTGTCTGTTCTGCCTGATAATGCTTAGATGGCTGTATCCCAGAATATAATTTGCAACCAGAACATCTAACGCACAACATACACAGACTGCCATCAACACAATGTGGTTTGTGATCTGGGCAGAAAAGTCAAAATGTTATAAGAAGTTTCAGCAGGGGTACTTTAGCCATTTCCCAAACTGTTGGAAGATAATGAGGGATTGAACTCATGCACAGAACTGAGCTTTGCCATTATGGTTACAGAATTGCTATTCATATAAATAATATGAGCAAAAAAAGTGGACTGGAAGCCTGTGTCCTTATTGAAATGTGTGCCAAAATCATAACAAGCATAATCCTCTAAAATACTGATTTGTATAGAATGGGTTTATTAAAGCTATTCTAAATAAATTTCATAAATATTGTGTTTCTTCCTCCAGGAGCAAATATACTGTCCTCTTTAGATGTGTGTAGCAAAAACACTTACTGGAGATTTGGCAAGGAATCAGGTGCCTGGCAGAGTACATGAGAGCAGCCCTAAAGTGTGCTCTCTGCACACTGACCGAAACATATTGAGGCTGGACATGCATCATCCATTTTGTCAACAATGTCTAGCTGCTTCCCAGACAGTAGTTTCTCAAGGTTAGCACATCTGAGATAAGGAAATAGTTCTAGCAGATAAAAGGGGCCCTTAGGATACACAAAGTGAATCCCACCTGGGCATTTAACCCATATGTCCAGCAGCGTCCAATCAGTGACAGCTCTGTGAGGTTCCTAGAGCTCCCTGCACAGTTTGGAGTATAAATCCCATTAAATCTACTTTGTTTAATTCATCACATGCCTTGAGTGTCTCTCTACACCGATACCTGACCCTCCCTTTCCCGCCTTGCAGTCACAGCAAGTATTTATAGTCAAGTAATATCACATAGTCAAGGCAAATGCTCCTGTATGAAAAGGATGAAATCAGAATTTGTGCCATAGAATTTACAATGGTTTCTTAGTGGGACTATCTATTAAACTTTGTTTCCCTTAATAAAAATTTTCCTCAACTCACAACAGCTTTCTGATATCCATTATTGCTCTATCTTAATTGCTCCAATTTTCAACATATCATTTAGTTGATATGATTTTGTTGCTTTTATTGAGCAATAACAACAATGCTCAGCAATAATCTAACAGGTAGTGAGGGCATGCTTTTAACTTCAGGAGAAAAAAGTTTCACTGATCTCAAAGCGACTCCAAAAAATGATTAATATGATTGCTGTCTTACTAGGGCAATATGGAAGGGGAATTAAATAACTGCTCAAGCTCCAACAGTGAATAAGTGTCTGACACAGAATCTAGAAATCATGATGTCTGACTCATCTGTCTAATTACTAGTTCCTGATTGGCTAAGAATTTCAGTTCCCTAAATTATACTAGTGAAACTTGCCATTGTGACTTTACAAGGACTGCAGAAAGTAAGAAAATTTTCAGTCATCTGAGAAGGAATAAAGATAAACATTCTGAAAGATGGGAGTACTACTAAAAAGAGGTTGGCTGGAAAGTAGCGTATTCCTGAAATGGCAGTTCATTTCAGAAGATAAGAAGAAGATTCTTCCCCAAGTGAAATTCACTTTTTAAAGTATTTCATAAAACTACGAGACAGTGTCATTCCAGAATAATGAGTTTACCAAGTGTTCCACAGCAAGAAAGTTGTGATATCAGGGCATGAGAATTAAACCTCCTCTGCAAACTAAGCAGAACCTGAAACATCCCCCAGTCTCCAAAAAATTAGTCCAGGCTGCACATGGGTGATTTTCAGTTTAATTTCCAGAAATATTAGTAAACTTTATTAGAAAGATTTATAGATTTTTCCTGCTCTCTCATTGGCTTAAATGACTAACTTAGTCCATAAATATTAAAAAAAAAAAAAAAAAAAGGAAATGCAATTGTAGAGTGACAGACAGCGCATAACTGCAATACCTACTTTAGTGACATGTGATAATGATGCAAATATCCTAATGTAGTAGTGCTTGAGACTATCAATTCCTTCGAGGTTTAGAGAATATGATGAGAACTTTGCTAATGATTCACAGTTGTTACTTTTTACAGGAAATTTTTTTATATAACAGCACTGGAGATCTTCTGCAATGAAAGTTATTTGTTGTTCCTACAAAATCACTGTATGGGGAAGACAGACCTAAACCTCTCAATATTTGCAACACAAAGGATTAGTCTTATTGAATGAGCTAATGCTTTTAATGTATTGCTAATGACTTCCTTGCAGTTTGAGGAAAAGCTCTGATCTATGCTTCTAAAATACCCTAAAGTCATCAGGTTTCAGACCTGTGTTAGGTGTGGAAGAAGGCAGAACAGATTAAAGAAAAAGATACACAAACTAAAGAAAGTATTTTATGGTCAAATTTACAGCTACCCACAATTTGTAACAGCTTATCCTTGAACTGGCTTAGAATGACCAAATTTTATTGTCTATTAAATCTTTTCTTGTCTTACATTAGATCTAAAAAGCTAATCTACAGTACTTATGCTAAATAAAAAGACTTCTTTATTGTATTGTATTGTAAAAGATTACTCGGCTCAGTGACTATGCATACAAACATTTTCCATCAATAAAAAGTGTCTCCAGCTGCTTCATGGTGGGAACCTGCCCAAGGCTAACAGCTATTAACCACTTTGACACTGTTATATTGGGTTAACTAATCCAATGGGTGGAAAATCATATTCAAAAGCAGTGGCCAGATGAAACGGCCTCACGAAAATGGTAATTTGATGAAGTATAACCCTTAACTCTATAGACATGAAGTACTGTATAATAAATTACAGCAAGTAAATGAATTAATAAATCAGACTGCTAGTTCCATATGTAAAGTGTTAACTTGGAATATAGATGCTAAAAATACCTCAGCATTCTTGCATCTGGACCTAAATTAACAACCTAACCATAGGCCTTACTCTTTTGTGTTCCAGTGGTAACAGCCAGAATCCTTGCAGAGACAGCAGCTTTGATTTAGTATTTGTTCCTTAGTGCCATTGAACTGTAATGGGATTCTAAATGTACAATAGGACATAGCACAGACATGTGCTAGCACAGACACATGTTTTACAAAAGGAAAATGGTAATTTTGCTGGAAATATACATCGTATGTGGGAGAATGGCATGATCATGTTGTTGGGGGAGGAGTACAGTATGTTGTCCACAGGTAAAGAGAAAACCCCTTTTGGTAAGTTATAGTCAACCAGTAATATTCCCAGAAAAAAACTAAGTTTTTAATTCAAAACAAATATTTATCTATAATCAGAATTAACAAAGACAATAAATATTTAAGTATCAAAGTGTGGGATCCAAATTCTGCCACCTTCCTTCATACCAGAAAATGATTTGTGCTGAGGGCTCCTCTGAAAGCATGTTTGCAGCTCTGAGTGTGCTTAGGTTCTGAGCCTGCAACAGGAACAAGAGATGAGGTCTGCTGGGAGGAATATTACTGTGTTCTGTGGTTATTGGGATTTTTCCTCTGTAAATGCTTTGCTTGATTATATCATCAGAGACAACTCTTAGTGGTAAATCTTGTGGAAGATGTTAAATGAAGTCATTTGTGCACAATTAATTAGAGGATGAAAGGATATAATAAAAGAAATTTCAAGGCAGTATGTAACTAAGTCACTGCTGGGCAGACTTTGTATTGTTTAATTTGCTTGGTTACAGTGGCCTTTCTGTATCATGCATACAGAAGACAGAAAAGTAAGGGGCTGTGGAAATCATGCAAGGCATATATACTGCAAGTCCGTCAGGCGTTCTATTTATTTCACTAATCATCTATATATGTAAAGAGGCATAAGAACTGGACAGCTCTGTGAAATATCCTAAACCCATTTCCTAGTTTAAAACCTCTCTGTTTCTTCCAGCAACCTGTATTTCCATTTCCTTGTTTCACCCTTGGAGGGAAAAGTCATTTCTAATGAATTTGGCCTATGAATGGTACTTACATTTATATGTAAAAAAGAAGGAGAGTCAAGGAGCAATAAGAAACACACTAAAAAAACCCACCAAAAAACAGTGAGAAGAGTAGATATATAGCTTTGGGGGGTCACGGAGATGACTTGGGCTTATGCTTCATTTTGTCACACATTTGTCCAGGGTCAGATTGTTGGCTGGTGTTTTGCGTCAACACTCAGCAAAATGCATTGGTTATGAAACATCTTTTAGGAAAAGGATTTTCTGAAGAGCAATAGCAGAAGGAGACAGCAGTATCTCCTTCATTCAGTGCTGAGACATCATAAAGCCTGGAGTAAGAATAAAGACAAGGGAGGAAACTCCATTTACTTAAATCATCACTCACTTTAAATTGGAAAATGTAAAAAAAAGAAAAAAGAAACTATTTCACAGGAATGTCTGCAAGCATGTCAGATGTATCTCCATGAAAACTGCTTGTCTTTGACAAGTATGCCAAATTATTTATTTATTCTTATGGACATATTGGCATCTGACTGTTTTTCCTAATAAAATGAATAAATCTACATCTATAAAATTAAAGTGCTGAAATATACAAATTATTTGGAGCTGGTGATGTTGGCCATTGCTAGAAGAGCTATGGCATATTTTTATATTTTTCTCATATTACAACTTCTAAATATAATGGGGATTGCTCAGTCTTGTAGTAAAGGTTATCAAACAGATGGCAGGTGTGTGGATAATAGATGTCTTTCTCTGTGAAGGTATTTTTATCATTTTTATAAGCAAAGGAATTGCTAAATGAAGTGTGTATGGCTGATTCATAATCCTGTTCAATCAACCATGACTTCCTTTTGGACTGCTTGTTTTAATTCAGTACTAATGCATAGAGTTGTCTTCTCCCAGTCCTGTTTTGAATACTAACCCGCTGTATCTTAAGATACCACAATACATGAATTCTCCATCTCAGCTGTTAAAAGAAAGCTATTTCAATTGGGGAAATTAAGTATTTCCTCTTCTGTAAATACACTAGAAGCTTGTTTGCTATGTATAAGCTTAAATACAGATCATACCAACTTTGTTACAGCTGTCTGTATGTCTCAGCAAATCAGGCATCTTTTTTTAATAATTTGCACTTTTATCACATCTCCCATCCAAGTCAGTCAGAGAGACAAGCTGACAACAAATTCACCCCTGTAGCATAGGAAATAGTGGTGAGTTAAAATTCCTCACACCTTGGCAGAAGAAGAAAGAGCACAGAATCACTTTTTCAAGGTCATACCCTGCTACTTGGTAACACAAAAAGGAATTAGACTTAGTTCTGCACTAAATATAGAGTAGTCATATGCTTGAATGATAACTGAAAATAGTTTTATATTTGAAGTGTAATAACTGGGAATAAGCTGATCCAGAAACAAACTTCTTTGCTGAATCAAGTGGCACCTGTCTCTGACTTGAAAAAAGACACATTCATTTTCTTCTCTCCCCTGTAGCTCAAGTAAAAAACAAACAAACAAAAAAATCCATAAAAAACAAAACAAAAAACTGGTCTTTCTGACTGTTGAGGCTAGACTGGTTTAAATGGAAATGGGGCCTGGAGGCATAAACTTCGCTTATCAGCAAATGAATCTGTTTGACACCTGGCTCTTCGAATAAAGTCCTGGTCCCATTTATTAGAAAGATGTTGACTGGCTCGTCACTGTTATTGTCTGGCGATAAGTGCAAATACACCTTCTTTGGATAATCAGTATCCAGAGGAATTCATTCATTGACCTTTAGACTGTTCACTTTCATACCAAGATGAAGTCCTTGGAAGGGGATCATCTCCCAGCAATGATAGTGATTATGACGAAGGTAAGAGGACAAAAGTAACTGCTGGAAAGAATGAGCTGCCCATAACATCTGTATTAGAGTGTCTGTGGTTTATGACCACTGTTGCATACACACAGTAGACATGGCCTCTGAACCCCTAGTAGTTTACGGACACATGTCGCCACCTCATTCAGTCAGTGTTCAGCTACACTGAAATTAACTGGATTTTGTTGTTGACTTTTTTGGGAGGGAGGGGAGGGGAGATAAAAACATCAAGACTTCTGTGAAGCTGACTTGAACTCCACTATTAAGGCAGGTTTGAATTCAAAGCCCACTGAAATGGATTAGCTCTTTTTTGAAGATTGCAATGCACTTTAATTCATAATCTTTAAATAATTCAATGAATCAGAAACTCAGTCGTATCACACCAAGTTTATAGTGTGTCTTGGAGGCAAATTATTTGAGAGAGAGAGAGGTGAGCAGCTTGTTTTACATGCCATGTACAAGCTGAGTAAAAAGTTGTATATAAAAATAGAGACGATAGAGAGGTAGAGATGTAGCATAGATGATATAGATACATCTTTTGCTTTGCTTTTTCTCTGGATATAGACTCGTGTGTAGTCACATGCTGCATAGAATTAGACCTTGCTCACTCATAATATATATGCACTCATGGCACAAGGGTGTAAAAAATTCACTATGCTTTTTTTAAGAACCAAAAGTTAGGTAGAAGATAAACAAGATAAAGCACCTTATTCTATTCTCATGCAGATCTTTACAAATTTTTGTTTAAATATAAACACTAGTTTGTGATATGACATTATGACATGTCTTTTATTTTTTTTTTTCTCCTGCCCTTTAATCAACTATTTTTTGGTTTCATTGTCCTGTATGTTCTTTACAAAGAGAGTGAGATATCCATATGGCGAAACTCAGAAGTTTGCTTTGTGAAAAAGGTCAACTCAAAG
Organism: Casuarius casuarius; assembly: GCA_003342895.1. NCBI lineage: Eukaryota > Metazoa > Chordata > Aves > Casuariiformes > Casuariidae > Casuarius > Casuarius casuarius. The sequence goes on along the minus strand of PTFA01000508.1, from coordinate 62,168 downwards.
AGGCTCATTTGTTACAGGAAACAATATGTCAGTGACAGAATTTTGCAGGCTGTGATATATCCATATATAAAAGGCCATACCTTCAGAGAATATAAATTGGCCCTGCTCTACTGGTGTAAATGAGTTTATACTCATGGATATTGTTTCCCTTTTCAGAATTTAGTTGTCCTATAAGATTATAGAAAATAAAGCTGAGAGACAGCAGCTGTGCTGATAACAAAATACAGTGAAGGACTTCTATGCCAGAGAACTTCCTAATCTTACTGTAGTCCATGGGCATTTGCCCTAGCCTCCAGCTGGGAATGCTAGAATCACCTCGTAACTTTAGTCCTGGCTTTCTCTTTCCTTCTACATGGGAAAACTCCTAACATTTTATAGGAAATATCTCTTTTTCCTTACATAAAAACACATACCCTACAGATCTGGATTCAGTCATGGAGAGATGTATTTTTTCCTGTTGTTACACTGTTTGAATGTGCCAGTGTCTATTGATGAGACTGGATTGCTTAACTAGGTTTCTCTCTTATGATTACAATTCATTCAGATAGATGGCTAACCTAATGTGGGTCAAAGGGTACAGTAAAAATGAACTGTGATCAGCTGAAAGGAAATATGATATGGACTGAGGTTTGTCCTCCATTTCCAGGATAGGATTTTCCTTTGCTTAGTGCGGAAGCGAAGTTGTTTAAGTCTGCATTTTTTAAGGACAAGCCCCATAGAGCTGCTCCAAACCCGCCAGCTGAGGTTCTTCTACCAGCTGTGAATATCCACAAGCACATCAGACAGGCTTTCTTCAATACAACAGAAGCACGACACAAACTACACCCTTCTGCAATCCTGAAGAATGAATGCTAAAATGAAGATCCATCCTTCCTCCTTCACTAAAGAGATACTCAAATCCATGAATACCTGCCTTCCACAGATAACATATACCTTTGAAAAAACCTGTGCTATGAAGTGGATTTGCATACTGCACTGAAGGGTACCTTCCAGTCTTAGGAGGGAGAAGAGTGCGAAGCAAGAGTGCAAAGTGAGACTTTCTACATGCATATACCATTTAATCAGCTTTCCAAAAAATTCTTTATTCCATGGGAACAGAAATTGTATATTTTTTTTAAGACAAATTTTCTTCCTTCTAACAAACAAACAAACAAAAGTGCAATTTCTTAAGACATATTGATGTAATTTAAAAAAGAAAAGGAAGTATTTCAGAGGATTTCCTCAGGTCTGTGCTGAAATTTCTAATTGCAGAGACACACACACACACACATGCACATGCGCACACAAACTTAAGACAAGCAATAGTTTGATGATGGCTGTAAGAGATTCGGATATCACCAAGAATTTTGATCACCACATGCGATGGTGGACTGTTCTGATCATCAGGTTCCTGGCTATTGCAAAGTGGGATATTGGGTGCAGGTAGGACCTATTTCCCATTATTTATTATGTGAGTTATCTTCCTTTTTAAAGTAGAACGAAAACAAACACCCCTTCTCTTTGAAAAATAGAATCTTTCTTGTCCTACTTCTGCTTATTCTAGCTCCACTAGAAGTATATGAATACAGTTAAAGGTTTCTTACATGGCAGAATACAATAGAGAGCAAAGTTAGCATTATAGCTGAGAAACACAGTCGATTTCATACACAAACTGCAAGTACTCAAGCTAGGAGTGTGAGATGCCTTGTGAGGCAACAGATTTCCTTGCAGTCCTGCAGAATTTCACTGAATCAGAATCTCACACTTCAGAGAAGCCTACTCTTCAAGCATCTACTTCACTTAGCAGTTTCTCTCCAGAGAGCTCCTCTGAGATATCTGGAATTTTTTAAAATGGCTATTCAGTATGGGTGCTTCCCTTGGGCATATTCCTTACCTTACACTACCCTTCTTTAATAAAGTCAGAAAATACGCTCATGGATACTGCTTGCCATTGCAGGGGGGAAGGTAATCATTTTTTCCTCAAAAGTCATTCTCCTCTCCATAAAGCTGAGAATTCTAAAGCCCCATCAACTTAAAAAAGTTATACTCATAAGTAATAAATATGACAGAGACACTGTGTGTAAAATTTTTAAAATCAGGTTACTGAAATGGAGAGCATCTAAGATGCTTTTTAATTTAAGCAAACTGTTTACCATTTCTTTTATTAAACTAAGACACTAAAATTAGACTATTTACTTTCACAATATTCTGAAACCACTAAAATTTTAACAGGGATGAAATCAAATAATGTGAGCAGAAATGCAGTACAGTTTAGAACAAATTATCCTAAAAAGGTGAGGCTGTAATTAAGAGAAGTAAGATCTTCACTTTTCTTACCATCCTGGCAAGATGCTATTCAAAAATTACGAGTCTGCCACATTCTGTGCTTATTTTCCCAATAATAAATCCTTTCAGGTTAGCTCTTTCTAACTCTCCACTATAGAAGTATCTAGTAGGATAGTTTCAGTAGACAAGAAACTGTATGTCTACAATTCCTGAGTCCTTCTGGTGGTGTTTTCTGGGTCTGATCCCTAAAAAGGTCCTATCGTGCTATAAATTTGAACTAATATGGAACAACGTGTATGTTAAATATAAAAAAACCCTGGATAATATTTATATTTTTAAAAAGCAGGAGTCTTTCTACTTCTAGGAAACACAGATTATTAGGTTCTCCCCTTTCTTTCATAATTTTTCAAACAATAACAATTTCAGGGTCTTCAGAAGGGTTTCACCAGCGAAAAATGGACTGAAATCAGAGTCACATGTCTAGAATACAAAATAAAGGGATTTTTCATTTAATTCCCACTGGCATTTAGCATATACTTTAAGCAATAAACATTGATAGTTCTTATCGTTTTATCCTCATTAGAAGCACCACAAATTCTGCTTATGTAAATGCATCACTTTTCCCTTAAGCATTGATGTCTGCTCAGTACCTTTGAGGAAGAAATCTGAAGGAAAAACACAAACAACATGTTGTTCTGTGAGACATCACCATTATCTGTTAGGAAATTACTAGTGCTACATATTTCTTTACTAAGAATGGGCTGCAGCCACCATATCTTGGTAGCCAGTATGATTTGCTAGCATAAGGTGTGACTGGGGCCAAGTCTCTTGTGTGGCAGAACATGACAGGGAGTTTTCTGAGGCAGCTTGGAGACATCCAGTGTGTTCCTGTGTAGCAGTGCAATACAGTGCAGAGGGTAGTACTAGCCTTTGCCCCCAAACAGAACACAGCATTCGTGTGATGCTGTACCTAGATTACTAAGCCTTGCCCTTCTTTGAGATTAATTAGTGCCATGATAGCACTTTCTTTTCTGGAGTTAGCAGCAGGTATCATTATGACCCATCCATTTGCCTGACATGGTACACTCTGGCAGATCCAGTATGATACCTCATTTAACTAGAAGTCTAACTTAAAAATCTCTGAAATGGAGTGAACTACCTAAGAATCATGAGCACCAACAGGAGTGACCATAGAGTTAATTAAAAATTGCAAAGGCTAAACAGTTTGGCTCGGCATCCATCGCAAAACCAACAAGCCTTTTTCTCACCTGCTTCCCCTCCCCCCCCCAATTGCTCAGCAATTTAACAGACATACATTTACTTACTAATGCACCAAGAGCTGAAATTTTGAACCATACCCAGAAAAACAGAGTGGCTTGGTGAGGGTAATGCATTCAAGCTTTTATAGCCAAACCACTGTATACACATTTGTAACTGCTTACAGTAATGATTATTTCATTCACTATACACACTGCACGCATCATTATCTTGACACACAGTCACTGATAGACAAGTGAAAAGCATGGTGTCTCTCAGTTGTCACATGTCGTGTTTTGCTGGCACTGAACTGTAGTAGGAAGAAAAGTTTCATTATATACCAGTATATATTCTAGATATAGCCCCTGAGTCTATCCAGAAAAAGCTACAATTTTTCGTCAGAAGTTATCCTTGCGTATCAACACCCAACAACAGAGTACAAGTTAAAATTTTGGAGGTGATTAATCTAGTCACTGGCTGCAATACAGTTTGAGACAAATCCACTGCTGCCACTGCAGCAAGCCTGAGTGGATGCATTTTTTGGGAGACTCGTAGACTACCCTCGAGCCAGGACACAGAAACCAAACAATTACTTCATAATTGCTGTGGGTAGCTTCTGAGGTGCTAAAGCCATTACAGTCCACAGTTGCATTGTTTATCAAAGGAGCATTTGCATCTCCTGTTGACTATAGAGAACTGCAGAGATATTCAGCACCTGAAAAAGGTCTGAGATCATGCTAATGGGCGTTACCAGAGCAGAAAAGTATGAAGAAAGAATTAAAAGAATCAAGACATTAACCTCCCATGCAGAGGAAGTCTTTGTGCAGTCTGCTAACTTACTGATGGTTTATGCCATCCTTCTCTCCTTGTTTTTTCAATAGAATGCTTTAAAGGTTATAGCTGCTCTGAAATGAAGGAATAAATTTCTTGAATGACTTGCATTTTTTTCAAGATGTTATAATCTTAAGAAGATTTCCTCAAATTGCTCATAAAACTAGTTACATATATGTTACCAGACTTTGAGCAAAATAAAAGCAGTAATCATTCAGTATTTAAATATTCTTGTTTTGAACCTATGGACTTTTCTGTTTTCATCCTTATTCCTGGTCTTAGCACATCTTTTCTGAAATGGAGTTGAATTTGTTAGAAGAATTCTAGACAGAGGAAAAAAAGAAAAAAAAAAGAGTGAAGGAACAATTTGAAATAGATGTAAAGATCTGGACAGTTTCTTTATAAATCAAGTGGTTGTCTGGTCCTCCTCCCACCCTGTCCCGATCCAATATCGGGGGGGGTTCCGTAACGATCCCAAGGACGAGATTAAGACGCTAAAACTGGTCAAATATTGTACAACCTTTTAACTTTATTTTCAAAGGAGTGGGGAGAAAAGGTGGGGGGGAAGGCGAAGGGGAGGCAAAGGGAAAAGAGGGAACAACTGTAAGGGGAAAAGATAGAGAAAGTTGGAAAAGGAGAGAGGAAGCTAGCTACCACCACTCCGAGGCCAATGATGTTCCGCTGACTCCGTTCGAATCATAGCTCAAGCTGGGTGCCTCCGACGAGGGATGAGGGACGAGGGACCCCAAACAAAGAAATCCCTCGGCAATTACAGCTTTTTCAAATTAAGTTTCCCACCCCTCACGTGGTAGTTCAGACTAATAGTAATATTTGGGTCTGGGGTCTCCTGCTCCTTATTGGGTGTCATCATTGTCCCTAGGTAGGCCGTTTACTGTTGCCGTTTCTGCTGACAGGTGTGTCTCCATTCTTGGGTCCAGCCATTATCTCTCAAGGTCCTGACAAAGAGGTGGTAACTCCAGCAATTAGCACTGTTTCAGCAGTGCACAGGAATGTAAATTGTTGGTAACTCCCTTATCATTCCCGCCTGCACCAGCTCTGGGGCCCTTTCTCACTGAACTAGGCATGTGGCCTAAGGCTTCAGCAAATTTAGCTACTCATGCTAAGCAAGTTTTATAGAAGTTGTGCTAAAAACGGCAATAATTTACAGTCCAGCTCCCAAAGTCTCTGCCTGATCACGATCTGGTTCAGCGCAGGCTCGGTGTGTCCTGGGTGGTCGCAGGGAGACCATTTCGGGGGTCGCAGCAGCTTAGTCCTGTTTCCGCTGGGGACAGATGGCTTGTTCAGGGTTACGGTTTGCTTGCACCTCATGTACCAAGAAATGTTTAAGGCAAAAGTTCACTCATCTGTCCACCACACACCCCACCCAGTGAGGTAACACATTCTACTTTGGCAAAAATGAAACAAAGCAAAGCAAAGCAAAGCAAAACAAAACAAAACAAGAAACTCTCTAAAATAGTACTGGAGACCATGGTGCATCTGGGGACATAAAGAATGACTTCAGAACCTGGTCTATAAGAGAAGCTGAGAGACTTTGGAATCTAGTCCCTGGGAGGATATCCACTTCAAATTAAAATATTTCAATGCAGAATGTGACTTTTTAAGTAACTTGAAATTACAAAATCATGCTTGCTGATTTTCACTAATCTGTGCTGAGGATGTGTATTTTTTCTTCATGATGCTTATACAAAGCCTTTTTGATATGTTCCAGTTTTAAATCTGGGCAATAGAAACAGGCTGAAATTATAAACACCCATACTATTTAAATAAATTATTGAGTATTTTAATTATTATGGTGTGATAAAAATTGTTGAAACCAATGTCCACAGCAAACAAAATATTGAGCAGTCAGGTAAAGCTATTGCAAATTTGCACTAGCCAACTACAAACTCTCTAAAACTCCCCAAACTTCCTTTCGAGTAAAAATTTTCTAGACTCAAAAAGAATGGACATTTTTTCATTATTTCAATTGCAAGGATTCCTGCATAGGCAATTCTGTATTCAGCTGAGTCTAGAATTAGAAAATGATCATATGTTAATGGATCTGAAAAAAAATCTGAGACTGCACGCTATTCTTACAATGAAATGAATTCTGTGGTTTTGATTGGCAGACTTTAATGTAGATATTTCAGACATTGTTTCTGTCTTCCATAGCTTCACACCTGCTGAGTTCTGCACTGAGCTTTTTGTTGATGATGTAAAGAAAGACAAAGGGAAAGACATGAGGGTTTTTTTTAAAGAATCCCAGAGCTATCCTAACATTTCAATCACATGACTGATAGCTTGCATTTTTATGAACCACTATATGAATGCTGATGTTCGTTTAGACCACCAGAGTTAAATAGCAGCCTATACTTACGACATTCCATAAGTGAAAGTAAAATTCAAATGCCACTAAAATTGAGATTTAAAAGGGCATAGGCTACATTAAAGTAACAGATCTGAGATTTCTCTGCAGATGTTCTATAAACCTGAAACAAATTACAACATTTTTATTTAGAAGAAAATGATGGTAAAATATAAAGTCTCATCAGCCAACTCAGGTTCCTTGATGATCAAATAGTTCAGTGCTTATCTGGACCAAAAAGTCTCAAATAGACAAATAACAGATTTCATCAAGAATTGTGGACTACAACTATAAAGCTATAAAGCTTAATCTACTATTCCACTGGCTGTTTTCACACAGCAAATTTAAGACATTTATCTTTCCTATCTTAAGCTTTTTGCTTGTTTTTGTTGTTGTTGTTGTTTTTGTATGTATACAGAGGTATCATGCTGATTGTGTCTGTCTCCATTTATTATTCCCAACAATTTCTGAATTTCTTGGTCAGTTTAAATCGAATTTCATAGACACTGAAGTTTTAAAGGTATGAAATTTCTACAAATTCAACTGTAGATAAAGAAAGGCTAATTTAAGAAGAAAACAGTGTGATTCTAAAAGATGTGTTTTCTGTTTAATATATTGGTTGGCCGATCAGAATGGATGCCTCCTGTCATGAACAGTACATTCTGTTTCTTACTCAGCCAATAACAAACAGGAAAGAGAAGAAAGCTGGGTGGACATAAGAAATAATTTAAAGCTTGCACAGGAAAAGTAGTGAGGATGAAGTAGAGAAGAAGAGCACTTCAGCATTGAGATTGTTCCAGGAGGAAGAGGTGGAATTCGTGTACCTAGCGTGTGAAGGACACACATCAATATGAGATCAGGCTTCATGAGCTTTGCTACTGATGGAATAATCTAGTTTTATTTTTAATCACACAGTAGGAAGCAGTAATAATATATTCATATGCACCTTACTTCATTTTTGGCAATAACTATTTCCAGTTTATTTAGAAAGAAATATTTTTGGCAACCTTCTCAGTGGTATGCATTAGTCACAATCTATAAATCTTAAAAATGTTTGGATATTCATAGCTAGAAATAAGCATTTTATTGATAGCTCATTAGTAAATATAGAGGTGGGGGTTTTTTTGTTTGTTTGTTTGTTTTTAATCCAGGGCTTACAGGTACACTTTGAAATATTTTATTTTGGTTATATAAATGATGAATCATCTTCCCTCATAAACAGCATAAAAATGTAAAACTCTATCTGTGTGTACCATGTAGAAACAATATTTAGTCATCTGTAATTATTCTGTAAAAGATAGTTCTTATAAAATTTATTATGCACCAGATATGTGTTTTATCTGTTCTTGTATCTATCACAGCTGCTAGAAATATAGCACACAAACATAGTATATTGAAAGGTTTCATTCTCACCCTTTGGGCATTGAGTTTTCTTTAATGACCTATAGTGCTGCTAATAATACACTGCGGAATTACCAAAAGCAGTAAGAAAAACAATTGAAAAACACTTGGTGTCACTATACAAATATGTAGATAACATCCACTGCTCTCCCCTCACCCACCAAGCCAGTCACCTCATTGTAGAAGGCTATCAGGTTGGTTAATCATGATTTCTCCTTTGTGAATCCATGCTGACTACTTCCAGTCCTTCACATCTTGAAACAGTATCTGGGATGAGCTGTTCCATCACCTTTCCAGAGATCAAGATGAGGCTGACCAGCCTGTAGTTTTTCAGATCCTTCTTCTTGTTTGTCTTGAAAGGTAGGAATGACATTTGCTTTCTTCTAGTCCTTAGGTACTTCTCCCAGTCACCAGGACCTTTCATATATATTCAAAGTGGCTTGGGAATGGCATCAGCCAGCTCCTTCAGCACTTGTGGATACATACCATCAGGCCAATGGGCTTGTGTATGTCTACTTTCCTAAATATTCCCTAACTTATCCTCCTCCATGAAGAGAAAGTCTTCCTTTCTCCAGATACTTTTGCTGGTCTCCAGGGCCTGGGATTCCTGAAGGCCAGTTTCACCAGTAAAGACTGAAGTGAAGAAGGCATTCAGTACCCCTGCCTTTTCTGTGTCCTGTGTCACCAGGGCCCCTGCCCCATCTAATATTAAGCCTTATTTCCCCTAGCCTTTCTTTTGCTGCTTATGTCCTTAGAGAAAACTTTCTTGCTGCCCTTCACATTCTTTGCCAGTTTCAAATCTAGGTGAGCATTAGCTGTCCTAAACCCATTCCTGCATGCTCAGACAGAGTCTCTATATTCCTTCTGAGTCACCTGTTCCTCCTTCCATCCCTTGCACACTTCCTCCTTATGTCTGAATTTAGTTCACGCATGCAGGCCTCCTGCCACCCCTGCTCAATTTCCTGCTTGTTGGGATGACCATTCAAGAATGAAGGAGTTTGGAGGAGGTGATCCTTGAAAATCAATCAACTCTATTGGAACCCTCTTCCAGAGGGAGGGCTGTATCCCATGGAATTCTTTCAAGCAAATCCATGCACAGGCCAAAGTCTATCCTCCTGAAATCCAGGGTTGTGGATTTTTTGCCCTGCTCTCTCCTCTCATGATCCTGAACTCCACCATCTCATAGTCACTGCAGCCAAGACTGCTCCCAGCCTTCACATCCACAAGCAGACCTCCCTTGTTCACAAGCATGAGGTTCAGCAGAGCACCTCTCCTCATTGGCTCCTCTATCACTTGTATCAAGAAGTTGTTATCAGTGCTCTCCATGAACTTCTTGGATTGCTTGTGCCCTGCTGGTTTGTCCCTCCAGCAGACACCAAGGTGGTTAAAGTCCTCCATGAGGACCAGGACATGCAAACATGAGACCAGTTCTAGCTTTCTGCAGAAGGCTTCATCTAGTTCTTCTTCCTGTTCAGACAGTATATTAAACACCCACAACAATATCACCGATATTTTTCTGCCTACAAGACCTTATGAGTAATCCTTTCCCATAAGCTGTCATTTGACCCACCATCCACCCTGAGGCAAAGCTCCATACATTCCAGCTGCTCTATCACATAAAGGACAATTCTCCTTCCTTGCCAGTCAGTTTTTCATGTGTGCCACAATAGGTAGTGACTTGGTGACTGGTGAAGTAATAGAAATATGGTTCAAGGTTGAATTACTGTAGTTTTAGACCTAATTAGGAAAAAGGAAATTAAAAGATTGGAGACACTAGAAGCAGAAGACACTAGAGCCAAAAACACAAACAAAAAATTTTGCTGTCTACGAACGGTGTGAAACAGTACTGCCCCCAGGTGTAGCCTTTGAAAATTGCAACTCTTATGGTCCTCTCCCCTTTCACTCTTGACACTGAAAGTTGCCGCACTTTTCTAAACTAAAATCATTGTCAGAACAAAGTCCAAAATACAAAATGAATAAGAAGTTTGGATGCTCTGTTTCTTACGCTACAGACATTTAGAAGTGTTCAACATCTGACAAGTGTTCAGTTTGAAAGGCCACATGAAACAGAAGTACTGTCACAGGAAGAGCGGAACCGAAACCCACACTAAAATCAGAATGTTATCCACACCTTTCTAAAGACCACACTAAAATTCCTGAGAGGAAATGATATTTTCGCTAGCACTAGCACTGCGTGGAATGGCAGAAAACTATATTTATTCTTTATTCATCCCTGATTCACACAGAAACTGCCAAGGCTCAATTAGTCTGCACTTGAAGATGACAGGAAGGACTAATACCAAGATTTGCTTTTGTTTTGATTTTATTATCCTTCCCAACATTTATATAGCTCCCTTTCCTATTCACATCAGGGCCACAGGCTTGCATGGGGAAAACAACTTTGTGAGAACCAATTGTAGCTATAGAGCAATCCTGTTTGCTACTTACCCCTCTTAGAGGTTGTAAAGTAGGGAATGGTCAACATCTTTGATTGACTTTTGCTTACTCGCATACCAGGTGGAATGAAAAAAAAAAAAGATACGCAGAATATGAAGAATTTACATGAATATACATTATCGATCTACTATTTTCCACTGCCAGAAATGGAGAAGGACTGGAACTTCAGGCCATTTACATGGAGACATAAAGCAACAGAATAGCAATTTAAAGCACAAAAATTACACTACAACATGAGGCTGGAAGCAGATTTTTCTAAAATGAATCAAAGCAGTTGTAATTATAATAAAACACAAGAAAAAAACATGGGACAACTATTCTAGTCTAAAACACTAGCTAGATAAGTTCTCAACAGTTTAAGATTCTGAAGGCTCTTTTTGCAGGGCACCTCTTTTGTATTTCCAGACCCACAGACAAAATCACAAACCTATTTCATACCGGTGTATAAAGACGAGATGTGCTGTCAGTATGGCAGAAAACTCGTTGAGGTATAGAGAGTAGTTTTGTATACCTACTTTCACATTTTCTTAGTGTAACGTTGTCACTGAAGTTGCCAAATTAGACTTCTCCAGTCATCTCTATTATTTAAGCATCACCTATTCATTACCAAAATGAAAAGCTTGCTACAACTTTATTATACTATGAAACGTAACAAGTGATATAAAGCATCTCACCTGATTTTAAATTTCCCATGTTTTAACTAGTGCATTAAAAAAAAAAAGAGAAAGAAAACCACACACAGAAACACACAACACCTTGTTCAAAATCACATCATAAGTCTCATTAGAATATATTTTTGGAAAGTGTGTTCTTAGTTCATATTAGGAATTGTGTTTGAAGTGCTGTATGGTAACCATCTCAACAATAAGTTTCATCCTCCTGTATTTGGACCATTAACAATGCAGATAACAGCAGATTCCTTCTCTAACTGTGATTTAGCCTTATAATAAATACCACACACTAGCTAAGTCAGAAAGAACACACTCCTTTTAACTCCCCCAGCCTCTAGAGAGCTGCTTGCAACACATGTTTTGCAGCTGAGCCCAAAACAAACAAACAAATGAACAAACAAATTTTTTTTTGGCTAGTGGAATATCTAACATTTACAAAGGTGTAGAGTAACTTCAGTTAATCAGTTAAGCAAGTTACAAAAGAGCCACAAACTTCACTATCTTACATGTTGCAATATCACTGACTTTATTCAGAAACACTTTTTCTTATGATCCGAGTATGATTTTTAAAAAGTGAGTTTTTAACCAAACTGTATATGTTTGTGGCATCATTGGTTCCATTCTCTAACTTAGGAATCAGTCCTCAAGTCTGCAAAACAAACTTTAATGTTTGTGAAAATAGCTCCTGGATATATATAAACTGTATTTATAGAATCAATATTGCTTTCTTTTGCTAACAGTATGACATTTATCTTCAAATGGATTTTTACTGAATGTCTTAAGCTAACTTCCTTTTTTACAGATAGTTGTTCTCAAACTTCGGTGGTTTTTTTTTCTGAAAATCAAATATTGAAACTCAAATTCAAGTGTTCTTTAACATGATACACAAGACTCAAGGGACTAGTTACCCCATTTTTTAAGCTAGCTGAAAATAGATACTTTTGTTTGTAAACTGTCAGATAACCACTAAACACTCAGCACAGCCACTTGCGTCTATGCAAAGTACTGATTTGAGAGCGCTTCATCCCTACTCCACCCTAGCAACTGCATATAAGGAAATCAAGGAATCAGATGTTCACCTTAAAGGTTCAGGCAATGCTTACAGGTCTGTCTTCCAGTGGGATAGATAAAGGGTACCCTAGAAAGCAAAGAAACATGCTGCTCCGCCACACTTCACCCTGCTAGCACTTACCATGTCCTTAAACAATCCCAATTTTTACTGAAGCAAAGCAGTTCCTATATTCTTGGCTACTTTTCTTCATAGTTTAGGCTACTCAACTGAACCGCTTGCTGTCATCCGTTATTTTCACAGATCTGCAGAACCTTTTACCATTCAACACCCTTTCCTACTTGGAAGAAAATGGATCCTTGTTTTTAGGCTTTCCTCTTTTATTTCTATTTTAAGAAACTGGGTCAGCACTCCAGCATTTGATAGTAGCTTTCCTGTGAAGATTTTAATGTTTTCATCCATTTGCTAATTGACTGTTGGAATTGCCTTTTTTTTTTTTTTTACTATACATTGAAACATTTTCATAACTTTGTATTCATCTTTTGCAGATATTTTTTATTTCCCTAATTTTTTTGTATTTTCTTTAACTTCTACCTCTTGCTCTTATACCTTTTCATCATCCTACCAGACATCTGAAATGTCCTCTGTCTTTTTCTTTAATCACGCTGAGAACCACTTCCTCTGGCCAGTATTACCGCATCTGTTTGGTTCTGTTTTTACAGGAGATCTTACGTAATATCATTGAAACACTTGGAAAATACCACTGAGCTCAGGGGAGGTGATTTAAGAGGTATGCTGTTCAGTATCTTGACTGATCTATGTCATGGCTGCCTTACTGTCTGAGATAAATTTACAGATCGTTTCTCACAATGGAAAATATTAAGTAATGCTAAAAAGCAGACATTTTTAAATGAATCTTTAAGGTTGCAGTATCAAAATTATAAGTATCAAAAATGTTCAGTAACATTACAAACTGGCAATACTTTCAATCAAACAACCTATACTTTTTCATTTAAAACAGTCATTTGGTGTAGAGAAAAATTGCTCTACTAAAATCAGTGTAGTAAGATTCATGTCTAGGGATACTCTTACCCTTGGTCTGCTGTGATACTTGTCCATTTCAGGAAAAGTCTCAGACCAAAATCTCTTGAGATATTTGCTCAGAGGCTATTTATTCTGTCCATAGTTAATGCAAGTAAGGAGGAACCCATTTCTAAATAAATAGAGCTACAGCACTGCCAATCTAATATAAAAAAGGAAAGTCTAGCTCCCAGAAAGTCTTTTAAAAGCAAATTAAAAAGATGAGATGTGGCATAAACCATTCCTCCAAGATTCAGCAAAGGAGCATTTCACTTGTAAACTTACTGAACTGGGGCCTTCTCATGTCATGCAAGGAGGGTTTTTACACACAATTTCCAGTTGTGCCTTTAGAAGTCCTGAAATAACCATACAAGTCAGTGTGCTAATAAAGAGATAGGAGATTACATAATAAAGAAAATGAAATTTCACTGCAAATGGATGTTACAGAAGGCATTGCATGCAAGTGGACAGCAATTTATCATGTAGTACATGACTGGTTGCATATTATCACTTTTTATTTCATATATATTAAAATTAATATCCCTCATGAATTTTGATGACTCTTTTCTGTGTTTGATTTGGAATATAACCCAGATGTCAGGGCCCTGAGTTCACTTCAGCAGAAGGAGTGCCAGTTTCCATCTCAGGAAAGGCCAGCCCCATGCCTTGTCATGGACCCTGTTAATTCAGACACCAACCCGTGGGCTGACTGCTTGGCCTGGCTTGGCCCATCCCCATCCCCACGGATATGTCTGAGGCCCAGGGCTGGGAGCTGCCCCTGGCTGCCCCACCAGGCTGCACTGCCCCCTCACTGGGATGGTAGAACAGGCCCTGGCTGGCAAGGTCCCTGCCGTGCTGGCCTGGGGAGGCTCCAGCTCCTGCATTGGCCCTAACACACCTATACATATACATATACAAATACATATACATATACAAATACATATACATACATAGAAGGCCAGCAGTATCCTGGGCTGCATTAGGTAGAGTTTTGCTAGCAAGTTCCTCAGCACTGGTGAGGCCGTATCTGGAATGCTGTGTACAGCATTCAGCTCCCCAGTACAAGAGAGGCATGGAGCTACTGGAGCAAGTCCAGTAAAAGGCCATAAAGTTCATTAATGGGCTAGAGCATCTGTCATGCAAGAGGACGCTGAGAGAGTTAGGACTGTTCAGCCTGGAGAAGAGAAGGGTCAGGGGGATCTTATCAATGTGTACAAATATCTGATGGGCTGGTATAGTGAGAATGCCTGCAGAAGATCTGGCAATGAGTCAGTGGTGGCAGTTGGCCCATGTTAAACCACACACTGACCAAATTCCCGTCAGGGCCAGGCATGCATATCCTGTTTTGTCAACAACATCTAGCTGCTTCCCGGACAGTAGTTTCTCAAGGTTAGCACAGCTGAGATAAGGAAATACTTGTAGTAGATTTAAGGGATCCTTAGAATACGAGTTGAGCCCTGCCTGAGTGTCTGACCCGTGCGTCCAGCCCCTGTGTCCAGCAGCCTCCTATCAGCAAACCCCATCTCCCTGACCCCCCGCAGTTCCCAGGGTTCCCTGTGCAGCTTGGAGTGTAAGTCCTTTATTAAACCTAACCTGTTTAACTCCTTATGAACCTTGAGTGTCTCTCCACCGGTATCTGACCCTGTCTTTCCCACCTTGCGGTCACAGTGGGTGTCAAGAGAATGCATCCAGATTCTTGTCAGTGCTGTCCATTGACAAGATGAGAGGCAATGGGCACACAGAAATATGGGAAATTCTGCCTGAACATAAGAAACATCTTTACTCTGACGGTAGTTGAACAGATTGCCAAGCTAGTTTGTGGAGTCTCCATCCCTGGAAATATTCAAAAGCTGTACTGAGGTGGTCCTGGGCAACCTGCTCTACCTGAAACTGCTTGAGCAGGCATTGGACAAGACAGTCTCCAGAGGTCCCTTCAAACCCAATTATTCTGTCATTCTGTGACTGTTATTTAGCTTAGCACTGACTAAACTTCAGGAGAATGGCGTACCTGGTCGATAGGAGTCAGTTGCTGCTTGATCTGGGGCATCAAGCTATGGAAACAGGCAGAAAATCCCCTTGTTGTTGTCAAGGTATTTGTCTGCCACGGATAAGCAGTTTGTACTCACTTACTATTAGAACCTCTAAAGCCATAAAGAACTAGTGGTGACAGTTTCACATAAGCATTATGGAGTGAGAAAGTAAGTAAGGCTCTTTGTGCTTCTCAGTAAATGGCTGGAGTTAGAAGACCTCTGAAAGGAAACAAAGGCTAAGCTTTAGGAGCCAAAGTGTTGCCCACTGAAAAATTGATGCAAAACTCTCCTTTTCCAATTTGAGAATACTTTATTCTCATTTGCAAAAATGTTAATCACTGCACAATATTCAACGTATTATAAAAATGTGCTTAGAATGTTTCATATTCTTATAATGACAGCTGGATTGAACCTTTGATCATTTCAAGGTTTCTGGTAAAGGAAACATAGCAACTGTAAAGGAATTTGAGCTCTGAACAGCATTGTTGACTTGCAATGTTTGCAGATAACATCAGGGAAATGAGAAAAGGCTGTGCCCAAGAATTTGACATAGAAGAACATGTTTTAGTTAATTAGGTAATAAAACAATGTAGGGCTAGGTTATTTTATCTGTTAGGCTGATACTTTTCTGAGTCGGGGTGAGGATACTGTGGTACTTGTAAAATTGAGTAGCTCATCCACCAAAAATTTTAAGAATGTGCATGTCGGATAATTGTAGCCTTAATAATACTGTTAATATGGAAGAGATGTAAATGAACTGTTATTCAAACAGCGGTATAAAGTAGCAAATGCTCTGCAAGATACCTGGGCAAATGTACACTGCCTATTTGAGTTGTTTGGTACTTTCTCTAAGACATTTCCTTAGATGTCTGCCAGCAATTTTGTTCTTTGAAGCCAAACAAGACTGCAAGCTTGAAAGGAAGCCTGCACAGTTAGCAAGGACAGTGTTTCTTGTATTTGAGTATAAATACAAGTAGTAACCTTCCCACTGGACAGGTCAAGGTCAGGCCTAGCAGAAGTAGCAAACTGGACCTTAGCTACTCTTAACTTAATATGAAATTCCTTAGTCTCCAAATATTAAATATTCTTCTTGGCTTTTAACAGAGCTGGTTGAAAACACTCAAAATATTGACATTCTTCTTAAACTCAAAAAAAAAAATGCCTTGGGGAAAAAATATATTAAAAAAATGTTATTTCCAAAAGAGCCCTCATTTTTAGAATAATAATTCACCATTATAGGCTAATGATTTGGGTATAATCATAAAGCACTCATTGGCCAATATTTCATGTTTCTGCTCCTAACAACCTGATATAAAAATAGCAATCTAAATCTGAAAGGTTATCTAGTAAACTAGTGCTTAAAATCAATGGAAAGTACTTTGAGTACTTTGCTGAACATCAAGAAGAGAGAATAGATTTTATTAACACAGGGATATTGCAGTCATCATGACCAAAAATGCAAAAATTCAAATCAAAAAGGTGTGCCATGTGATTTCTATACAGTCCAAAGTAATCAAATGGAAAGTTGGTCTTACAGAATTTTTAATGTCCGTCTGATTGACCAATAAATATTCATGAGGAGGGAGCTGAAAGGTTGAATAAGACTACTGAAATAAGTAAATAAATAATGAAATTAACTCCACTGAGGGTAGCAAAATTACATGGTTTCAGTCATTCAAATCTTATAACTTTTAGCTGAGATTCAAAGAGCTTAAATATGGTGAATCCAATATCTCTCAGGATACAAAATTAATTTGATGTCAGTACAGTGATACTGAAACTGGAAAAAAACAGGCTACGAAGTGGCTTGATTTATAAATTATTTTTATTTGAAGACTGCAAACCTTTGTTTCTTATTCTAGAGTCTATTATACTACATAGTCATATATATAAGTATATATATATACATATATATGTAATCATCAATGACAAGCCATGTTTGTCTTCGTGTTGATCTATGCTCAGAATAAAATTTTAAGTTCATAACAAACTTTGAACTGTGTGAATTTATGCAATTCTAGGCATTAGAATAGTTATATTGCAAACCACTTGCACAGTATTTCTACAATATAGCGAAGATTAGTCAGGCCCTTAAACTGCATTCAGATCTAGCATTCTCTTACACTTAAGTGTGTCTAAATATGCCCTACCTCTGAGGAGAATAAAGCACTTTGTATAATGTCACATACAGCATGTTGGATGTGAAATTAAGCTTGGCATAAAGATCATGAAATAAAAGGACATAAAGTATGAATATGGAGCATAAAATAAGATAATTATGTTCTTTATAAAAGTATTAAAGATCCACATCCACCTCAAATAAAATTTTGAATAATTTGCAGAAAAGGTAAGGAGATGAAAACAGAAATATGAAAGAAACACATAAAAAGATTCAAGAAATTCCTCACTAAAGCTACATTTGGGACCGGAGTAGCAAAAAAGTAGACATAGGCTCATTGTGCCTTTAAAACAGTTCAACAAAGATTGCTATGTGCAATTCTGGATGCACAAAGCTGTTACAGTAGTCGTTGCATAGTCTAATTAAGGTTTTTCCTAAAGGAAGACAATTTCTTTCATATTGTGATTCCTATACCAGCAATTAAATTTCTAGTGTCCCAAGTGGAGAGTGACCAAATTAATCTGTCCTGTGCAAGAAATAAAACATAACGGCCATTTGGAAAATATTGGTGTTAAAATGCTTGCATTGTTTGTGATAATATTGAATGAAAGTCCTTACAATACTAATGAAACACTCAGGTATTCCAGAGATATTTTGTAGTTTCTTTAAATTTCCCCTTTTTCTCCCCTCTGCTGCTTTGCAATAATATCAGTGTCCACTTGTCCTTTAAAATGAAAAAGAAATAAAGAAACATCTCCAACTTCCTATTTTTGCTTATATGGTAAAAGACCTGAAAATGTGAACTCCAAAACAGTTAAAAATTGAGAGAAAGCAAATAAAGTGAATGTCAAACTACCCTTATTTTTAATTTTGTGATTCTAAACTTTATCTGTTCTTTATTGTTTTATATGTATTTGGTGTATGCATATATATTTGACTCTCAAATGTCAAATGTGTGGAATTGGCAGTATTGGTGTAAAGAAATCAGTTATGGATTCTGAGAAACCTGTCATTCTTCTTGTTTTACAGACCAATATCCTTGACTATGCAGGCATCTGGAGTCACATACAAGCATGTTCCAACAAACCTAGCCAGCATAGGCTGAACTCATAAAAGACACAGTGCTTTGGGCTTTTAGGTGGGTAGTTCAAGCCTTCTCAGGAGTATGTGTTCTTACACAGAAAACTAGACTGCTGCAGCTGACTTTCACTGCTGTTGATGTCCGAGTAGCTACCTTACAGCTGGACTGATCATATCTATGATGAATGACTCCAGACATAGCATTAGCAGAAACTCCAGAAAGGACATGAAGTAAAATTAACATCTTAAATACATCTTTTTGCATCTTGGAAGAGAACAGCAACACAGCCCTACATTTACAGCAGAGGGCGTAAACATACAGAATCAATATAAAGTCTCAAGACAGAGATTTGAATTACATTCAAGACTTAAAATGTCACAGTTAGGAACGTCCTTACTGTGCACCCTATGATGTATGCCTGGACACACTGACAACTATAGAAAAAATTCCAGGCTCATTTGTGAGCTATGTTAAGTGTTGCGACACACCAATAGAGGGGCATCTGAGATTCTTTCAGATTCCAGGGTTAATTGCACGGAACTCAAGCGATCATCGTTTGTCAAGTGTCAGAATTTATTAAAGACAGTGAGAATTTATTAGAGACAAGAGGTTATAACAAAGCTAAAAGTACAGTAAAGTAAGAAATGTAACAGAAATGAAAACGTTACATACAAATGTACATATGTACTTATGTAGCTCTACAGTTAAATCAAGGGTGCATGGTACAGTGACTGCTCTCACCCCTTACAGGCCACCCCTCCAGTATAGTTTTCCCCATCTTCTGCTCACCGCACTGTTGACATCAGGGGCGTCTCCTCCCCTGATGGTGGGTCCTCAGATCCACAGTCCAGCTGACCATGGGTCCAAGTCCACACTGAACGTATGTGGCTTACTCTCTTTTATAGCCAGTGAGCACAATGCCAGCCCACAGCTATATAAAAGCTGTACGGCTCTAGTCAGTAACAGAGGCTCTAGTCAGTAACAGCATGCACATCAGCAGGGAACCTCATGCTCAGCCCCCAGCCCTGCTGGGTTGGCAACAGTGCTCCCATTAACTGTGTGTTCTGCGGGGAGTTCCACAGCACCTAGATGTTTATGGTGTGGGTCTGCAGTGTCACTTCTCCTTTGACTGGACTTGTCAATCATGGGGTCATTTGAGGGTGTGCCCCCAGGCTACAGCAACCCCACGCTGTAGTGACTCTAGCCCATAGTGCACCCAGAGCCCCTTAACTCTTGAGGAGCACCCCAGAGCAAACCCCTCTTCTATGGACTGCACCATCTGGAGTCCGGCACTTGCCTGTTTGACGCGTGTCAAATGTCCATGAAGATGGTACAGATAGAAAAGGAATTTCTTTACCACCTGTTCAGTTCATCTGCAAAGAGAAAAAAACAACAAACAAAGAAGAAAAAACAGATCTTGGTAGTTATTATTCCACTAATCCTATGGATAGCTGGAGCTTTTCTTCAAGTAAGCTTAACAATCCCGGACGTCAGGTAAGAAGCTGTTCCAAAAGAGTTCCTCATATGCCTTTCAGAGCTACACTTTGTTTCCCAGTTTGTCCCAAATAAGAAAACTCTGTTGCTCTGTTTGCTAACAGGCTTCTACTAAAACTCTGACTAGATGCTCTGAGAAAAAAAATTATAGAAAAGTTTCCTCATGAATAACAGAGTGGGAAGTGATTTAGGAAATCCACTTTGTTAAGACAAGAGCTAGAGATAGAACAGGACACAGCTAGTCTTGCAAATCAAAGCTGGTGTACTAATGGGTATAAAGATAATTTTTCTGTACCTACTATTGCTCCAGCTGGAAAAAAAGAAAAACTAAAAACCTCTTATGCCAGTTAATCTATTTTAGACAGATGGTAAGGTCCATTACTAAGGAAGAGAAGAATGAAGAAATTTGTTTATCTTATTCACATCTTTTAAAGATGAAATTATTTCGCAGTTCTAATTTTCTAATTTATTTTTTTTCTAGAATCATGATCATGACAAACATTCCTGCCATAATCAGATTGCCAGGGCTGACAGATGTCAAGTGTTCAAGAGTAATTCAAATTGTCAAAAAAAAAACAAAAAACCCTCTATAATTTTAGCTCCACATGTTCTCTATTCATAGGCCTTTAGAGAATGAGCTGACAAATCAAAAATATGCTAACTCAGAGCTAGTGGATTAATTAATTAATTAAACTTACGCTAAATAAATATTTGAATTAAAACTACAAGATGATAATGTACTTACACTTATATTAATTCTCTTGGTTTCCTGAAAACTCAAGACACATTGTTCTGAGCACAAAGCCACCGTAAAAATTGTTTTGGGGGGTTTCTTGGTACATGGGAGTCCTTCGATAGGACAGAATAACTGGAGGTGGGTTAATAACTTCTTTCCATTAATCCTGAGCATATTTTTTGTGCCATGAAGCTTTAGACCACATGGACAAATTTTCGCAGCATCACATCATCACAGAATAAATGAGGTTGGAAGGGACCTCTGCAGATCATCTAGTCCAAACTCCCTGCTCAAGCAGGGTCGCCTACAGCAGGCTGCCCAGGATCGCATCCATGTGGCTTTTGAATATCTCCACGGATGGAGATTCCACAACCTCTCTGGGCAACCTGTTCCTGTACTCAGTCACCCTCACAGTAAAAGCTTTTCTTAATGTCCAGATGGAACTTCCCATGTTTTAGTTTGTGCCCGTTGACTCTCATCCTATTGCTGGGCACCACTGAGAAGAGTCTGACCGCATCCTCTTGACACCCTCCCTTCAGATGCTTATACACAGTGATAAGATCCCCCTCAGTCTTCTCTTCTCCAGGCTAAACAGGCCCAGCTTTCTCAGCCTTTCCTCATAGGAGAGATGCTCCAGTTACCTAATCATCTTCATAGCCCTTTGCTGGACTTGCTCCAGAAGCTCCATGTCTCTCTTGTACCTGGGAGCCCAGAACTGGACACAGTACATGGGATGCGGCCTCACCAACACTGAGTAGAGGGGAAGGATCATATCCCTTGGTTTGCTGAAAATTCCCTTCCTAATGCAGCCCCTCAGGATACTGTCAGAGTCCAGCACTCTTTGACCAGGTTCTTTTAGATATTCCATACACATGGAGAGTGCAATGTTTAATATAAAAGTTTACTTTGAAGATATTTGATGTTACACAAGATTTTTGATTTAGCACAGTGATACTGAAATCACAATACAAGTGTACACTTATACAGCCAATGTGATTGGCATTACCAGTCTCTATAAGATGCTCACCGTCACGACACTGGGTGTCCCCAATCACCGACAAGGAATACGTGAATTGAAGCCAGCTCAAGCCCATTGCTCCCTTCCAAATTCTCTTGTTAGTTGTTCAGGTTTTATACTCTATGTTGGGCTGAGACATGTATACACTTCCCCCATGCTGGTCTGGCTAATCTCAGGAAGACATTCACATTCTTCTGATCAGCTCAGATAGAAATGTTTACACCTAGTCCAATTAAGGGCTATGGCTGCTTATCTAAAAGAAAGGCCACCCTCTGGCACCCTCTGTGTTGAGATAAAGTTAGTTCTTTGTGCAACAGCAAGGATTAACAAGCCCCATCCTATGCTATCCCTGAGCTCCATGGGGCACCTTGCCCTCTGAGCTTTCTTCCATTGTAGAGGTTATTGGTTGGTCACAAATACCATAGTCCTTATCGGCCACAAGGACACGTTGCTGGCTCATGGTCACCTTCTGGTCCATCAGCACCCCCAACTCCTTCTCTGCAGAGCTGCTTTCCAGCAGGTCAGCCCCCAGCCGGTACTGGTGCATAGGGTTACTCCTCCTAGGTGCTGGATTCTGCACTTCCTATCATTCCTGCACTTTCTTAAAATTCCTGCTGGTACAGTTTTTCAAAACAACTTTGTATACCTTCTTCTTAGACACTCCTACTTAGCCAACAAGTTCATTGTGCACAAATAAGGATTGTTTGATTAGGTCTATATTTCAAAAATTTGTTCTCAAGAGAGATCTTTTAAAGCTACCAAAATATGTAATTAAATGCTTTTTATTTCTAGGAAAACTATCCCAGGGTTTTGACTCTAGACACTATACCAGCCACAACAGTGTTAAGAATTATATACAATCAGTCATAATTTGAATTATGGATAGAGTGAAAAGATATCTGAAAGAATTTCATAACATGTATTTTAAAAGTTCTTTAAACATTTTTATCATAACACTTTCTATGATTTTTTTTCAGACTATTCAGATCTTTGACTGCAGACCAAAATAAAGCAAGAATAATTACAATGAAATTAATCAGAAAAATAAAAGACCAAAAACATCCCTCATCCACATCAGGGTAACTGATCAACTGCCATGTAGCAATGGGCTAAAATGTGCAAAATAAAACATTAAAAAAAAAAAAGGAACTGGAAATCACTGTATAGACTGATAGACTGTATAAGATTTAGGTGGGAGGTATACAGAATTATTTGATTTCAATCGAGTTCAGTAAATGATAACATTTTTCTATGGCAGAATAATTTAGCAAGAGTTATGTGAATCTAGAATTTAATTTATTTAACATAAGAACTGGTCAGCATTTGATTGGTTCAAGGTGTGAAAAGGCGGCACAATTGAAAAAAAATCTTACATACAGTTCTTGATTAAACAAGAAAGGAATCGCAGGCCTGAATAATACAGAGTAATACCACCAAGACCAGTTCTGACCCATCAGCACTGCAATTTTCAGGGAAATTCTCAGCAAAAATTCCTATACTCCAAAGACATTGGGGTTTTTTGATGTCAGCATCACTGAGAAGGAACTCAGTTTTCTTCTTGTAGTTATATTTCACGCTATGAAGTGTATTCAATGCTAACCTTGTAGGTATACTTCCACAAAAAGAAAACAGGGCCGTATAACTCCTAGGGTATAGTGAGAATTTCTTTAACTATAACAATCTAGAAATATCAGCTTTTCCTCAAGGGGAAGGCATGTACCTGTTAGATCCTCTTTTTTATAATGCTGCACATAAATGCAACACTAAAGTATTATGGCCTCTAATCTCTCTGGGGATTTCAGGATTATTACAGATTTTAAATTCTTCTCCACAGGGGATCATTCTTCCCCATTTAAAATCATGAAATTTAGGAATCTAGTTAGAAAAATATAAGAAAAAATTCATACAGAATTCTTCCCAATGCTATCATCTGGGAGACATAATTGCCATAAATCCCAACATTACTTTGCAGAAAGAGGTAAGGAACTCCTTGTCAAATCTAGAAGAGTTCACTAGGTCATTAGAGAATATTCTAGCTAATAGAAAAGTATTTGCATAAATGCTGTATCTATGCACCCGCATTTTTTCACCTTTGGGGAAGGCTCAGTGATGACATGATGAACGTGTATTGCAAGGATTACCAGCTAGTCAGAGAACCACAGAAACACTCTATGGTGTGACCAGAAGCATCATGAGCAGAGCATCTACAGTGGTTCTTTGAAAATCAGAATTCATATCCTTGTAGCAGATAGTAGGAGCATTTCTAAAACCAGTACCGGTTAAATTAATTATAACATTCAGTATTACAAAATAAGATTCTAATTTTGGAAAAAAAAAAAAAAAAAAAAGCTCCTCAGGAAAGCAAAAAATTATAAGTAACAAGTGGCAGAATTGCTTTTATATAAAAGTGAAATTTGGAAGTAAATGCTTTAATGATGCCTGCAAGTTAACATGCTTCTGGTCAAGCAGTATATCAACTATTTCCAGACATATATAATAAGACATCACTTCCAGATTTTTGCCTTGAAAAATTTGGTTAATTGCTAATCTGTCTAGCCAGAAAAAGAAAGTCCTAAAAAAGCTTTCAACTTTGTGAATAGGTCCTGGGAGGAAATACTTGATAAAAATAACTCATTGATTGATTTTCCTATCATAGTTTGAAATAGCACTAATGCTTACTGCTTGAGGAAGATAGCATAAAAAAGTTAACAGAACAGACCTGCCAAAGTAATAATAACATTTTAAAAGAAATCCTTCATGATCTTGACTAAATCATTCTTCCACAGTACCAAAGTAATCTGAAGTCCCTATAAAAGCCAAACATCTTCAGTTGACTGGGACTGCGAGAGGGAAAATATCACAGCCCTTCATTGATGTTTTGTGCAATTCTTTCAAAGTGTAAACAAAACCCTATATTGCATGGGAGGGGGTTATTCTGACAACCTGTTGATTTAGCACTTGGGTCCTTTGTGTAGAGACATTCACTATAGAAGTGGCTTTTGAGGAATTGAAATGAAACTCTCGGGCCAATAATATGTAGGTAGCAAGAGGGCAAAGCTGATACAGGCTTTTGGGTTATCAGCTGCTGTAGAAGGAGTGAAATAATGTTAAAATAAAACTTCTCTCCAAATTCAAAGATAATATCCTGATGATCCACATATGTTACATAATGTCCATGTCAAAACTTAATTGGGACAAATAACTGTTTGCGAATCAAATAAACCAGCACAAGCCAATACCTTTGAAAAGCTAGAATTTTCCCTCTTAAGTCTTCTAATGTCTTTTTCTCCCTGAAATTAAAAAAAAAAAATCTTTTAATCCCAGTGGACTAGCATTTACCTATGGCTTTTGAAATACTGATTTCCTTTAAGCATATTTCACAAAAATAGTTCATCTGCATTTTAAGTATAGGAAAAAAAAAATCTTTGTTAGCTTAGATTTTTCCAAGGTAAATAGAATAGTTAATTTCAAGTCTCCATATATTTTGAAGAATAGGACTTATAGGACAAAAAATAATGCACTAAATCACAATTCATCTGTGTTTACCTTCCTGCTGAAGCCTGTAGTGAATAAGAGTTTGTTCGGATTTTCTGACAGATTTTCTTTATCTAAAAAACCCCCTCAAGATTAATGGTAAAGAAAAGCAAGCTAATAAAAAGGAATTTCTTAGTTTCCTGTAATGCCCCAACACTTGCTTCTAGGCATTGAAAAGTCCTATAATTAGTCTTAAGGTATGAAAAAACCAGCAATCTAAGTTAGGCTTTATTTTAACCTACAGCTGCACTATCTCACTGTCGGACAGCTGGACAAAGCTCTTCAGTTTTCCAGTACCCCCCATCCTGACACCTAGAGTAGTCAAAGAGCAACCTCAAAACTGAATTTAGTTATTGTAACATTTATAGTCGTCCTGAGGCAGATCCGTATGTAGCCAAGATGGAAAAGAAGGGGGGCAGCAGCCTAAATTTTGCCACAGTACAACAGAGAGAACAGCACCAGGCAGTAAATGGGATAAATGTGATCTCTGACACAGTGTACAACATCTGGTAGGCCTTAACTAGAACATGCCACTTACTGCTGAAGCTCACAGGTAACCAGCACTGAATTAGTTGATCACTCTGAGGACTAGTGAAAATTTCAGCTGAGCAGGAGAACAGTTGTCTGTATCCAGTATTCCTGTTAGGACAGACAGGCTGAAAAACGTTTCTTCACAGCATCCCTTGCAAATGGTATGAAGGAAATGCCAGGACAAAACATTCTAAGATGCAGAAAAGGAATGCCAGTCCTGCATTGTGCCACCAGAAAGCACAACACTAGTATACAAGGTACAATAGCATAACAACAGTAACAATCAAATGAAACTCAAGAATCTTTTTCAGTTGCCCCATTGGCCCCATAAGAAAAACTGATCCTAGTAGATGTAATATTCCCCAATGTATAAAACACTTCAAAGAGAATCAATCCTTCCTTTGGTATTCATAGCAGACAACTACCCAAGACCGAGCACAGGCATACCATTGCAAAACAAGCAATGAAGCCTTTAGCTCTGGTGGCACAACTTTATGAAGTTGTAACAATAACCTTGGCCAGTCTGCTAGGCTCTTCCAAGTCCTGAGCTCTCATCACCCTCTTGAGCTTGTCCATGCTGCCCACCTTGGCTCGTGACCTGGTGGTTCTGCCCAAGGTACCGGGCACCACTCTGCCCTATGATGGAACTACTAGCTCCAGCATGCACATACTCCCAGTCACCTTCCTGCCCTTCCTATGTTTGGAAATAGTATCCAGGATTAGCTGCTCCATCACCTTCCAGGGATTGAGGGAAGGCTGGCAGGCCTGTATTTCCCCAGATCCTCTTTCCTGACCTCGTTGAAGATAGGGGTGGCATTTGTTTTCTTCCAGGCCTCTGAAACTTGTCCTTATTACCATGACCTTTTAAAGAGAATTGAGTGGCTTCCAGTGACATTGTCTAGCTCCCACAGCTCTCATGGGTGCATCCTGTCAGGGCCCGTGAACTTGTATATGTCCAGTTTGTTTAAAAGTTCCCTAACATGATCTTCCTTCACTGAGGGTAAGTGTTTGCTCCAGTCTTTTCCACTGGTCTCAGAGGCCTGGGATTTCTGAAAGCCAAGATGAAGAACACAATGAATACCTTGGTGTGACTAATCAATAAACCGTTAAAATGGAAAAGACTCAGAGAAGATTGGCAAGGGTGATGGGGCATGAAGCTTGGGGAAGAAAGCAGGATTTGACTGACCACAGCTGTTGCAAAGAAAGCTGAATTTATCTCAAAGGGGACTGGAGAGTGACCTTTTTATAAATAAGTGGCTGTATCAGTTGAGTGGATCAACTGATTATATCACAGTTAAACAGATCAACTCATTGTGTAAATGTTTCTCCCTGAGTTTACCAAAAGAATGGGAATGTCTCCCTGAGTTAACTAGACCAACCTGTGTCAGAGTGTATACATGGTTCAACCCAGCTGATGAGTATAATAACTGAAAAATTAACAGAAGAGTTTTGAAGAGAGCAATGGGGCTGAGCTGGTTTCAACCCCTGTATTCCTTCTCAGTGATCAGGGATGTCTTGCCTCCTGATGGTGAACATACCACACAGACTGGGAATGGGAATCACATTTGTATAGTGAGTCAATTGTATGTTGCAATTGCTATATTCTGCCAAGTGTAACTTACAGTTGTATTGAGATTTCAATATGTTGTAGTATCACTTGGCTAAATCAGAATGCTTTGAAGTACCTTCAAATAAGTTAATTTGATATTAAACATTACCCCCTAGTCAGAGAGTATTGGACTTTGACACTTGGTCTTTTTCATGTGCTTGGGTTACAATTTCGCTAGCATTCCTTTTGCTGCTTGCATACATGTAGAGGCTTATCTTGTTGCCCTTCATTTCCCTTAGATTCAGCTCCAGATGGACTTTGGCTTTCCTGCATGCTGGACAGTGTCTCTGTATTCCTCCTGGGTCACCTGTCCATTCTTCAAGTTCTTGCATGCTTCCTTCCTACCTTTGAGTTTAGTCAGGAGCTCACTGTTCCTCCCTGCAGGCCTCCTGCTGCCTTTGCTTGATTGGAATACACCATTGCTGAGCTTGGAGGAGGTGATCCCTGAACATCCACCAGCTTTCTCAACCAGATCTCTTCCCTCTAGGGCCATATCCCATGGGATTCTTTCAAGCAGATCTCTGAACAGGCTGAAATCTGCTCTCCTGAAATCCAGTGCTGTGATCCTTTTTTTTTGCCCTGCTCCCATCTTAGCTTGCAGGGAGACATTGTAAATGGCAGGAATTCACAGCAAAAGAAGAGTGTACATTGATGTATAGCTCACAGAGACCATAGCTCTGAGTTACATCAAAATATGGTGACAGAAATCCTCAAGTAGGCTGTGGCTGTGCATATCAAAGAAGTTGTTCTCCTCCTGTTTGTTTCTGATCATCTTCCCTTGGCTACTCCATGGGAACCTTTGCCTGGATTCTCCTTCATTAGGGAGTGCCTGTGCCCATCAAAAGAAAGCAGGCAAAGATTTGGTGGGTGTTTTGTTTTTCAGTCTGACCTAGATAAGTCAGATCACTCTGAATTTAAAAGCTTAGGGAAAGCTCATCTGAGTGGCAGAAAGGGGAACCCTCAAGAAGTTTGCTCCACTGTTAGCAGCAATAACTCCTCTTTCTGGCACAGCTGTAGCCAAAGGAGAAGTTATATCATCTGTAGCAGAGAAAAATGAAACTTGTACTTTGGACAGGCATTGCTTCTTTTAAGGTGGATGCAATTTGAATATATCTGAATAAGTGTGAGTATGAAAACTGTTGTTTTAAAACAGTAACAACAGTCTGGAACTAGTGCTTTGTTTTCACAAAACACTTAGGCACAGGTTTAGTCTGGAGCACTCGAGTAATCCTGCTGGAATAACAGGTTACTCACATTTTAAACTTTTTTTTTTTCCTTAAGCTTCCATCTAAGACATTTTTTTTTCAAGGAAAATAAAATAGAAAGTATAATCATTGTTGCATCATGCTTCAGTCTGTATAATTATAAATCTCATAATGTTATGCCCAAAAGATTTAATCAGAACCTACAGCAATGGTAGTATTTAGGAAAAAATCAACACTCAAAAGAGCAAATGCATATTATTACTAATGTTACTGTACAAGATTATCTATAAACCCAAGTCTCTGAATTTTAGAAAGGAAAGAAAGAAAATCTTTATTAATTAGTTTTAACCAAGAGAAATGAAACTGAATGCTTATTGATTTATTTTAGGCTGAAAATATTTCCAGTATGTTATTTTCCATCAGACTTCCGTATACAGGGAAGATAAAATAGTTTTTTGTAGAATCACAGATCCACAGAACAGCTGAGGTTGGCCTTCCAGATGTCATTTTGCCCAACCCTGCTCAAAACATGTCTAATCAGATAAAGTTGCTCAGGGCTTTATCCAGTCGTGTCTTGAATGGGAGATACCAGAAACTCTCTGGGCCCATGTTTCAGTAATTGGTATTGAGTACCTCAGCCTCTTCCATGTCTCTTGTCACTAGGTCCCCCTGCCTCATTGAACAATGGGCAAGCATTCTCCTTAGCCTTCCTTTCACTTATAGAAACATCTTTCATTGCCCTTCACCTCTCTTGCCGGTTTCAACTCCAGCTGAGCTTTGGCTTGCCTGACTCCACTCCTCCCTACTTAGACAATGTCTCTGTATTCCTCCCAGGTAGTCTGTTGCTGTATTCACCTTCTGTGTACTTCCTTTCTGTGTCTGAGCTCAGGCAGGAGCTCCTTGTTTGTCCACCCTGGCATTCTGTCATGCTTGCTCATCTTTCTACACACTGCAATAGACCGTTCTTGTGCTCCTTTGAGGAGGTGTTCGTCCTTGAAGATCAGCCTGTTCTTCTTGGTCCCTTTGCTCCTCAGAACAGTTTCCCACAGGATCTTTCCAAGCAAGTCTTTGAACAGACCCAGATCTGATCTGCAGTTCAGGGCTGTAATTTTGCTGTTTATCTTGCTCATTCCTCTTAGGATCTTAAGCTCCACAGTCTTATGTTTGCTGCAGTCAAGTCTGTCCTCTACCTTCATGTCTTCAACCAGTTCTTCCTTGTTTGTGAGTAGCAGGTCCAATAGAGCATCTCCCCTGCCTGGCTCACTGATCACCTGCATCAGAAATTTGTCCTAAATACACTTCAGAAAGCTCCTGGACTACTTGTGCCTAGCTGTATTGCCCTTCCAGCCAATACTGTGGTGGTTAAAGCTGCCCATTAGTGGCAGGGCCTGTGACTGCAAGGCTTTCTCTAGCTGACTAAAGAAGGCTTCATCTGCCTTCTCTTTTTGATCAGGAGGTTTGGAGCAGACACCTGCTTCTACATCACCAGTGCTGTCTGTTCTATGATCCTTACTCACAAGTGCTCTGCTGGTTTGACTCCTGCCCAGAGCAAAGCCCCACACAGTTGAGCCACTCCTTTGCACAGAGCACAACCCCTCTGTGCCTGCACACCTTGTCTTTGCTGGAGTGCATGTATCCCTCCACTGTAGCTCTCAAGTTGTAAGAACCATCCCATGTCTCTGTAATCCCAGTGGGGTCAGAGCTCTGCAGCTGTGTACCAGCTGCTACTTCCTCCTCTTTGCTCCTTATACTATTTTCATTTGCACTCAGACGTTTGAGATGACCTCCAAGTGCAAGTTTCCTAAAAAAACTGGTAGCTGAATAGAACATCTAATTAGTCCTTTGGCTGAAGGAAATAGTTGTAGGTACAATGCCTTTTCCAGTCTGAGAGACAGCAGTCATCTGGACCATTCAGTTGTAAATCACCTAAAATGCATCTTGCTACTTACCTGGCCAAATAGATGTGAGACATGTAAGGAAAGGAGAGTGGAAGGATAGGAGAGTGGTGAGGAGTAGCTGGGTGACATGGTAGGAAGTGGGAACAATCGGGGAGGGCAGTGGATGATGAATAATAAAATAAATCTTTAGGAAATTGGGTTTATTAACAACATTATAACTTTTATTATTATTATTATCATTAATTATTAGCATTATTCAGCTGTAGAATGACTCTTGGAAGCAATGTTAAAATTGTGGGCAGGGGGGAGGGTTGTTTTGTTTTGAATGTCCTAGTTAGTTTGGAGAACAAGTGCCTTTCTTTTCAATGCGTAAAGCTGAGTAACAAAGGGCTCATAATGACAATGTTTGAAGTATTTTAACTACTTTATAAATTCTTTTTTCCCTACATTTATCTATACAAATATGTAAAAACTGAAATACGTTTCCTGGTCTGTGTGGATGAAATGAAATATGACAATGCTGATAATTTTATACATCATTTCTGGACAGCAAATCTGTGTTTGTCTTACTGTGGTATTATCAGGAAAAAAATCTCCCTCTGAGATGCTGAGAACTGTGCAGCAATGGAAGGCTTACGTAAATATGGAAATCCTTAAACTTTCAGAGAGATAGTAGTTGTCCTGTGACTTTTTTTTGCAAGATGAGGAAGCCCAAACTTTATAGTCCGTGTTTGACTCTCATTTCTCAAGACTTCTGTGACTACAGCTGAGCCTTAAGTTAAGTTAAAATGCCAAATAAAATTAATGTTATTTTTCAGATAAGCATGTCTTGGCCTTGGAAAGGGAGTTCCAGTGATCTGTACTCTAATGGGATTTTCTATTATCTCACCTTTTTGCTTCAGTAGCTTCCCTGTTCCAATGACTGATGGCTGATCCCTACTAATATACTAACCAAAAGTAAAAGAATAGTGACCTTACCTATCTGCTTTAGTCTATTACTGTTGAAAAAGGCCTCACAACTCGGGGCTCCATTAATTATTTTGGCACTGCAAAGCTCATTAGTTCAAGGCAGATTTGTAAAGCTAAACCCATAACTAGAGACTTTATGAAATGTGATGTTGATTATGGGATGAAAAGGCCTGTTTTAAATACAGATATGCATTCTGCCTTGCTCTGGTTGCAAGAAAAAGAAACAAAATCTTTATTAGTGTCTATTATTGGCTATAAATTGATAGCATATCTGAATTGTCCAGGGATCTTTATCTCTATAGTGATTACACTTACGAATCCCTTGCTCTGAAAATCGTGCTGTCTGCTGGAGTAATTCAGTCCAAATCTGTGCTTGAACATGCAGCTGCTATCTGTCCCTCATTGTGGTATACATTTAAAATGAAGCTTATGGGTCTAGAGATGGGGTTTGTTGCAGATGAAAGGTCAGAGAAGGAACAATGGAAAATGATTTTCTTTATTAAATAAATCTTCCTTGAAAAAGGCAAGCTTTAGATGGAGACTGTGTCATCTTTGCAGTTAAGCTACATAAAGGTGCACAGTTGACTGCTTCAGGTTTCCTGTGATGTGCTTCAAAAGAAAGAACTTCTATATTCTGATTTTGAGAGCAGTTGTTTTGAAATCTTTTTTTCCTCTTTTTTTTTGCTTTTTTTTTATACAGAGAAAGTGCATTAGCTGCCCAGACCCCTCTGAAACAAATCAAAGACTTAGCTCACTTCAGAATGGTAAATTTTCCCTATCATGCTCTACAGACAGAAACAGCATATTCTAACTGTTATTTAAATTATTTATAAGATAAAACAGATAATTATCTGTTTATTTAGAAAGTTAACAGACTTCCTATAGAATAAGACTTTTTAGTGTGTTTGTTGCAAAGTGTTTTTTGCTGTTTATCAGGAGGAGCTTGCAGTGCTTCTTTCTTTCTAGTACTTGCTGTTGCTGCACTGTGTAATAGCACATGTACTAAAAATAGCTAAAATCTTTATCTTTTTTAAGAATCTATAGACTACTAGCAAGTATCTTCTCAGCCAAGGTACTGTATGTGATTAGTCAGGAAAACATCCTTCACTTTCAGTGATAGAGATTGTACTCATTCTCTTTTTATATTCAACCTACTTGTTTATTAGGGAACATTTGCCACATTGGGAAAACTAAATTGCTGAAAAAGAGGTGAAGTGTCTTTAAAGACCAAGCAGAAGTAACCTTGAAGACCTGGCTTATCAACTGTCTACAGCTAAGAACTTGAAAGGGTTACTAGAAATTTGTAACAGAACATGACATACAGGAGAAACACCTGAAGTGGTCTAATTCTCTGTCCACAGCTATGTAGGGAGCACAAGCTCTTATAGAAATGTCAAAATGTACATTGTTAATATAAATAATGAAAACTTCATCCACCTTCACCCACAATGCCTTTCCCTCTACATGTTGCTCAAGGGCAAGTTAGATAAGAACACTGTATTTTACTACAGGGCAAGGTAAGCAGCTACCACCCACAAGCAGTTTCCATGAAACAAGAAGGTAAGCTCCATCCTCTCTTACCCTAACACTAAATATCTTTCCTCAGCCCGATTTGTATGTTTTCTTTCTGATCACTACAGCAGCTCTAACCACTAAGTAACCAAGACTGCGATGAAATTGGGCAGAAATATAAATGAAGTCATGGGACTTAGCAAGGAGAGAAGCTAGGAGTTGAAGGTGGTATAAGACATTTTGTGAGAAGACAAGTGGACTGGATTAGAAAGTTACGGCATTAAGATGTGTATGTCATCTCCTTTTCCTGCGGTGCCCATAGAGATCTGCTTATATTTGGATCAATTCCGTGTAGACATGGTGTATGAGATCACATGCCTTGCTCCTGTTTCATTTAGTGGATTTAGTTAAATGGGAACAATTTTTGATTTTTTTTCCTGGAATAAAAGTCTGCTAACATAAAGAATGTCAAAACAGTAGCGCCTCCTAAATTAAATAACTACACAATTTCTCTGTTTCGATGCCTAGTCCAATGGATTATCAGAATCAATGCATATGATGCAGTCTAATTTCCAAGTACCATCTTCTATTATGTCTATAAGGTCACACTTCATCAACACAAAACCTATGCTATTAAGTTAGGCCAATTCAAACAGAGAATGATTACTTTTGGTAAACACAGTGCATGTCCCAGTGAATGTTGTTATTGATACTCATTTTTACAGCTGAAGCAAAGAAATTGCTAAGAGATTGATTGATAATAGATCTGAAAAGAGAACCAAAAAAACAGTGACTATAAATTTGCAGTCATGGTGCACTTCTCCCTAGGCAACAGTCTGGTGTAGGTACATAGATGTAGATTAAAAATCTGTTGTGCAGCTGTACTGCTAAGTGGCTCCTATATTGCAAGACATTCTGAACCAATGTTAGGCTATTTCTGCTTGTCCTTGGGCAGTGACATCCAGTAGGTGCAAAGCTGTGAGCATTGGTGTCGCTGGGTATACCACAGACATATGAATCACAGTTATGAAGTGTCACCAACCTGTGATTCATTCAATGATGGACAAAATGTTTTTGCAGTAAGAAACAATCAACTATTCATTTCAAATACAGGGACGCAGCCTGCATCAAAGTACGATCTACACGTTCTACTCAACATTTTAAAATTGCATGGTAGATACATAGTACGATTAAAATTACATCCATGGGCCATAATTACTGTAAGAAAATTGAAAAGATTTGATACTTTTTTTGAGCTGAAAATGTTGTCTTTAGAAAATAAATGTTCAATTTAAATCACAGTATCTTTTTTGAAGAAAGCCTGTGAGGCAATAGCTGAAGACTGATACAGTACAATAGAAAAGAGTTTCAAATTGTGTATGAGTATATATGAAATATGCCTGGTACTCCAGATGCTGGGTTAAAGGTTTGTATGCCTGTGAGTGTAGCGACTGGCATTAAGAACAATTATGTGGTTTGGGGTTCCTTTCTTCCCTCACGCCCTCCTGAGAAAACTCAGGGAAGCCAACCTTTTTAAATGCTATTTTTCTAGGTTTTTGGGATGTGTTAATATTATCTGGAAGTCTAATCTGGGGTCTGGAAGGTGACAGCTATCCTTTTACTTATGGAACTTTCTCCTAAGCCACTATGCTTATCTGAGTTCTTAGGATGTAGAAGAAATAACTGCCTCACTTAGGACCTTTTTCCTCTTAAGAAATTTCTGGGAATCTTCAAGAGAGATATCATTGATCCAAACCATTTCTTTTTTTTCTTTTTTTTTCTTTTTTTTTACTTTCTTTCCCTTGTACAAAGTGAGATTTCTTTTGAAAGTGAGCAAAAGCTATTAAGAGAATAAGTTTATAGTAGAGGTAAGCTAAATTAATAATCACCGGGCCAACTAAGCAAAACTGATGCAACCAATTAATTCACTTGTAAACCGCAATAATTTCAGTGAAATATCTCCTTTGGTTTTGGATTGATTATGCCTGGGATGCTTCTCATTATACTTCCGATCTGTCTTGCATTTTTCAACCTATGTTTTCACATGAAATATACATTATTTTCAAATAACAAATGAAATATATTTATATATTTCTATCTTTGTTTCATTTTCAATAAGCACCCTGAAACCAAATGAAACATCGCTAAAAACAAAAATGAACCCCACCTAGGTAGGCAGAAGGGAATGAGAGAGGAAAGGGGAGATTTTGTTTGTGGTGGTCTGAAAAATGTCTTAAACATATTGATTTTTGAGTTCTAACAGAATTAAAGTTAGTGAAATACATTTTCTAAGAAAGCCCACACATTATCACTTTTTCTTTTCTTTCTTGGTGCTGGAAAATGTTAGTTTATCAAGTAGTAAAACCCAAGATTTTATCAGAATGAGTTCATCAAATTTTAAAGTATTGATTATGTTTTAGGAAGTAAAACTACAAGGTCAAAAGAAGCAGATTTTACTCTCCATACGTGTTATTCAGAACTTAGTGAACTTTAGAGGAATTGCATAGAGGAGAATTACAGTTTGACATATTAGTGTTGTGGTAAACACTTTCCTTGTTCTTACTATAAAAATTACACATCAATAAATAAAATGAATGTCCCTTAATATTTCCTCCTCTGTGTTTAATGATTAACTCTTTCTTACAGTCACTTAAGTTATGGACCAGATCCCCAGCTGGTTTAAATCATTATAACTCCCCTGAATGCAATAATGCTGGTGTTTAAATAGACCTATGGTCATTTCTGCCAGCTGAGGATCTGTCGTTACAGTATTACTGTTAAAACCTTTCTTTTGCTAGCAGATTAAAAATAGTAATAATAATAGTAACTGCTTACCAACAATCTAATATTAGTGCTCTTGACAGTTCTCCACTAAAGACCATTTGCAGATGCTAATGAAAATGAATGTCATTTCTGTGTAGGAAGAGGCATGTAAATATAGTTCCACAGGATTAAGGTAATTTGTATTGAAATTGCCAGGTTAATATGTGATGAAACAGGGATTATGACTCTCATTCATCGTTTCAGCAGTATCATGCATCCAGGAAGAAGGGAACACAAAACCACTTTTAATGTCCAGTCCATATACTCACAGGCACACAAATCTTTAATCCAGCAACTGGAATATCAGGCAATCTTCAGTAACAGTGGCATAAATACACTTCCACAGCATACCATATTGTGTAAAATTGGTACCTTTCTCCAAGATTCATCAAGGAAACTAGCTGAGAGGCATCTGGGTCTCTGAAGGCTCTGTGATCCTAGTGAAAGGCTTTGAATAGACTGTAAAGGGATGATCTTCCACTTATAAGGCATGTCTTACATCTTTTGGAAGAAACAGTTCCTGGTTTGACTTGCTTCCTTTGGATCACAGGAAAACCTTCATGGGAGCTGCTGCTGAGCTCCTGGTCTGTGCTAGACACAGCCCTCCCACCCTGGCTCTCCCTACTCCACAGTCCTGGAGTGCTCACCTTCTATTTTCCTTCTTTAATGAAAAGAGAAAGTTGCTAAGGCATTCAGCCATTCCTTTCACCCCTGAGACTGGGAGACTGGGCATACTACACGCTTCCCTGTCTTCTGCTTGACAGCTTGCAACCTGAATATACAGCTTCTTCTGAAGGCATGATGATTTTCTGTCTTTGACCTCTATTGTGGTTAGTCTTATATGCAAGTCCGCATAGTCTGTAAATGCATTAGGCTGATTTTCAGCACCAGCAGAACCTCCTGCAATATCTCCATCACCCTACAGATATTCATCTAGCACCTCAAAATTGCTGTAGGACTAATGTTCACCAAAGTTGACAGAGTGATCTTTGTATGCTCCATGAACCCCCTGCACCCAGTATGTCTCAGAATAATCATTTTACCAAGGCCTCAGACCTAACACAGTGAAAATTGCCTCTGGTTAAGGGCCAAGCAGAATAAAATCTTGAAAAAATATATTTAGTTTTTAATGTACTAATGTATTTGAACCCCTTTCTGGAGCCCACCCACAAAAATTAGCTAAGGGAAATTTTTCACTATGTACAACAGTTATTTAACAATGGGCAGCTCTGTTTCTCCACTGTCCTGGTGTTGAAAACAGGTTTGTTGCATAACAACAAGATTGTTTATGTCCATCTTCTGTTCCCCAGAAAGCAAAAAGGCTCTTTATTATTATAATCAGATTTATACAGCAAAACAGCTGTCAATCTTGTTTAAGCCAGGTTAGCAGGACAAAGTCAAGCTACATTAAAGATCCTGATATTACAAATGCTTATCCAATAGATGCTATTTCTAGAATCATGCCAGTCATGTGTGCTGAGAACAAACCTCATCACAGCATTTAAAACTGTGAGAGAGACATCTGTGATTCCTAACAGTACATATACATATGGGAAGTAATCAGAACTAGCATTAGGAACTGTAGGACTTAAGCCACAAATGTTCAGACATTCCCTATCAACCTGACAGAACTAATCTCAGTAAGTCATAATTCTGGATTGAAATTCTGTGTTCCTGGCTCTTATGGTCTCTTTTCAAGTTATCTGATGTTGGAATTTTCTGAAATCATGTGAATAAATTACTAATTTTCTAACAACAAATGACAAGCTAGAAAACTTATCTTTGTGTGCTTGAAAGGGTGGTGTGTGATGCGAAGGACCATCCATGAAATCCGTTATCTTAAAAGGCTTAAAAGCCCCATTTAAAACATTTTAAAATAAGTTACAAAGGAAGTGTATAGAGATTGTGTTGTAAGAGACTGTTTTTTTG
The DNA here is from genome assembly GCA_003342895.1 of Casuarius casuarius. Lineage (NCBI taxonomy): Eukaryota > Metazoa > Chordata > Aves > Casuariiformes > Casuariidae > Casuarius > Casuarius casuarius. Next base: position 24,344 of record PTFA01000508.1, on the reverse strand, counting down.
GTCTTGGTTCCTTAAATTGGGGAATATTAAAGTTGTATGAACCTTTATATATATGAAAAGAAGATGAAATCTGACACCTACTGTGGTTAGACCTGTCGTGCTCACAGGCACTCTTTTCACACAACTAAACTGAGAAGTGTTTGGAGACATTCAACTGCTAGTTGACTGATTGATCAAGCCCTTGATATTTTCAACTGACATAGTTTTCCAGTGATGCCTCATTGCAGCAGAATCCTATAATGCTTTAAGTGTTAATCCATTTACATGTCTCTCTCACTGCAGAATTTTCAAGAGCATCAATGAAAATGCACAAAGGCAGGGCTGTTAAATGTAGAGGAAAAACATCAATAATATTTCTTATCAAAGCCTGGAGAAAGGAGAAAAAAAGAGTAGAAAAAGCTCTGTAGTGTTACCACATGCACTTTAAAATATTTTGTTGTTTCCAGAGACTGTGATTTGAGTGTCATAATATTTAGAAAAGAGCTAGAAAGTCATAAGACAACTAAAAAAATATGATAGCAACAAAGCTAGTATTCGTTAGCATTGATTTCCAGTCCAGGTAACTGCAGATCTGCATCATGCTAACAACCACTATTATCCATGAATGCTCTCTGAACAGTGATACCTTTGCACAGCTGCCTTTCCCCTATTTGTAGATAGTTACTGAAACAAGAATGATCACTTCCAAACAATTACAAGGGACCACTTGCCATTCCTTAGTTTTCTGTTCAAGAAAAAGACTTTTATCAGGTTTGTGGCAGAATAAGATGAACAGAAGAGTGACTGATGATTGCAGTGACTAAGCATAAACTGGAAATAATAAATAGTCTGAGAAAAATGTCTGCAATCTGTGGCCTGAAAATTATTTTTCTGAGAGGGGCTCACATTTCAGCAAAGAGGGACAACTTTTATATGGTTTGTCATGAAGCTGGTAGAGCTAGCTTTGTACACCTGCCACTACTCCTCAAAATAAAGAGAAAATTGTTAAGGAAAAGAATAATTTAGTGATTTATGGAACTGATGTCACCCTGAAAGTATATTGTAATATGGAATGTTAATGTATTAGATACAGATTTTGTATAAAGAACCCTGAGCTGTACCAGGAGAGATGGAAGCAAAGACAAATTCACCTTACTGTTCAGCAGGGATCCACAGAGAGCATATTGAGGAGAATGTAATTCAGAGACTGAATACTCTAAGAATAGTCATAAGTAACAGAAGCAGCCAAGAGATGCCGCAGTTTGTTCACACAGAATGAGGCCAGAAACTCTGCTGAGGACAGTGTTTGCATGCTCAGTGATGCAGCGCAGTGTACAGTCCCCACCACTCACTGGAGCAACTACCTCTGGCATATCAGAGGCTTCGAACCAGACGGAGTTTGTGAGGGAGAATGTAGTTCTTCAGATCTTTAGATCTGGGGTTGTAGGCAGTGCCTGGGGCCTCTCACTGAAGCCAGGGCTGGGAGAGATGGTGTCCTTACTTACAGGAGGCGTGTGCATGTGGAGAATCTGTGTTGCCAAGTAAAGGAGCTGCAGGAGGAGGCTGCAAAATGTCAGAGCCAATGAGAAAGAGAGCTACATCTACAGAGCAAGTTTGGTGCCCTGGCAGCAGACAAAAGGCTAGGAGCTTGGTTCAATGAAGCTGCAGAGCCAGCTGAGTCTGAACCCCGCAGCAGTACCAGGAGGAAGCAGCAAGTGACAGTACTGAGAAACTCTCTGATGGAGAGATAGAGTTCCTGTTGGCTGACCCAACCTGCTGTGTGGGCAGTTTTGCTGATTGCCAGCAGTTGGAATTGAGACATTATGGAGACGCTACTGAGGCTTCTCTGGCCCTCAGACTTTTACCCTCTGTTGTTCTCCTCTGTGGGCTCCAAAGACTGTCAGGGGAGATCTGGGGAATATTAAGAGTGACTGCATGGCTCTGGAGACAACAGCCAAAGACAGGTGTGCCCAGGTGGTGCTTTTTTGATCCTGCCATTGAGGGAGAAGGGCCTGAGGAGGAATGGACAGATTCTGTGGGTCAATAAGTGGTTGCACAGCTCATGTTTGCAATAGGGTTTGTTCTATTATGACTACAGGACACTTTTTCAGGACATAGAATTGTCAGAAAGAGATCAGACCCACCTGACCATATAGAGCAAAAGCACCTTTGCCAATAAGTAGGCCAGCCTAGTGAAGAGAGTTTTAAACTGTGAATAATGGAGGAGGGAGATGATGACCCACAGTCAAGAGATAAAATGGTGCCTGTGTTGGCAAGCAAAGGGTGCAGGCTGATGTGGGCAAGACAAACAAACAAAAACAACAAAATAACACTGAAGGCAGCCCTGCCAAGCCTATGATTGTAGATAAGGAAGTACCTACTGGATGTCATTACAGGGAGAGTTCTCGTATCTTTTCTAGGAAATCAGCACAACTGGGTGAGTCTCTGAAATACCTGCATGTTAATACACCCAGCATGGGGAACGAATAGGAGCAATTAGATGTCTTCATGTGATTGCAGAGCTACAGTCTCATTGGGATCACAGAGAATGAGTTGGTTAGCCCACATGACTGGAGTGCTGTTATAGATATAGGTATATAGGCACTCTAGGAAGCACAGGCCAGGAAGGCCAGGAGGAGGAATTACCCTTTATGTGACATAATCATGTAGATGACAGGACAGAGTGCACTCCATGTACCCGTACATGCAGGAGCCTGACTGATTGTGAAGCAGCTTTGCACAGGACCTGGGGTCCTGTGACCAACAAGTTAACCATAAGCTATGTGCCCTTATGGCAAAGAACATGTAACCATTCTGTGATTCTGTGATTTCAAGGACAAAGGAGGATTAGTGTGATTTTGTGGTAAAAATAAAATTTGAATCCCTGCAGAAAAAATATTTAAGGCATAGATTTGCAAAACTGAAAGAGGGAGAAGGAATTCCAGTCTTAGTAACTATCCAAATAGCTGACACACACATACAAGCTATAAGAAATTCTGTTTTCTTCTCTGTGTCAGAAGATGCTTGAACTTATATGTTTTAACTCCTGGCAGCACGGCTTAACAGTAGGAAGACTGGGATTTTGAAGTAGGTACCCTATTTCTGCTTACCCATGTTCCACTTACTGAGAAAGAGAAATTCGTGGATGACTAGTTAAGACAATCACATGGGAGATTACAAATAAAGATTCATATCCCTGCAGATGGATAAGAGACTGGAATCAGGGGCAAACAAGACATTTATGACTGCTTCAATGTCCCAACTTCTGTGTAGGAGGATATGACTGCCTTATCTTCTAAAGGTCTTTGTGAGTCTCAGCTTCATTTCCTTCGGTTTTCTTTTACCTCACCCAGATTTTAAGATTTGATTTAAGACACCCTCAAAGTGAGGCCTGCAACATCACTGTTTATTCATTTATTTTAAGATAAAGATGGCTTCAAACAATAAATAAATGAATGAATAAATAAATAAATAAAACAATATCAAAACCCTGATATGGAGGGTGGGTAGGAAATGGGGTCAGGTAGGTACTCAAGTTAAATAGGCATTAGCAATTTTAAAAGGCAAAACTTCTTCAGCCATCTTTTTTTTTTTTTTTTAGTAATCCACAAAGCCCAGGAGAAAGAAGCCCTCAATTCCTAAAATGTAAACCACATTTGAGCTCCTTTTTTTGCAGGATTATATTGAAAACCTTCTTGATTATTCCAGATGCCTCTGACCAGGACAGGGCATATGTCTTAGATGTGATATTTTCCTTCCAATCCCATAAGCACCTAAAACCACCAAGTGAGAAATTTCATGGCTTCAGTCTCAATAGGAATTCTCATAAATATCATCTGTGCTCCCTTTAAGGGAGAAGCAAGTGGGAGCAAAAAGCACAGTGTTTAACTGTTTATAATATTGTTTCACTGGCAAGGTGCTGAACTTGCCAGTGAAGTAAAACTTCAGACATACTGTCAGATATGCTTTGAAAACCAAAAAATTAACATGATTATTTGTCCCAGGATCAGGAAAAAAAATAAATAAATAAAAAAGAAAGTCAAAGGAAGGCAAAGAAAAAGAAGACGTTGGATCAGGCCCTGAACGCTAAAACTAGCTTCCAAAGAGTTGTTCATCTTCTTGTCCCCATACTGCAATCATTTGTGTTTTATACAAACAAACCCTGCAAATGTGTAAGAGTTATTCAGCAACACAAACAAAATCCTTTCCAATACCTTCTTTCAACCTTGAGTCCCACCATTTCTGTATTGGTTACAAAAATGCCCCATGTTCAGGGGCCAGATCTTTCCTCAGAACTGAGAGAAACAGCTGTGCAACACCACCTTGCCTTTCTTAGGTGCGGCTGCAATTACTATGCTAATTCCTGCTGCTTGTCTCTTTCTTCAAAGGCAGAAGTAACCTGGCAGAGGAAAAATGTAGTTAGTGTCAGAATGACCACATGCATAAGTAAAAGAAACTTTTAAAAGCTCCACAAGGATTTTTCTTTGTTTGTTTTAATTTAAGGGTAATTTTACAGATTGGTTTTGGATCATTAATCCCTAATGTGATTTACTTATAAGAAAAAAAAATCACTTTTTTTTTTCTCTGCTTCTTCTCAAGGCCTACAAAGCTATGGAGCTTTTGATGTTTACATAAGCAAGATTTAGGATCCAATTAGATTTTTAAAAGAAGAATATAAGAACATAAAACCAGCAACCATAGCTCAGCTAAAACTACACATAACACACTGTTCTGGTTCCTAAACTGAATGATAATGGATGTTTTATGAGGAATATAAGAACAAAGTATATTTTTCTCCAAGTATTTCTCAAAAGGTCCAGCGATTTGCCTTGACTCCTTGAATCAGAGTTGGAATATCTGTTCAATAGAGAGACTTTTCACTAACCCACATTCGTCATAAGCTTAACTGAATACTTCTGGAATCAGCAGCAGTGGACCATTTGCCACTGCTGTAACCAGGAGTCTGAGCCTTGCTACATACCTTGCTAAACTTTAATGGGATAAATCTCAGATATCTTGGATTTGATTGTAAAACTCCCACTGACTTTAATGAACACAGCATCTGGCTGTTGGCCTGAAAAAACACTACTACTCTGAATCAGGTCCTCATGTAATCATTCCCATCTCAATGTTTAATTTAAAACAAAATCCCCAAAGAATGCCAGCTTTCCACTGTATGACTATAGCAGTATCACATCAAGATCAGCTTAAACATTCAGATATTTTTTGCAATGACTGAATGAAATAATCAAAAAAAGGTAGCAGAATGCCTGCAATTCTGTTTCCTTAATGAAAAGCCTAAAGTTTCAGTTCTTTGCAAAATAGCCAAATTCAGTAAGAATCCAACATATGCTATATATATATATATATATATATATAATGACAGACTTCTTCACTCCGTGCCTAGTTACATAACCTTCCAAATTATCCATATTCACATCTTTTGAATAGAAGAACAAAGTTTTTACTATTCGTATGCAGGTAGGCAAAGACTACTATGAATAAAAGATATTTTGCTATAAGAATAGTAATAATTTGTTGCCAAATATGGGGAAACAAAGACAAAAATCTAAACGAACCTGGTGGGAAAAGCATTTATGAATGCAAATGTTAAAAGAAAATTTGATCAATAAACTTTAAAGTACTCAATAATACTTAATAATTAGGAACAGACTTTTTCAAGAGAAAAATAGGGGAGGGGAGTTATTTGTTTGTTTTCTGATGTCTGTGAACATTCAGAAAAAAACAGTAATGGTTAATTCTCATCCATGTTTGCTTACAGATACATAAATAATTAGTAGACATTCATTATAATTGCTGAATGATAAATAAGAAAGCCACATATTGTAGTTGCAGTTACTGGCTTAGAAGCAAAAGAGCACATAACAAGGCATGATGGCTTTTGAAAAAAATCTAAGTTGTCTTGACAAATGTCTGAAAATTACAAGACTTGTTGTAGCATCTAAGGAAAAATAATTAATGCTTTTTCTCAAGTACTTCATATCATGTCTTTAGGAAGATTGGGACCCAAACTCAAGTTAGCAGCATTACAGGACTTCAGAGCAAAGAGGAAATAAGAACTGAATAGCATTTCTCCTTCTTAGTTCCATTCCTTCCCTGATCCTGAAACATTCCAGACATTCTTTTTATAAACCAGGATTCAGAGAGCATGAAAACAGACAGTATTAAAACCTAACTTCTGCCTGGTAAAAAATATTAAATCAGAGGCTGTAACCTGCATTAAATTTCTTGTCTGGTGGTAAATAAGAAAAAAATAGAAGACTTCATTTTCATTTGCTTAGAATCACTGAATTGCTGAGGTTGGCAGGCACCTCAGGAAGTCTCTAGTCCAAGCTCCCTGCTCACAGCTGGCTCAAGTGGAGCCCAAGCCCAAGCTCACAGTCTTGTCCAGCTGGGTTTTGAATATAACCAAGGCTGGAGACTCCACAGCCACTCTGGTTGACCTGTTCCAATTCCACTATTTAGCAACCCAGTAAAAAAGTTACCTTAAGGTATTTATACACATTGATAGGATTCCCTCTGAGTCTTCTCTTCTCCCGGCTGAACAGCTGATAGAGAGCCATAGCTCTCTCAGCTTCTTCTTGTATGACAGATGCTTCAGTCTCTTAGTCCTCTTAGTGGCCCTTTTCTGGACTTGCTCCAGTAGCTCCATGTCTCGCTCGTATTAGGGAACCCAGCACTGGAGACAGCACTCCAGATGCAGCCTTACCAGTAGAGGGGAAGGATCACCTCCCTTGACCTGCTGGCAAACCTCCCTTTACCTGCTGATCCTAATGTAGCCCCTCAGGATACCATTTGCCTTCTCGGCCACAAGGGCTCATTGCTGGCTCATGGTCAGCTTCTTGGCCACCAGGACCACCAAGTTCTCCTCTGCAAAGCTGCTTCACAGTTAGTCATCCCCCAGCCAGTACTCATGCATGGTGTTATGCTTCTCTAGGTGCAGCACACTGCACTTCCCCTTGTTGCCCTTCAGGAGGTTCCACTCTGCCGGCCTCTCCAGCATGTTGAGGTCCCTCTCATTGGCAGCACAACCCTCTGTTGTCACAGCCACTCCTCCCAGTTTTGTATCATCAGCAAACTTGCTGAAGGTGCACTCTGTCCCATCATCTATGTCATTAATGAAGGTGTTAAACATTGCTGCCTCTGGAGCTGACCCCTGGGGGATACCTCTAGTTACCTTCAATACCTCCAAGGTATTTTAAATAAGTTTAATTTCCCATTTCCCTACAAAACTCTCTTTTCAGGTGTCACATATCAAAAGACTCAAAAAGAACTATTCAGAATTCAGCTGCCTTTTGCAAGAAACAGAATTTTTTTGATCCTCAAATATTGCAAGAAACTTATTGGGTATTCCAGAAGCACTAGCCTTTGTACAGCCACTCTCACAATTCTTTTTCAGTGCAAAGACTTTTAAGCCAGGGCAATGTGCTGCACAGAAGTGAGGACAGGTATATGTGCATTAGCTTCTGCCAAATGAAGCTGTTTCTTGTCTGTTTAAAAAGACTAGATCAATTAGTTTTTATATATTTATTTAATTAGATAGTTATCACATCCACCAGGAAGCATGTAGTATCTCTAGCTAAATCAATGTTTGTCCACCGTAACAATGCATGTTCCTCATCAAAATTCTGCACATTGCACTTTCTCTTCCTGCCTTGTTTCTGCCAATCACTTTTGATTTGTCCCTCACCGTCATAATTTTAGTAAGAATAAATTCAGAGTTATTCAAAGTGCAGCACTAGATTTTATTTCTGGCTCTGAAAAGGCTGTATTTGGCTTTCTTTGCCAAAATGATGGATGTACCCAACCAAACAAAATTATGGGATATATATCCATGTCTTGCAGCATTCCTCTCACTCTTAGCCACAAAACAAGTTTATACAGCTCTGCAGGGGACACACTGGAGAATTAAACAGAAGCTCTGCTCTTTTTTGCAGCTGTTTTCTATTTCCTCTTTTCTCAATGCATGTATACCTACCCACCTATTTAGACACATCCCCTTTTACGGTTTTCCTTCAGCAAAAAAATCTTTCACATCAATAATGACTCTTAGAATTTAAAGTTTTGTATTTTTCTGAAAAAGCAAGTTTGGGGAAATGTGCTTTCATTTTAGAAACTTGTTCTGCATTTTGGAAGTGAGTAAGCTTTGAGATTTATTGGAGTTTATACATATATGTGTGTGTTTGTATGTGTGTGCATAAAATCTTCTATGTTCTTCCTTTGGTCTTATTCTGTAAGTTAAAAAGAAAAAGAAAAAAAATATGAAGAGTGAAAGTTTAAACTGATACAATAATTGCCTTAAATAAACTAATCTATAGTAATAGATAACAGTCAAATGATATAAGGTTACTCATCATTTCTAAAGCAATTTCAAATAAAATCAGTGCAGCTTGACATGTGCAACAAAGGCCTAGATCTTACACAGCAAAGGACCTAACCAACACGGCACAGCAAATCAGTTCAGAAACAGGAACCAATGTGAGGTATCGCCTCCCAAATCTATCAGTATTTGACTAAGTGTCATAAGAATTTCTCAGTATGTAGGCTGCCTTTACGGAGTTCTGCTGACACATGAGTGTCTGGGAAAGGAAAAAAAAGCTTTACTCGCAAACATTTCTCAACATTTGTCCAATGTAGGATAATAACTGTATGAGGAAAGAGTTGTTTTCTTCTACTACTGATGGATGTGTAGTAAAGGAATAATGAAAACTAGCTTCCATCTGAAATCTCCATCTCACACACAAGGTAGCTGCTGGCCTTCTACAGACCTCAAGATCCAGGACGTACACACAGAGTAAACCCTGTCTACACCAGTGTTGCAAGGGTAGAGGCAACAGTGAATTACTGAATCTATTTTGCATGGTAAGATATGGAGTTAATGGTATTTTGCAAACTGAATCACAAATGGCTCCCGAGGCTGGTCAACCTCAGACAGATGGATTCTTGAATTAAATTACAGGTCAGGTTTTGCATGGTTGCAGGTCTGGAGCTTTCATAGAATTTTCCATTCCAGCACAGTGGGTAGTTGTCTATGTGCTGAGAGAAAATGGTAGAAAAGTATATAGTCAAAAGTGTCCAGTCCTGTGCAATTAATGGGATCTATCAGGGATGCTGGATGTGAAACAAAGCCTTTGATTTGTATTTTATGCTGCCACCTGGTTAATGGGAAGTTCATATAATGTAAAGAATAAAGAAATGTTCCTCTCTGATACATAATCAGGCACAATTCCAGAAAATAAAAAAAGCAAGATCCTAACTGTGGCCGTCAAAGAGAACTGTGCTGATGGTAAGGTTGCATTTAATGAGTATGTTACTACTGAATGCACTTCAGTAAAACAGTAGTTCTCATCTTCATGTTTGCCAGATTCTTTTTGTTCAGGGGCTGTGCTAAGTCTTGCTTCAATTAATTCATTTTTTTCTTAACTACACTTTTTTGATTGTTCTGAAAAGATTTTATTGTTCTTAACTTTTTGGAAATTTTCATTCTGTTGCAAGGACAGTGGATAGAATACTTCAAAACTGTAAACTTAGAAGCTAACTGAAAGCTGTTTTGTTGCTTGAAAAAATAATTTTCACAGATCAGTTCCTTAAGTTATATACAATTCTTTTTAGCAAATTTGCACTCATTTTTTTCAAGTTCTGAACTGGTCAGATATTTTTGTCTGAAAATTACTGATGCTTGGTTGTTTATTAGTAGTTGGATAAATAAGTACTAAGCAAGTTTTTTAATTCACAGCTGAGTGCATCAAAAACACTGTGACAAAAGTATTTTTATGACGACTGAAAAGTTCATTTCCAGTTGTACCCACACTTGCAGCTTTTTAAGTGAACTATTAAAATACATGCCGGTACAATTCTAAAAACTTCTGTGTTCACAGAAGCAAATCATGAATGCAGGTCATGTGGATACATGTCACATGAAGTTTACTCCTTTTACAAATACAGAGCAGTCTCAAAATAGAAATGAGCAAACAGCCTGCAGACAGTGTTATGTTAGGCATGCCAGTCCAACAGCAATCCCTGGCTTCTGGAGAGTAACTCAACTTCTTAGTTAAGAGTGAGAAAGAGTCGAGTTCAAACTCTTCTGTTCTTTGTATGACCTTCTGTGCAGTTCATTACCCATAACTCTACTCTCTCTCTTTCTCTTTCTCTCCATATATACAATGAAGGCTCACTTGCATTCTGGGAAAATTACATGCCATAGTATACCTGTTATTAAGGTATGTTAGGTAGTTCTCTTTAATACTCAGAAATTCTGAAGCTTGAAACAAGGTTCCCTAAAACCCATTCTGATCTTCTGTCAGATCTTCAGCTGATTAATGTTTGGAGGACATATGCATGCTTCTACTGGGGTCAAAATGAGAAGGTAGAGCTTGGTGACTACTACTTGTATTCTGCTAGGGCACTTTAATGTATGGGCCTTGCTGTTTGAGCATTGTACAGTTGTAATAACAGAAGGTGCTTAGAGGAAAAAAAAAGAAGGGGTAGGGGGAAATATGCATCATGCAGATACCTGAAGCATATCTCAGTGAGTTTTCAAAAATACGGAAATAGGAAGTTGTATAAGAACATTACTCTGCCTGGATAATCTAGACTGTTTCTCAGCTTCCTCATTTCTCAGCAAATTCGTATATGGGAGGACTATGATACCAATGGAGCTGAAGCACTTTCTATATGTAAACAAGCCCATGTAGAGCTGGTTTCAGGATCGCTACATAGCACTGAGTTGTGCAGTACATACTTTCTTGCTGGCAATTTGTAGCAATGCTATGACTTAAATCAAATTGCTTTTGCCCCAGAGATATAAACAGAAAGTGACTTTACTCTTATGTTTTTCTTTCATGAGTATCCATTAGACCAGGATTTTAGCTGTACATGTATAGAAGTAGTCCTAAAATTAAGAATAATGTTTATTTTTCATTAGACTGCAAAGAATCACTTTTTAGAACCCTATAGTACAGAGGAATTATTTGGAACAAATTCAGAAATTTTCTGAATAAATAATTCATTGAACAGGGCCAAAGGAGAAACATTCTTTTTTGTTTGTATTTCCTTTGTGCACTTAATATTCCTATGGCAAAGAAACAAGGATCACATTGAAAGCAGATGAGAACACATGCATGCGATCTAAGTTTTATGCATGCACGTGCTTATGTAGCTAGTATGCTGTTAGTACTTCACAATTAGTATTTCAGTCCTTTTGGAAACAATGCACAACATATAAAGAGGGAAAGCACAAGAGCTTTCTAAAAGAATAGCTGTAGTCCGGATAGCATTTCAGGCACTTTCTTGGTTTTGTGAGATGTCCATTTGAACTGGAGAAGAAAATCATGGGCAAAGCAGCATGAGATACTCTCCTAGATATGACAAAACATATGTAAAGCAAACCATAAATGAATGCAGTATGTCTGATCCAGAACCGTACCTATTCCAACTTGTGAAATTCAAGAAGTAACACCAAAGTGATCAGGGAGGAAGACAGCATAAATAGTAAATAGCAAGCAAGCCCAGAACTTCATTGTTTGAAAACTTATGCTTTCTTCTTAAAAGGTAACCTAGTCAGTATGATTCATACCAAGGAAGGTTATAAGAATGTGATAACCTCTGTCAGGAATATAGCCAGTGTTCTAAGACAATCCATAAAGTGTGAGTTAGGATTGAAAAATGAGAAAAAATGAAAGGAAAAACCCTTAAAGTATATGGCAACATAACAATTTGTAAAAATTTGTGTGATAATAAGATACAAATCTACTAGTTTCTAAATGGTATAATATTATAACTGATATATCTGTTTCTATCAACATTTTCCAGTTAAAAAGTCTTGTTTTTAAATAAGTGCCCATTTTAAGACAGGTGGAAAATGGAAAAATATAGTTGAAGACTGAAAGAAAACATGAAAAAAACACTGTCCATGGACTCCAAGTTTCCAACAAAGCATTGAAAAATATTCATGGAAAAACAGTCATCATAACAAATAAAGCAAGATATTTTAACATTAGTGACTCATGTATAAGACTCTGGGATATTTCTCACTTTAAAAAAACATTTTAAAAGAAGTCAGGTAGGAGTCTCCCCTTAGGTATTTTGTTGCTTTCCCACTCTTTTCATACCTTTGACAAAATACAACTCTGTTGAGGTATCTACTGTATTGTGAGCTCCTCTGTTTTCTCTATGCATCATCAAAGCTGCTGCCTGATGCACTAGAAAAATACAGCTCACATCTTATGAGTCATGAGTCTCCAAAAGGGAGAGACCTCTTTTATGCAAGGGCAAAATGGATGGAGTAGTCATGGTTTGTCATTTCTAGAAATTAGCTCAGAAATGGGAAAATGGGAAAAAAGGACCAGTTCAAGTGCTGCTCTTGACTCTAATTGGTCTCTCTGGAAGTAGAAAAAGCAGCTGTTCTAGGAGTGTTGTATAAAGAAAAAACAAACGCATTTTCCATCTAAGCTATTTCAGTTTTTGTGCAAAAAAAAAAGATAGTTTTGATGGGGAAGGTTTTGTTGGTTTTTTTTTCTTATTTTAATCATTATTTTAATCTAATAAAATTCCACAGACAGTTTCTTGTTGTTCAGGTGAAATTGCCTACTAATGCAGTGTGGTTGCATGCTGTACTATAAAACAGTAGATAGAACAGAATAGTAGATAGAACAGTAGATAGATAATTGCATGTTATTTTATGAAGTGATTCATAAGTATTCAAATAAACAATGCAAAATATATTTGGGCTAGGTTATAATTGTTTTTGATGGTATGGCCTCCTTGAAAAGATTATATTTCCTCTGGGATAATGATTCTTTCTATGACTGATGTTTACAGTATGTTAGGGGATTCACGGAGATGACTGCATCACAGAAGATGTAATATGATTTTCTGGCAATCTCTGAGACACAGAGAGGCCACTGAGCAGTTTCTACTGATATTCTCATCCTTATCTAACTTGTTCCTGGCAAAGATCAGCCATATTTCTTCACTCTTCTTCACAATTGTGGTAGGAAATCTCTGTGTAAAGAGTTTAAGTTCTGTATCCAGGGCCATCCTGAACTGTTGACAGTCAACCTACATATCTCATTTCATAAAAGCTGTGTAAAATAATGAGTAAAATGAAGAAATGCTGACTGCTTCTGTACTTTTTGCCAACATGGGAAATTAATCACTAACTTCTTGAAATTGACAATCCTAATAACAAATTTTTTAAACCAAAGCCTTCTTATTTGTGTTATACTACACATCTTAATGATTTTTGAAGTAGCATTGAGATCAATACTTTCAAAGCATTATGGCCATTGTAAATAAAGTGTTAGCAAGGACTTAGGAGACCTCAGATTCCTGGTTCCACAGCTCTGCATGACTTTACAAACTTTTTGTCATCCATTATTTTCCCACCATAAATCAGGCCAATATTACACATTTGTAAAAGAATTTTGGATCCATAAACAAAATAGGAAAGAGGGGTGAGAGCTTTTTGAAAGAGCTTCCTATTGTTATTCAAATGAATAAATAAATAAATAAATAAACCTTTACATTTGGCTAAAGTGGTATTATGATTAGCCATTTAAAATGCTAGAAATATTTCAGTACACATTTTTCTGGTGGCTGCTTTTCCAGTCAGAAACAAAATCAAACAGAAACAGAATATTTTGCCAAAAATTTAAGTACAGTATAGATTTGCCTGCACAGACCGATCATTTCTGCCTGTGTTAGTTGTTATTCTCCTTGTTCTCCTTGTTCAGATGCTAGGCCCACTAATCCATAAAGAATATAGTTGGACTGGCACAGCACTATACACAAACTAATAGCCCACATAAGTTTTTAGAGCTATATGCCATCCAATCCAGAAATTAGCCAGCTTAGATTCTACATCTCTGCCTCAGACCACCCAAACTGGTGTTCATTGCGTTGAAGACTTAGACCAGCTAAGATGGACTAAGAATCCCCATAGTAGCTTAATACCATTCCTTTGCAAAAATTCTATTTACTTTTCTATCACCTTTGCAGTGGGAAAAAATCTTTCTTAATTTATTATAGAAAATTGGTTAGGCTTCCAGGTAAGCAGTTTTTCATGGCTACTGAGTCAGTGCTAACTACTGTAAACTACAAAGAATATTCAATATTTGTTCAGTTACTCCCACAGCTGACCCTCTGTGTTTTTTCTGTAGTGTCATCAGTGCTAAAGATGTGCCAGCCAGCCAGTTGCTTTCCTATGCCAAATATATTGTAAAACCAACGCATTTTAACCAATGTTGTCACTGATTCCTGTACACGTACCTCCTTGAACTCTTCTGAGAAACTCTGCATGTTTGTTATAACATGGACACAGTTACATTTTGAATAGATTAGATGAACAATACAGTAATTTCATTCTTGACATCTGATGAAAGAAAGAGAAGATGACTTGTATTAACTTCTGCTCCATGATCAAATTCTACAAATCCACTACAAATGTCAGAAGACTCGAACTTGTAATAACTATTCCAATTATTATTCCAAAAGTTAGGAGTCCAGGCATTTCTTGATTTACTTCTGTGTTTTATAACAGTTTTTATAATATATAATTATTTATTTGTATTACCTGAATGCCTGGTGGACTTAGACCCTAGCTTTCAATACATTTGTAGACACAGCCTCTTTCTGGAAAAAAAATCAATTTTGGACAAAAGTAAATTATAATAGAAATGAATAGTTTTATCCAAATGCAAAGAGTAGGTCTAACACATGAATAGAACCCAGCATTCTTGTCTCCAAAACAAGACAATATCCATAAGCTGGTGATTTCTTTCTTTTTTCTAGCTATAACTATATAGACTAACTATACTAACTAACTAACTATAACTATATAGACTTATTTCTAACTATAACTTCAGTTTGTGGCTGATCCATGCTCAGGATTTGAAGCTGAAAGCTTTCACCCATTTCTTGAAATGAGATAGATGAAACAAGGATGTCTAATTTTCTATAGAACTTTTTTTCTTCTCTTCCATGGTTTCAGAGACTCTTCCATAAGAGCTTCTGATTTAATTCCTGCAAATAGGCAGGTCAAGGCATCTAGATGCATGCTCACTGAGAATGTGTGTAAGGCACTACTAAAGCATAAAATTGACTTGAACCACTTCTTTTGTGGTGTATGACAGAATTAGTCCCTCCTTTCCTTGCATCTCTACAGAAGGACTCACAGCCAGACAGCTAAGGAGACTAAAGTGATCCTGAAGTGAGCTTCTGACTTCTGTCCTAGGAGCTGCCAAGGATATATGATATTGACTATGTGCTGTGTTTTCACATAGCACCAAAACTGTCTGGTGTCTGTGAATGGTGGTGACTGAGTCTGAGGTAGCAGTATAAAAGCTACATAAAAACTGCAGCTTGGTGGCCACCAGACTGTGGAGTGTGGGCCTCCATTCGGACAGCTCCCTTTACTGTCATCAATCTGGCCATCTTGTCTGGCAGTCACATACCAAATGTCAAGCAACAACATTGTTCTGCCCTGTTCCTTTTTGATCTTTCTTCTTGGCTTAAATGTGGGGTAAAGGATAATTCTCTGAATTATAACCCTCCCCCTCTGTGTTCCTTTGGGCATTTTTGCTGTGTACAGAAAGACAATGTGAACAGGACTTACACAACTGGAAGCTATTAAGTCATTATTTATGATTTGATGCACACAACAGACATTTCTGACTAATGAGTTTCTAGTGTAGGCCTTGGTATACACATCTCCCCTGAGGAGATATGCAAAATTTTCTGGGTAGGCAGGCATGATTGAGTAGGAGAAGGTTTGTCTTCCATTGTTCCCCAGAAGGAATCTATCTCATTTCTATATGTTTCCAATCTGATTTTGCATAGTTCTGTTCTATGCACTTTCTCTTTGGTCTTTCTCACAATTTAAAATTTCCTCAGAAGTCTGACCTACAATTATAGCACTGGGCTGTGTCAAAAATAGGGCTTTGGATCACAGACAGGTGGACCTGTAGGAAGATGGGAAGGAAACTTAAAAATAGGACATGAAAAGCAGGCAACAATACATTTGAGTTAATAAACCAGCACCTTTAGAAAAATGGAAACTGCTGATTATGATCTGTCTATTTGTTACATTCTTTATATCTGGAAAAAAAATTAGACAAGAACGAAATGGAAAAATGACAGCTAGAATTTATAGTAAGATATGTGCCATCTGGCTTTGTTGGCTATATTAAAAATTCAGTCTTTCTTGCTCGGATAGGTAAAGAATTTCCCAGGACACTAGTCTGAAATCACTATTTTAAATTAGTAAACTCTAATAGATGAAACCCTACTTCAGAAAAAGTAAAGAGCAAAGCAAAGACTCTACTAACAAAAAAAGTTTCTCTTAAGGCAACTTTTACAGTTATGTTCGTCATATTCAAGAAAAAATATTATATCCCTTCATCAAATATGATTTTTGTTTATTCTCATTTTTTTTCTGATACTGACAAGGTTAAGAGTAAATAAGTATTTTTGAAATTATAACATTAACAAGATCTCCTGATGTAGGCATTCTTTATTTTGTCAGCAAAACTGTGATCATTGAAGAATAGATTAGAATCTAATAGTGTTCTTCATAAGCAGTGGATGTAACAGTTGAAATCTGTAATTTGGCTACTTTTCCAAAAGAATGCAAGATCATTACAGAAAAGTGTAGGGAGGAAAAGAGTACCTTGTATAGATTTCAGTTTTTCCATAGCATCCTTGGATGACTTCTTTCTGTTTCAAGATTATAGCTGGTATAATTTTGTAGTGTCAGCTGCCTTTACAGATAACAGGAAAAGGATGAAATTATACTACTTCTGTTCCTCCCCACTCTCCCTCCTGCTGGGGAAAAAAAAAAAAGAGGAGATATCTCTTTCAGCTGTTACAGAAGTTTTCCGTTTGGTGGCCTTCAATAAGAACTATAAACCAGAAGAGTTCAGAGCTTCCAGAAGTAGTTCTAAGCCTTGGCAAAACAATAACAGAAGTGAGCCTAGAAGTGACTAGCTAACCTCTTGAACTGAGCTTTTACACAGGAGAGAATCTGTTCCTGGCTCATTAATGGATTCATTCTTTAACTGATGTCAGTCACAACAAGGATTATAATTTATCATTCCATTCACTCCCCACTCTGGTTAGCTATCCTAACTTGAAACTGGATTAAAGTTTAGTCGAATGTTTCAACGCTACACAAGTCAAATGAAACAGGAATTTTTTTTCCTCTTCCTATAAAGTCATTTTTGAGAAGACAATAGAAAAATTTAGCAATATCCAAATGTTTTGTAAATGTTCATAGAATAAGCTTTCTTTAGCTTGTTTTGAAAAATAATAGAATTTAACAAGGTAAACAAGCAAGCATTTTTCCTGTCAAAACTTTTATTCCTTTCAAGATGTAATTTTATTATATTAAAGAAATTTAAAGGTCAAAATCTAACCAACCTGTCAGTTTTGTAAAAGTAGAAGTTTTGATAGATGTGGAATAAAGAAGTTCACTTAAAGTTAAAAGGAAATCTCATTTTCAACTGTAATTATTTTTTCACCCTGAATGTCTGAATTTGTCAAAAATAATGAAAAATGTACTTAGTTCTGAACTTAACATGGATTTTTGAAGAAAACATATTTAATATCCTCTGTCTTTGATTCTTTTTTTTTTTTTTTAATCTACATTCGTAGAGCTGTAGTATTTTTCCTTTCATTTGATCTCTTCCATGACACTGAGCAGATAGTCATCATATTACTGCTACTTTGTTTCTGGCACAAACTCTGAGGCTGATGTCTGTAATAATATCCCTGACCTCAAACAAAGAAACAGCAAGGAAAGGCTGCCTAAAGAAAATAACTATTATGTTCTTTCATTCTAGTGCTCTTGATAGCAATGTAATTGTTGGGAGCTACAAGGCAAATGTAAAGAATTTTGTGTATATTAAATAGATATTTGTATGCATCTTTCTTTCTGCTATTTTGTTACATTCAGGAGTAGATTCAGAGATGCACATTCAAACTGGTCTCCTGTAACTATTTCCAAAGAGAGCTTGGTACAGATAACAACATGGCTTTCCATAAGAATGCTTTTCCTCCAGATCTGTGAAATTCCTCCTCTTAACTAGCTGCTTATTACACTGAGGCATAACAAGAAAATATTTTTTTAGCATTTACCACATAATGTTTTTGTTGTGGTGGAGGCACAAAACATATACTTGACCTTTTTAGAGAAATGCTGGTGGTGCAAGATCTATCGCTAAGACAGTATGAAGCATCTATCTTCAAAAACAAGCTATTTCTGCTACTTTCAAAATGAAGAAAAATCTATGACCTTATTGCTTTTCCTCCACCTTTTTTTTGTAAATTTCTGTTGCACAGCTCAGCAGAATTCTATTCACATTGTTCCTCTTTCATGGAGCCCAACTAGCCCTACTAGTAAGCATTTCTACCCATAATATGCATGGTAAAATGAGGTATTTTGGTGCTCAGTGTTCTGTGGACTGCAAACAGTAGAAGTGTTCTGTCTGTATCACAGCCCTTTTCAACCTTTTACCTCTCAAGATTTGATTTGCCTGAGTTCCTCGTATGACCACTAAAAGTTTTAGTTGTTAGCATTTACAGTGTAAAGTACTGTTTTACCAGTAGTATTCTTTAGTAAAGGCACCATAACAAAACTGCCATAATTGTAAAATTACTTACTTTCCCTTTGGGTATCTCTTAGGAAGTTTTTATTTTGGGGGGAGGGACGGAAGTAAATTAACTGAGTATAAAGGAATTTCTTGTAGGACCAAAAGCATCTGTGACCTTTACATAAGTTGAAAGGAACACACTGGCTAGCACAGGAAACAGATAAATCTTAGAGGAGGTGTTATTTATCTTAAGACATGGAGGAACGATAACAAGAGATAAGGAGAATGGTATCAAAAATATCTTGTAAGGAAACTTGTAATTCAGAAGTAATTCTGTAAATAGTAATTAAGATAATTAGACCAGAGAATGCAGAGACTAAGTTCTCAATGACTGGTGATGAAATAAGGCTTGGAAACAAAAGAGGTTTATGAAACATCGTGAAATGACAGAAATCAGGAGGTACTAGTTAGCACTGGAACATATAAAAAGATCTTTTCACTTATATCTTCCTAAATAGCTTCCCTGATCCAACGTGACTGAAACAATGTCTCCAGAGCTAACACTCAAAAAATAAAAAGAGGTATGGGAGATTCTTGTTCTTATTCTGGTTCTTCTTCTTCTTGCTCTTGTTCTTTTTCTCCTTTTTCTTTTTTTTTTTTTTTTTTTTTTTTTTGAAAACATAGTAAATGCAACTGGTTCAAGGCTTTCAAAGAGCTCAGCTGCTATATAAGTACCATAATAAATGTTCAGATTCTTTCTTCAGAAATATTCAACATTGAAAGTCAATTTCATTCTAAGTGACTTTAAAAAAGAAAAAAATGGCTCTGAACTTTGCTACATAGTACTCTGAAATGTTTACTATTCAACAAATTCTGACACTGATCACACAGAAAAAGAAAATCCTTGGACTTAGATGGAAGCTGCTTTTGCAGACTGATAATATAACAGTTAAAATTAAGGATCTCTATATCTATATAAAAGATATGTATACTTTTTAATTAATGTTTTGAATCTTCAAATAAATATTAAATTGAAAATATTTGGGAAATAGTATATTGGAAATGTGCTGTGTATTCTATGTATAATTATCTTCATTTATAGTTCCAGTCATTTTTTAAAAAATTCTTGGCTGACAGTGTTTGCAGGAAACACTTATAGGTCTGAATTTAAAAAGGTATGCACACAAAACACTGGGTTAAACATTAGGCATCAAAAGACATATTGTACAAGTTAGGGGAGGGAGTACAGCAGAGGTAGGGCAGATCGTAAGATTTGCCTGTCTGAATAAATACGAATCAAGAAGCCTATTAACCAAACAAACAAACAAACAAAGACAATCCTTGACCTGCAATTCTAAAGTTAAAATCTATCTTGTAGAAACATCTGAAGAGGGTATGGGGTGCTTTTTTTTAATTCAAAAACAAACGAATGTAATTCTAGCCTGGAAATACTGCAAAATTTGACATACTCGAACCAAATCAGAACAAGTTTATGGTAACTTCTTTACCTCATTGCTAAGTGATAATGGATTGTGGAGATGCATGCATTTCTTCTGCTGTAACTTTTGTTGCTGTGTCATTGATTCTCTGAATATTTTCATATAAAAGCCAATAAATAAACAAGCCCAAAACAAAGCTTTTTTTCTAGCGTTACAGAAAGCAACTGTTGTTTTTACTTCTGCTTCTCATTATTTGTTTTAGTCTAAAAATACAATTTAGTCATTTAAAGCTGCTCATCTATCTATGGTATAAGATAGAAGATATGTTAAAGAGAAGCTAAAGAAAAGTAAAGTTAACAAAAAGTTCCTCCTACCAGCAGTATGTCTAAATATCTGTGTGTTTTCTAAGGCATGTTTGGATTTATAGTTCAATTCTGTTTGCTTAAAGTTTTCCTTTTAATGATGAAGTGATGAAAAATACTTATTTAAAGAGCTATACTTTGCTGATGTTATCATTGCCCAGGGGCTGTGAGATTTGTCTAATATCTGCTGTTGCTGCCCAGCATAAAGAGAATTTTTTTACTGCATGTAAACGCTTATTTAATTCTTTAGATTTTGCTTTCAAAGCTGATGGGTTAAACAAGAGTTCTTTCTTTCTCTCTTTCTTTCTTTCTCTCTCTCTTTCTTTCTTTTTCTTTCCCCTCTTCCTGTTCTTTTCCCTCTTATAAAAAAAACCTAATTTCTTAATGTTAGTAATGTAAAGCTTCTTAAGCAGCTCATCTTTGCATTTTTGACTGCCAGATAAAAAGAAGGATAGGGAGGAGCCAGTCAGAGGAAGCAACATGGAACTGTGAATATGTTTATCAACAGTAACAGGAGTAAAGAATAACTTTGGAGACAGATTGTGCAACTGCTGTAAAACAAAGCTAAGCCATAGGATGTTTGACAATTGCATAGCTGGCAAGATGCCTGTGCATTGAAAGTTATTCTGCTTTCATGCTCTGAACTAATTCAATGACTTTTATTTTAATTTGGTTAAAATCCTGAGTAAGGAGCAGTCCAATTGTTTTTTGTAAAGCATTTCACATGAAAATCTTAGGCCTAGCTGAAGCAGACACCATCTATGGGGATAACAGATTAACACTTCTCATCTGACTGTAAGGAAGGTATGGAAATTGTCTGGTGAAAGAACATCACATAGAGATGAAGTTTTTGCAACTTAAAAGAAAGCTAAATTTTTTTTAAAAAAATGTTTTTTCTAATAAAACAGTGAGAGTGTGACCTGAACCTTTTCATCCTTAGAGAGGGTTCTCCTCTCATTGCTGCTGTTTTGTGTTCTGTTGCAATCAGGACATCCTTCCAAAGAGGAAAAGACATGTTTTTACAGGAAAGAAAGAATGGGAGGAACAGGGAGCAAGAAGGATGTAAATCAAAGTGGTTCTTTCCAGCCCTTTGGGCAAGCAATGCCTTTTCACCCATTGGTGAGAGACTGTTTACAAAAGTGCTTTTTTTGTTTTTGTTAAATGTAGATCTATATCCACAAAATATTGCCTTTAGTATAGGACAGAGTTTATAATTACAAAACCAGCCACATCTCCCAGACTTTGTTTTTTTGTGTCCAGCTTCTAATGCTAGCAACCTCCTCTGTATTGCCTGCTTGTATTTGTCAGGAGTTTGTTCATCAAACATATATTTCTAGAAATTTCTATCACTGTCACTCAGTGCCTTCACTGTATTAATCCAATATATATATTGTTTTTAATTTGAGGCTAGCTAAGCAGCTATCATCTCCCACTCTCTTTTGGATTGCATAGCAATATGCCAACGATGCTGTCTTCCCTAATGGCTAGGATGCTCATCATCTGTAACATGTTTCTCCTTCTAGAGCACTCTTGTCTCCAGAGACACATGTTACTTGGTCCCTTGAGGCATGAAACAAAATGTGGGCTCTACTCTCACTGCTGTAGCAAAGCAAACATTTCATTTTCTCTACAGAATTTAAAAACAGCCATTGGCTCTTTTTCAAGCTGGAAAAGTTTCATTACTAATCATATCCTTTCACACAGAAAAAAATATATATATATATCCTTTAAATTCACATCACCTGGGGGTCCTTTTGCTTTTTATCCACTCATATACAGTTAGCTCTCTTAAGTGCCTCTACTAGAACATTATCTATGTTCAGTAACACCAAAGCTCTTGACTTTATGCTCTGCTCCCATACACTCTTTGCCTAGATGATATGTAAGGAAGAGAGGTACTAGCAAACAATCAGACAAGACAAAAACATTAGCATGTCTTTCTTTGCTCTTATGTTGCTTATAGGGACTGTCTTGTCCCTATAAACAGAAGCGGTAGGGCTTCAGTTAAGTGAGTCTGATTAAGTTAGTGCAGATTTTTCAGCAGAACCAGGCCTGGGACCTAGAAGCCATGAAAGGAATCAGAGCCCACCTGTGAAGCTGTACCAGGAACAAGCTTCTTGTTAATATGCTGTCCGCAATGTCCATGGAACTCCATATCTATTCTCTGTCTTCTCTACAAAAGAGGGCTTGAATCTTTCAGCAGTGCTAACTCTTAATGAAAGCAAAGAGGGCATGCTGGAGGGCTTTTATCCCAGCTGCATCTTATACTGCAGAGATTTTATTTCTCTGCCTGCAAGGAACTTTCCAAAAGTTCCCATGGATATATGCTTGTTCTTGCTCTCTCTTGCTCCACCTGTCACAGAAGGTGTCTTGCTACATTTTTTAATTTCCTTTCTATCAACATAGAAAAAGGAATCTGACTTTTAATCTGAGGGTAGGAGTAGGAATGACAGATGGTCTTAAAAGAAAGTGAGTTTGTCTTTAAAACTTCTGCATGCAATTCCATTAAATTCACTGTATGCAATGCCTAATAATTTTCCTTACATTAGTCTGCTTCTATCTCAATTCTGGAAGCAAATTCCATTTGAAATGGGTAAAATATCATGTAGTTTATATTGGCCAGCAAGAAACATGTACCATTTCTGCCTAAGCCCTGAAAATATGATTTAACTGGAATTTAATTGGGACTGGGGGCTGGGAGTACAACAAAAAACATTGGGATGAAATTCATCCCTAGATATAAAAGCTTATTTGAGATTTCTAGTGTACACTCATGTATCTGTTTATTTGTTTATTTATTAATTATGACATATTTTTCCATACTTTTGATCAATAGCCACAGATGCTGGTTTGGGAAATGTGTATACCCAATCTAATGAAACACAATAAACAAATATGATTCATGCACTTCTTATCATTATTCTCTATCACAACTAAGGGACAAAATTCCTAACAGGTAGCTATCCATAAGCAGAAACGTAAAACTGACCCCTGACTGACATACCATGATGTGTCCAGGCTATAAGAAAAACACATTATTGTGGTGACATATTTATCACCCGTATGTTGCAGTCTTTGTTTATTCTTGGTCTGGCACATGCAGGATGAGCAGAGAGAGTAGAGACTTCATATGTTAAAACAAAAAAAGCTGCATTTGGAAGTGCTTGGCAGAAGGGTGGGAATGATCAAAACCTTTGTGGGCAGCTTAGAATCCTCACTTTATGTTTGACAGACTAGATCTGACACTGACCTTATTGATTTTTTTTCTAGTGCTGAATAACAAATTGGCAAAATAAATGCAATGGCATTTACCTAAATATAAAAGAGTGATGTACAAGCCAGAAAACAACCAAGGAATGCATATGATTTGGAGCTCTATATCCACTCGCTTTTTTTTTTGTTATTATTGTTATTTTTATATTAGATTTTTCCTATTTTAGAATTTTTGTTTCCTTAAAACACAATTTCTGTATTTCTTGTACTTTTCATTATGAATAAATTGTAGATCCTGAGGAACAGAACTATATAAACTCACAAAGCTGAAGAAGACACAATGTACATTTGAAGTGTTCAGTGGAAGCCAAGGAAACATAGAGGCACCAATAAGACTGAGGGCACAGCTAGAGAGCCCTGGGGACAACGGTCAGGAGCATGGGGTCCGGATGTTTTTCTCCTCTATTCTGCCAGCGAGGGCAAGGGGTGTGAGGAGGAGTGGACTGATATTGCACGTCAAAAATTGGCTTCATAGCTGGTATTGTGTGGCGGACAGGACTTTTGCCTTAAACATTTCTTGATACATAAGGTGCAAGCAAACCATAACCCCGAACAAGCCATCTGTTCCCGGCGGAAACAGGACTGAGCTGCTGCGACCCCCGAAGTGGTCTCCCTGCGACCACCTGGGACACACCGAGCCTACGCTGAACCAGGGCACGATCGGGCAGAGACTTTGGGACCTG
>PTFA01000507.1:213146-230078 GCA_003342895.1 Casuarius casuarius | reverse complement strand
GCCGCGCCACCCCGGCGCTCAGGCCGAGCAGCGAGCGCCCCGAGGCTGCTTCTGCCCGTGCCCGAGAGAGCGGCGGGGATCAGCGAGCAGGCGCTGCGGCTGCCTCGGGGAGAGAGTGCCGCGGAGCAGCTCCGAGAYGGCACTGCCCGTCCCCGCGCCCCCAGGAAGCACCGAGAAGGAAAAGCCCTCTCGGGAAAAGCGCTCCCGGGCCGTGAGCACCGGGCAGGGGGCACGAGCGCGGCCCCTTCGCTTACCCGGCCCCGAAACACCGGAGAGTGGCACGTGTGCGCCGGCTGCCTGCAGTGTTCTCCGTATGCGGGGGTGGCCGGTGGTGGCTGCAGCGCTGCCTCATCGACACGCGAGGGCAGCAGTGAGCGCGGCGGGAAAACCACTGCGCATGCGCACTCCCTTTCGGGCGCAGCACTGCTTTTTGGACACGCGAGGGCAACAGAGAGCAGTGCGGCCCTGCTGCGCATGCGTGCGCCGGTTGCCTGCAGTACTGCGCAGTGGTCAAGCAGTGGCAGCAGTGAGCATTGCGGCGTCAGTGCGCATGCGCGCTCCGACCGGCTGCTGTACTCTTTCTGTCACCCGAGCACAGCAGTGCGCGGCAGGGGCGCTGCGCATGCGTTTGATGCATTGCTGTGTCCTCTAGAGGGGGCAGCAGTGAGTAGTGCACGGAAGTTGCGCATGCGCACAAATTTAACTGCACTGTTTGTCGTCATGCGAACATAGTGAGCCCTGCAGGGGCGGGCGCTGCGCATGCGTGTGACGACTGACGACGGCACCCGTGAGCAGGTTGGCGCCACTGCGCGTGCTCCGTCGGCGGGTTGCAGTGTTGCTCTCTCATCACGCCAGGGCAGCAGCGAGCACGGCGGCGCTCTGCGCATGCGCGCGGCAGCCCGCTGTCGTGCCTGGTCCTGGTCAGGGGAGGGCAGCAGTAAGCTCGGCGGCGCCACCACGCATGCGCGCGCCGCTGTCTGCACGTCCTCAGTCATGTGGGGACCGCCGCGGTGGCCTTGGCGCCGCTGTAATTGTGCACTATACTCAGTGACCTTAAATCCTGTCCAGTGATTTTAAAGGCTCAGATATTTTGCCTACCCTCCCCTTTTTCTGTAGCTCTGTCCACGACAGCACTGTCCCTGTATGATGACATCTTTTCTCTATTCTCTGCAGGCAGCTGTCCTAACGCTGCTCTGACCATGACCATATGTTATTGCAGGTGCGCTGTGAAACCCCCACCCAACCAGAGGAAAGGCATATTGTGAAAGCCGATCAATTTTTCTTTAGTAAGAGGAATGTGTCTCTAAAGGCAAACAGGGAAAGTGAAATATGCGCTCCAGGCAGACGGTACCCTGTGCACTCGTAGTGCATAGTACCGCCAGGCTCCTGAAACCACCCACACTTTTTTCCCCCCACACCTGTGCCTGGAGGTGGGCAGCAGAAATCCAGGCACCCACAGCCACTCCAGGGACACTCTGCCAGTTCTGCAAGAACATGAATAATTAAAAGCTACTGGAGAAGGCACTGAAACCAATTCTAGTACAATAATTTTCTGAATATACTCCAGGGAAGATGAGCAGAGTCTGGTTAAGATGAATAGGAGGTGCAATGGAATAAAGGATCTCGGCATATCTGGGTTTAGCTGGAGACAGGTGACTTCCTTGATAGCAAGGTCACGTCATGAAGAGAGGTTAGGGATAAGAACTGGAGATATCCTGTGGTATCTAGAGATAATGAACACTATGAAATTAAAGATGATGAGTCCTAACACCTCTGATACCTAGACAGTAGAGAAACAGAGTATTTAGATGGCAAAATCATTCAACTACATATGCAGTTGTTCAAAATACAACATCCAGGCCTTTAAATTTGAAGGCAGAAGTAAGACTGAGGCTCCATACATGCACAGCTGCTTGTTTGCCAGCATGTTGTGTGAAGGCCCTTTAGCACAGCTCTGATTATGGGACTTCAAAGGCTCAACATACACAATTCAATCATACAGTCTCAAACAAAAGAGGTATTCCACTAGCTTCTCCTGTATGCCAAGCAGCATAAAGATTCCCTAAATTAGGGGAATTCAAGTGGGTCTCAAGCTATAAACTGAACCTCGAGGGGCAACAGAAAGTCATCAAGAATCATTTGACACTGTTTACCCTCTATACTGGCTCCCACATAGCAAAGGGATAAACAGGGGTCTTTAGCCCAAACAGGTAGCAATATCCCCCAGAAGCTCCAGTCTTTCAGCAGCACTGCTTGCTCCTTCAATTCCTATATGGCAGAGCAAAACTTCTGAGAGAACTCCTGAACAGACAGCTAGAAATAATCAACACAATGGAGTAAAAAATACATTGTTTTAACCTTACCAGTATGCTATGGAATCTTTATTTCAGCTTTGCTTCTGGTTCGATAATCTAGACTGAGCCTAGTAAGAAGAAATATCCCCAATGAAGCCACAGTAAACAGCAGGAGAACATCTGTGTCCCAGTGTTTCCTATCAGGAAAATAAATGCTAGCCCATCTCCATGTCCTTGTCTACTTGCCTGGTAAGCACTCATCTATAGAAACTCCTTGCCTTTGAGTTACCTGTCCTATACCCCTTTGTGCTCCATACAGAGACATGCAGCTGGTATATACAGCCACATATGCTTCTGTTCTCAACCCACTGAGAACCAAGCTGGCCTCCTTTTATTACTTTCCCTCCTGTGAACTTTCCTGACTCAGAATTTTCTTAGAATTTTCTTCTGACAGTGTAATGTCTGAGATGCAGCTTCTGTGCATCTAGATGGATGGGCTGTAAGCACAGAAAAAAAAAATCACATTAGAAGAGTGAATTCAAATGTCTTGCTATTAACCACCAGGGATTTGTTAGTACAGAAAATATTTTTAATTACAGACAAAATATCAAACACAAAATGGATGAAATACTGTAATTATCTTGCTTTCAATCACTTAGAGAAGTGGACAAGCTTAATTTACTCTTTAAAGATCTCACATTTTATCTGCAAAAACATAACACTTTAGGGAGAACAAAAAAAAAAAAGAGACTCTCTTTAGGTCATTATCAGAAAAAGAAATGCATGCCTCTCAGGAGTGTATTACAGCAGGGATACACCTGGATGCAGAAGATACACCTCTCTGCATGAGGTGAAAAGACTGCACTCTTGAAGATCTGTCTTAAGTTCTCCAGATGATAATGCTGTCAGAGCTCAAAATCTAAGGTCTCAACAGGCACATCTAAAGAGTCTGGAGCAAAAGAAAGTGCTATCCAGGTCTTTTGGCTTTAGGAAGTCACAGTGGTAAACGGCAAAACATGCAGTCAGTTGGATATGAGACCTTGAACTCATGACCAACAGTTACTGCAGGAAGGAAAGATATAAATACATCAGAGGAAGCTATTCACAGACCTAAGACTTCATGTATGGTTGCATACAAGTTTCATTATGCCCTTCCTTTATTGTTCATTCCATTACAAGGGATACCAAGCTCTCTGTTTCTGAAAGTCTCATTCATCCTGGTTGCTTCTTCTCTGGTACTTCATCCGTGTCTCTTCCATAAAATTTCTGAAGGCTGGTTCTTCATGGCTCTGCTCAGTAACTGCAGGGGGCGGGGGAAAGGGAAAGGGAGGGAGAGGAAAAAAGCCACAACTCAGTACTATTTCAGCACCTGTCCTGCTCGTACTCCAAAAGAAAGCCAGAATTGGGCTACGTGCTAAATCAGAGCAACACAGAAAGTCTATTTGATCTTCATTTCATTATAAGGCAAAAGAAATAAATGATCCTAAAATGAGCGGAACACAGAAAGAATGAAGATACAGGTCTGCAAACTACCTAAGAGAAAATAACACCCTTTAAGGACTTAAAAGATTGCTCCAAGTCCAAGAGTTACAGGAAAAGAGAAGAGAACCAGGGGCACAAACTGTAAGAGCAAAAAGATGAAACGTGTATTGATCAGGTTCAGTGGTCACTGCATGATCCAAGCACTATATAATTTGTCTGGTTTATGCATGTTATACATCTGCTATTAAAAATAATTACTTGAATACAAAATTTTCAATTGAACTTTCACAATGATTAGAGGGTGAACTCACAGGACTAAGCATTGAGGCTGGCCTTCTGCTCCAGATTCAGACACCTATACTTAGGTGTCTGCATGTTTGCTTGTTTTCTAGGCTCTCATAGTCCATACAGGTAATGAAATACAGAGGGCATTCCTGGACCAGACCAGTAACTTTTAGACCAAATCAGATCTCACATATCCTTACCATCATGGTCAATGTCATCAGTATCACTCTCCCTCTCTTCATCTTCCTCATCAAGAGTTCCTCGTGTTAGGATCAGATCAGAGGGACCCATTGCAGAAGCATCATCAGGACCTTAAAAGGAACAGAGATGGCTATATCCAAAACCTCATGCTAACAAGTAAGGTTAGCTCATGCCCTAACAGTTACTATTTGCACACAATGACCACAGCAATTAATTTCTATTCTAAAGGGACAGAAAGCTGCTTCTGGACTTGAAAGATACAGGACAGACTGTACCACCACCATACTGAACCACATATAAAGCAGCAGCTCAACCAGTTGCAGAGATTTCTCACATTCCAATTGAACTGCTTCACCTTTCCTGAAATATTTCATTACTTTTAGTACATCCACTGCTTTATCTACGCACCAGGATTTCCTTTTCTCATGTCTCTGTTAGTCCTATGACTGACATATATGAGAGCCAAGTCTGACCTATCCCATAGGAATTAAAGTCCCATTCCTTCTCACTAACATGAAGTTGCTTTCATGCTTTTGCTGTGAAGAGAGGAAAGTTTTATATGACTTCAAGGCAAACTCTTCAGAGACTCTCTGCAGTATCACAGAATCACAAAATGGTAGAGGATGTAAGAGACCTCTGCAAATGATCTATTCCAACTCCCCTGCTCAAACAGGGTCACCTAGAGCACGTTGCCCAGGACCCTGTCCAGACGGTTTTTGAGCATCTCCAGGGAAGGAGACTCCACAGTTTCTCTGGGCAAACTGTTCCGGTGCTCTGTCTCCCTCACAGTACAGAAGTTTTTCCTTATGTTCAGATGGACCTTCCTGTGTTTCAGGTTGTGCCCACTGCCTCTTGTCCTATCGCCGGGCACCACTGAAAACAGTCTGGTCCCATCCTCTCTACACCCTCCCTTCAGATATTTATACACGTTAATAAGATCCCCCCTCAGCCTTCTCTGCTCCAGGCTGAACAGGCCCAGCTCTCTCAGCCTTTCCCCATATGAGAGATGCTCCAGTCCCTTCATCATCCTAGCAGCCCTTCACTGGGCTCACTCCAGTAGCTCCATATCTTGCTTGTACTGGGGAGCCCAGAACTGGACACTGTACTTCAGATGCAGCCTCACCAGGGTTGAGTAGAGGGGGAGGATCACCTCCCTCGACCTGCTGGCAACGCTCTGCCTAACACAGCCCAGAATGCCATTGGCCCTCTTGGCCACAAGGGCACATTGCTGGCTTATGGTCAACTTGGTGTCCACCGGGACTCCCAGGTAAACTTAATCTTCTTAGTAAGGTACCTGCAAGTGTGTTGCTCTGCACACACACTGTGCCCATGTCCTTCCACAGGTGTTCCAGCTGCTCTCTCTTTTGTTTACTTTGAGCTTTCTCCTGTGGGTATAAAGTAACATGTGGATTCTGAACACATATAAAATATTAATGCAACAGAGCTCACAGTCTATCCCTTTGGCAAAAAGCAGGAGTCAAAAAGGTCTTATATTACAATTTATGTTAGACAGCTTTTGGATAAGCATGGAGAGCAACCTCCAGGATGACGGACTTCTAAGAACATTTCAGCAGCATCAGGAAGCCAAATTCAGTGAAGCTGTACCTGCAGAGAACCATCTCATGGACAGCCAGACCGCAGCATGAGCAGAACAACTAGTCTCTTTAATAGCACATGCTGCCTTCAGTGTTTGTCATTTGTTTCAGTGTCTGAAAGTGCCTTGATGTGAAAAGGGAACATACTCAATCTTAAGAAATGCCTCCATGGAATCATATGCTTGCTAAAGTTTGACAGATAATACTACATAGATCTAGCACATGTATGTGATCAAGATTTACAAATCGTTCTTCCAGTAAATTATTTGTGTCAGAGACATTTTGTGATAGACCCCTTAAAGAATGTAAGCTTATCTAATTTTCAAAACTGTAATAGGAAAAGACTTCAAGTCTCCGGTGTTTCAGTTATGTTTGGTTCTAACTCTGTTCATTCATCTAATGCTAGAAAACATGCACTGAACTAGTAAAGAAGCACAAAAGAAAAGTTTAGGAAGGCAGAGAGAACACAAAAAGAACAAAAGGTTATGAAACATTACAAACTGAAGTCATAAAAAAAGTCTGTGATAAAAGTTACTGATCTTCATACTCCAGTCTTCTTTATTAATTGTCTAAGTCGAAACAGTACACTTAACTGGCATGGAAAGATACAGTGTTATTCTCAGTAAATCACTTTGGAAGGTTATTAAAAAAAAAGTCTCTCTCCTTCTGAAAGAAAGATACCGACATCTTTTCCAACCATTTCCTCATAATCTGCCCAAATAAATTATTAGCACTAAAACACTGAACAAATATGCTTTACATATCGTCACTAATTTCTTTTTTTTTAAAGATATGCTCCGCCAAATCTAAGGGATAAAAGAGACAGAAGGTGAGCTTCAGGACAGAACTTTTTCATACTGAATATGATTATTAACAAAGTGTTAGATTCCCCTCCCTCCCTCCCACACACAGAGGCAGTTGCGCGCGTAAAAGTGATCCCAGGATACACCATCTAGGCATACAATAGTAGAAATACTTGCCAGTGTTTTCCTCAGACGCTCATATTCTGGACGATATTCCCTGTAAAGATAAATACACAGAATGCATACACTCTAAAGTAATAAATGCTTTATATTAAGTACTGGCCATCTTGGAAACTTGTTTTAAAGTGCCACATGAAAATTTTGACTGCAACCAGAACATGCCCTCAAAGTTTTAATTACCCAGGTTAACCCCAAACTAAAAAGTTCTTTTAGGCTCTCATATTTGAGAGAGGTTTCAAGTCTAATGGTACTTTTACCCAAATTTGGATTTTGAAACTAAAGGATGCAAGATAAGTAAAAATACTTAATTAAAATAGCAAATCCTTCTCGCACAATCTTGCTGGATAAGAAATTAAACCAGCTAGACAGAGGTAGTCATTTCACTGCCATACTAAAATAGTAGCTATGGCAGTCTCCTGTAATCAGAGACAGGGTTTTCTCTGGCAGTACCTACACCTCTAAAGACAGTTCCATGGGATCTCATACAGGAAGACCTTACGTATCTGATAATAATCCACAGCATGCCTTGGCTACTTCTATGTAACACAAGTTACCGGTCTTGCTTTCCAGTGCTATACATCACCCTCATATATATACATGCAGTATATCATGAGGAGGAATCTAGTTCTCAAAGTTTTCCAAGTTCTCAAAGAATTCTTCAATTTCAACTTGCTCACCTATTCAGTCTACCACACTGATCTGTTTCCTTTCTGAGGACAATTCAAAGCTTGATTATCTTATGGAATCAGAGGACGGAACTGACTTCAGATTTGCTGGCACAGATAGCTTTTTTTTTTTTTTTTAAAAAACTTAATAGTTAGCTCAAATATTCACCACTGAATAGTTTGTTTCAATTGCTTGTTTTTATGCTGACTCTTACATCTAAATTTATTAAACACCCTAGATTACTCTAGCTGTGAAAAGTGAACACTCCTTCAAATCAAAGGCTCATGAATCAGTAACTTAAGCAAGCATTCACTGGTTCAGGGACCAAAGTATTACATTACCTTTCATATTCATCTACAGCTTTAGAAAGTTGAACAAAAAAATCTTCCAGTCCTGTGCCGAGCACAGCAGAAACACCAACCACCTGAAAAAGAAAATCACATGCCAGAACTGAAGAACTGAACCAAGTTCTTAAATAACTAATAGGAGATGAGAGCTGGAAAGACTAA
The DNA here is from genome assembly GCA_003342895.1 of Casuarius casuarius. Lineage (NCBI taxonomy): Eukaryota > Metazoa > Chordata > Aves > Casuariiformes > Casuariidae > Casuarius > Casuarius casuarius. Next base: position 222,063 of record PTFA01000507.1, on the reverse strand, counting down.
AGAGTATCTGAGAAAATAACTAGGGGAATCCAGCAATATCCATTTACATACTGCAGTGACATCAGAGTAAGCAGTAACACTATGCTTCTGTTATTCCTACTTTCAATATCTTTCTCCATTTGCTCTTCATGTTTGCTATCTCCCCTTCTTTTTTTCCTCTTTTAACTAAGTTCCTGTTTAACCCAGGCAGCTGCGTTTTCCTGTCTGTTTTATAATGTTTATAACGTTAACAGAATAAATAAATAAATAACAATTCCGCAGGCAAAAAAACCCGACTACATCCCATCCTTGCGCCTCCATCTCAAAACACCACAAAAATGTAGGCAAGATAATACAATGCCTAAACATAATGAACGGGATGGGCTAATTCAAAAGAAAGATCAAGTCTTTCTTCTCTTTACTCAGTTATTGTTAAAAACCCAAGTTGTCATTCTGAACCTGGTATTACAAACTGTTGGTATAGTTGTTTTGACAAATCAGTTTCCAAGAATTAAAAAGCAGAATGGAGCACAAGACCTGATCTTTCACCTCGGAAATTTTGTCCAATCACTTGTATTTAGCTGTAGCACATTTAAAGAGATGCCAAACCCAACACTAAGAACAGCATTCAGAGAATTCATCTCTTACTATGGCAATATATTCCCTGTTAAAAACATACATCTGCTTTCTAATATAAATTTATCCATCATTACACTTCTTTTATTAAGCCCATTACCTAAAAATTTTTTTTTGCTTTTTCTTAAGTAAAAGCTCATGTAGAACACAACTAGCCAAACTCTTTTGGCACAGATTATGGGATCATTAACATTCCCCACTATATAGCGTTTTCAAAGAAACTGAATGGACACTTTTCCCTGCCTCAGCAGACATACAGGACTTTTTTTGTTTTGAGATTCTTCCCCTTCTTCCCTCATGGTAAATTGACCAACTATATTTGACACTTTCAAAACAAGGAAGGATTACCTCAGATGGGAGACACTTCAAAACAGGACATTTCTTCTTAGTAGCCTATCTCAGCTTTCTTCTGATTATCATTCACAATTTATTCTTAAATAATTCGGTCTGCCACTCAGCTTAAAAAGGAACTAAAGTTACTTTACATTCAGAAGAGAGAATCCTTGGAGCATGGTGAAAAGTCCTTTCACAGAACCACAGAACGGTTGAGGTTGGAAGGGATGTCTGGAGATCATCTAGTCCAACTCCCCCTTCTCAAAGCAGGGTCAACTAGAGCAGGTTGTTCAGGACATTTTCTAATCATGTTTTGAATATCTCCAAGTATGGGGACTCCACAACCTCTCTGGACAACCTATTCCAGTGTTCAATCACCCTTACAGTAAACAATTTTTTTCTTACATTTAAACCAAATTTCTTGTATTTCAATTTGTGCCCATTGCCTCTTGTCCTTTCACTGGGGTACCACTGAGAAGAGTCTGTCTCCTTCTTCTTTACTTACTTCCATCAGGTATTTAACCACATTCGTAAGAGCTTCCTTGAGCTTTCTCTTTTCCAGGCTTTTATGAGAGTTGGTAAACAAAGGAAGATTCTTACCTTGAGTGAACTGTAAAACTCATCCAACACTAAACTCATTGAACGAGTCAAGTTACTGACATAGGATGTCTCTTGATTCAGGGCATCCTGAAATGTCTCAAAGTCCTGCATCCATTCTACTGCAAAACTGTGATCAATTATGTCAGTCTGAAAGGAACAGAGAGTTTTTTCAGAGGCAATAATGATGAACTCTTTGCTCACTTAACAAAAGTCTAATACACAATTTCCATTTTAAACTTACTTTCAAAATGCTTATCTTTTCAAAATGTTCAGCCCTGGTCTGAAGGTTTCCACACTTTGTTTTACCAAACCAGCCACAGAAACAGTAAACAAACAAACACTATCCCAGTTTTAAGAAGGCGTGTTTAAGGAAACACAACTGAAAGTCTGGCTACAAAAATTTCTATGATTTCACTGGAATAAGGCATCCAATAGTTGTATACTCTACAAAACAGCTTTGGTCCCAAGTATTAGATCGTATGATTGAGGTCAGACAAAAAACAGTCTGCATTGAAGATCCCAACCTTTGTTGATTGGCTTGGAGAGAAAAAAAGTCCTGCTCACTCCCCACCTTTTTAATTAACGACTGAAAATTACTATTCAAACATGAGGGACGGACATTGCCCATGTTGGGAAACAGCCTACAGGAACTTTATATAGGTGACCTAAACTCTGATCTAAGGAAATTATAATCTAAACTCAACGCAAGACCATGGATGCAAACTGGTGAGATGGTTCCATAGTTTTACATGCATCCACTATTATCACAATATAGGGGTGTCTAAAACTCTGATATATTTAGTTTTTCAGCACCAATAAGGAGGAGGAAAATAAATAAAGTAAGTACTGCCTAGCATTACTCAAGAGATTTGTGAGAGTGCTGAAACCTGTTTTCATAAGTCCTAAGCCTAACCATTTACAGTTAGCTTGATTAAATTCTGTAAATAAAATTAAATCAACTCTACACATTCTATTAATTTTATTCCTCTTCAAATCTAACATTCCTTAAATTTGTCTGTCACCCTACATGTTTCAGTTCCCTGGGATGTTTCCATATTTATCAACACTTAATTTTAAAATGCTTGACAAAAATTCTTCAAATGCTTCTGGCTTTGCTTTTTCCTGAAGGCTAAAAATCAGATGAGAATGAAGTTATGAATCCTAAACCTTGGACCTACCTTTCCCTGTACATATTAAATCAGATTTCTTTCAGTCTTTTCAAAAATGCATTTTCTTAGGACATAAAAATTTTCCTCATGCATTTTTCTGCAGAAAAACTTCACAGCTTATTCTAACATAACACACATACTGGGAGGCATTCCTTGATTAGGAAGAATGCATGTGGGGATAAGGAAGAGTACTCATACCAAAAATCTAATGGGATTCTTCTAATACGTGAAATTGTTATGTTTAAAGAGATGGACAGCTTTCCAGGCCAAAAGCATTTCTTTAATGCTACAGACCCATACCTATATGTGAATGGAGGTATCCTTAGGCTAATAAGTATCTGCTTACTGGAAGACAGTGACACACTAAGTGTCATTGATCAGAACCAAACACCTTTTATTGAATTTTGCCCGCTACAATGATTAAGACATTTGTTCTGAGGAAGCAGGCAAAGGTGAGAACAGATTCAGTAATGAACCTAGCCTTATGTTAAGAGGTTTGTGTTTGCTTACAGCATAGGGTTAAGGTTTTAGGAAGGGATCCTCATCTGTGGATATAGCACTTAAAAAACAGTGTAGATGAAAAAGATAGCATCAGTCAAAGGGATGGTGAAGCAGCAGGGGGTTCCCTTTGACGGGGTCACAAGGTTCTGCATGTAAAAGACTAAGAGAACAGGACCAGCATCCACTCCCATCCAGCCACAGGAGACCAGGTTCAAAGCATGGAAAAACTACATCTGTGACATGGACACTCACTATTTCAGGGTCTCCCCCCCTGCAAAATTCACTCAAGAACAAAGGATTTAGGAAGAATCTGAAGATCTCAAGAAATTAAACCTCTACCAGATCCTGCAATACATTTTTAGAATTGTTAATATTATTTTCTACAATAAAGGTTAATTTAATAATGTTAATTCTCTTCATCTCTAATTTGAATTGTTTAGCTTTAACTGTCTGTCCTTGATTCTTCTTGTGGCCTTCTTTGCCTGATTAAGATTCCCCTTTACATTTAGTTTTCAGCCTCTGGGTCCCTCACAGACTCTTTTCAAGAAAATCTGATTACTGTAATAAGAGGAAAACAGTACTGTAAAGCAATATAAACAGAATGATGTTCTGCTGGGACATGGAAGCCATAGATTCAACTTACCTTGTTCATCACAACGATAAAAGGTAGCTTTGTTTTGTACAGGATACTGGAAGGAGAAGAGAAGCATTTTAAAAAAATCTAATTTATATCTCATTAGAAGAGAAAAAAATGTTACACATAAGGCAAATATATTTGTGACTTTGTAAAGAAAATATTTTTCTCTGCATGAATTAGAACGTAATTTTCACCCAGATTCTGCTTACTAAAGTTGACCAAAATTCCTCCCCCACACCTCCACAAAATGTAAGCACATGTCCATAAGATATAAAATTTCCTCCTACATGCATCGTTGAGTTTGACTAGTATTTTCCATGAATTTCAGATCAAACTTTTTGCTGTCTTTGCATTTTTATATTATTTTGACTTAAATACTTAGGTTTTCACATATCATTTGTGGACTGGTCAATGAATTCAAATAACTCAAAATATCTATAAACCAAAACTTAAATTGAAACATGAGCTTTCATACTAATTTCATTATATTTATTTAGTATCTCTTGCTTAACACTAATTTCAGAAAATGCAGCATGACGTTGTAATTCACGTATTTAATAATTTGACTGCCCCATTTTAAATTGAGTAACAGAAATCCATCATTCAAGCCAGAAAACAGACTGGATATAGTCACTGTAAAAGTCTGGCTACATCTTTCCCATGAACTAAAAGTCCTAAAAAAATATCCTCGCTCCTTCCTCTCAACCACTTTCCCAAGAACTGAGATACAGAGATTCTCCTCATCTGAAAAGCCCCTCAGATGAAATCCAAACAAATATTCCCCCCCAAATAGGTATGAAATACACACAGCAATCAAAAATGGATTTTCAGCATTTCCTACCTGCAGGCATACAGCATGTTGGACATAAAGGTAATAGGGTTAGTGCTGCGAGAGGTATCCATCACATAAACAACAACTGATGGAAAAGAGGAAGCCTGAAAACACACGATAAAAGATATTTTAGTTAAAAGTAGAGGCTATTCAACCGCCACTTTCTTCACACAGCCTTGCAGTCAAGCCCTGCAGAATACACTTACCAGTGCCTCGGTTATGATCGTTCCTGATGCTGACCACGTGAATACCTCTATTTGCCCTGGCGTGTCAATAATAACATACCTGTTAAGCAATCACCCCCAACAAACAAAAAGGAAAAATTAGTCAAGTGTAAGGTGCTGGTGTGACCAGATTACCAGAGGCACGAGAAGGACAGATTGCATGTTTATTTTGTTACGGATCAGGTAAGTTTCTCTCAGAGTGCAACAAGATCTAAGGACAGGTCTGAAAATCTCCTGTGTGCACCATGTAACTAAGAGGCACTTATTTTTCTCTTCAGATACTATTAAAGTCAAAAGCATCAATTTGACAGATACTTAATATTGTAAACTCTTCAGAACAATAATTAATTGTTGCATATTTGAACAGTGAATGAGAAAAATGAAGGTCTAATGCAAGACAAAAGGAAATGAAGAACCGGCACCGGCAGATACTTCGTTCTTCAACTTACATGTATCATGCAAGAGCCTAGTTTATCTTTTCTAATTCTATGTCATTTTTCAGATAAAATTTAAACTGAAATTTAAAAAGTAACTGGAAAACATGCAAAGATCCTTTTTAGGGTCTCGCGTGGTTTTCCCACAGTGATTCCAGAACAGTAAGACTTCAGAGAGTGTACTCACTTGGATGCATTTTGTCTTTTTTCAATAAACTTCATGACCTGATTGAAAAGAAAAGGAAGCAGTATATCCTGCATTTAGGCTCAAAACAAGAAACTTTTAGAATCATTCCATATATAGAAACTACATCAGCTTAAACATACACAGCTACATGTGCGAATCAAAGCTCTTAAGCTTTTCAATGTGTGGAAATGCCCTTCTAAGGAAGAGTGGAAAATGCTTGCCAGAACAACCTTAATTTTGTACATATTCTACTACCTCGATAAAGAAACTGTATACTACAAGCAGTTGTTCCCTACCTTTTTACTAAGAGATTGTGCAGCGTTTCAATGTCTTGTGTAAGGTTCCCATCACTGGGCATTCAGATTCGAGAGAGCAGTCAGGTTTTTCTAGTGATATTGGATAACTGACCGATCTCCAGAAGTGAGCTTCCCTACTCCAGAATCAGAGCATTCACATAAAAGATGAGGAAAATCTTAGAGTGAACAGAGTGTAACAGAACATTTACGTACAAAGACTAAAGTATCGATGTTCCGTACACGCAGCTTCCAAGTTCTACACACAAAAAAGGTGAAAAACTGCTATCTCCCTTAAACGAGAGCTAATGCAGTTCAGCTACTTTACAGGATACATGGTTCAGCAGGGAGAATAACTCAGAAGAAAAACTAGATGGCTAAACAAAACAATGCGCTCTGAAACTACAAATCAAGAAATAAATTACAGTCTCCTACAAACCTGTAGCACAGTATCACATGGAAACAACCTCATACCTGATCAAATCTTGTAGCAAAGAGATTGAGAGAGGTCACTATTCCACCATTTGGGCCCAGCCCGTATCTGGATACTTTATTTAGGAAAGCAGATGATTATGCAGACCTCAGAGTACTTCTTTTTCAAATGTGATAATAGTTGGCCATTTACAATGCATGTTGGATACCTTGTAGCGAAAGACAAGGTCAGTAACTCTAAAGAGCACGTAATTAAGTTTCCTAAGTGAGGCAGTAACATAACAAAAGGAAAAANAAAAAAAAAAAAAAAAAAGAGCTACACCATGGCCTTCCCTTGATCATCATCCAAGCATTACCATTTTGGACAAAGAGGAAAAAACTGGCAATCTTCGTCAAATTCTGAGATACTGGCTATGCTGTTATAAACCTTTTTGGAAGGGTAATGTCCTGAATGCACTGAAACTTTAAGGATATATATTTCAAAACATAATCAAAGAATTTCTTGCACAAATTGGTTTTTAGGCAAATTCAAACTGAAAGAATGGGAATGAGCTTCGTAAAGACACTCAGCACATCAAAGACAGCTTAAAGATGAAGACTTTAAAATGCTTTGCACAGATATGGATCTATGTCCAATGAAGGAAAGAATCTTTTATTACGTTAACTATTTTATTTACCGCACAAGAACCAGCACTTTCATCAGTACAGTCTTCCAGTGCCATTGCTCTCAATATCCAAACAAGCTGCCCAAGACCCTCCTTAAGCACGATTTAATGAGATGTTTCCAGTAATGGCTAACAGCAGACACACTAGAGCAAATATTGCAGCTGTGTATCAAATTCAAACTTACACTTGGATGTTTTTTTAGTAACTCCTAATCAAACACCAGCGAAAGTCAGACTCCTAACCTCCACCATCTTTCTTCTTTTCTAAAATATTAAATTTAAGAGTCTCACTAGTATGCCAAATCTAAACCCTGCACAGTATCTCCATCCGCGAAACTGCAAACTTAGGGATCAAAGGACTTCCATATCTCACTGGAGGCGCAGTCATTTTAGTGTAATGTTACCCAACTACAGTCGAACTATCGTACAGCAAGAGCCAATGGTCCAATGTCTTACAGATTCAGAAAGACAACAGGGCTTTATGTTCAAACCATGTGGAAAGCTGCTTTAAAAAAAATGAGCAAGAGAAAAAGAAAAAAAGTTTTCCCCATCTACTAAAGGCAAGCAGGAATTTGGATATGTTTATAACAAACAGAATTAGGTTTGTGCGTGCATGGGAAAAAGGCTGTTGCCTTTCACAATGAAAGACAGAAGCTGGTCTAAAGAACAGGAGAGAGAGAGATGGGCAGAGTGCTTGTTATTTGTGAAATTTTATTGCTAGGCAAAATCTCTGTTAGCACAGGAGAAGGGAATGACCTAAGGAGTGCCAGATCTTGTTCAAAATGCATTTCTAATCTTAAGTGTAAGAAATACTCAGTCAAAAACTTCTGGTCTTTGCACAACATTCTGAGTTCCTCCAATCGCCCAAACACAACCCTCTCTTCATTCTAAAGTGAAGAAGGGATGGCCAATTTTATGTATTTATTTTATTTTATTTTTTAAACACATTCAGAGATTTTATAGATCGTTGTAAGACAAAAAAAGGATACTGTTTCATGACTTCTTTGTACTTCACGGTGTCCCGGATATCTGGGGAGAGAAGAAGTATAAGCAGTTTTAAGACATTACTTTAAAAATACCTTTCTTCATCAACACGCCGAAAAAAGAAAGCCTTTCCCTGTCCAGCAGTTCTCCTTTTGCCTCAATAGTAAATCTGGCAACAACAGAAGTCTCACAGACAGCATATATAAAATATAATGGACTTGCTCTGCTGTCGACATACCTATAAAACCCAAGGTAACTCATGTGAAACATCTCCAGTGTAAGTGCTTAGCTGTAACTGCTTATACTGAACTTTTCTCTCAGCTGGCCAACATCAGCAAACAAAGCACATGTACTTAACTGCGTTATGAGAGATCCAGCACTGGAACACTTTCTCCAGTTCTTCATTTTGGCACCAATTAAAACACTCCAGTATCCACACCACCTTTACTACTGTCTAGGGAACCAGGCTGACGAGCTCTGGAAAGCACAGAGGTAAGACCTCCCCGAACCCAAGGCCTCAGGCGCAACGAGCCTTTAGGAACGGCTAGACATAAGGCCTGCTTTACTATTAAGATCCTTTCTGTAAAATTAATGTTTTTTTAAGTGCTTTGAGGAAGTTCCTTGGTAGCTACCGATGCTCTGGAGAGGAAAGACCTGGAGGGTCCGAACAGACCGAACCCGTCACGGCGTTCAGCGCCGGGGAGGGGCGGGGAGGGCGCGGGCGGCGCGCGGGCCTCACCGATGTTGGCGGGGAAGGGCAGGTCGCGCACGGCCGGGTCCAGGTTGATCACGTAGGGCGGGCAGCGCTGCCCCTGCAGCTGGGCCGCGAGCCGCTGCGGGGACACGAGCAGGCGTCAGGCCCCGCGGGGCGGGGAGAGCGGCCCCCCGGCCCCGCCGCTCACCTGCACGAAGGTGGTCTTCCCGGAGCCGGCCATGCCCAGCACCAGCACGCACACCGGAGCCGCCGCCGCCGCCGCCATCTTCCCAGCGCCGCCTTCTCCTTCCGGGGCG
>PTFA01000507.1:167158-212771 GCA_003342895.1 Casuarius casuarius | reverse complement strand
GAGAGGGGCGCCGCCATCACACGGCGGGGGCGCGGCGGGGAGCGGGGAGCGGGGAGCGGCCCGGCCTGGGGGGCCGCTTGAAAGCCCGACGGCGGCCGGCGCCGCGCTCCGAGAGCGGGGAGCTGCGGGGCGGCCCGCGGGGGCAGGCGGTTCCCCGCAGAGAAGCTCGGCCGGTCCCGCTCGGCCCGGCCCCAGGGGTTTGCCTGGGGGGCAGGACAGCCCCGGCACTGGGAGGGGGGGGGTTGGTGCCTCCACCGGCACCTCTTCCCCCCGGCTGCAGGTCTCATTCGTTAGCAGTAGCCACATCCGTCTCCTGACCTCCGCCAGAGCTTCTGTCCCGTGTTTAAACACCGTCTTTCCAGGCTGGGGCTGATGCACGGTGGCGGAGCAGCCTGTCCCCAGCCAGGGGCCGTGTTCCTGCCCCTGGGAAGCCCCAGGCCCCTGGGGAGGCAGCAGTAGCGCTCCTGGGAAGGTGTCTCCTCTTCACCCTGTCAGGTTGTGAGGTGCCGCTTCCGTTTGCCGTGTATCCATTCCTTGGCATTCCCGCATGCTTTCTGTCTCAGCGTTTCCTAATGACTTCTGTGATTTTTAAGTGGGAAGTACACTATATAAATAAAAGCCACCCAAAGCTTTAAACATCAGCTTCTCTAGATGTTCCCTTCATTCCTGCTGCTATCAGCTTCCCCAAAGTAAGGCAGGACAGATCGGTTGTACTCTCCTCCTTTCTGTTGCAGGTCCTTAACTGTCCCTAAATTCTTCATGCTAATTCTCAAGTTTTATACACAATCTTTCAGTCCTAAAAAATCTTAAAACATGCGCCAGGTTCTTCCAATGGGGAGTTAGGCCAGCCAGGAACAGTAGGCCATGCATGTTTGGGGTTTTTTGTTTTTTGTTTTTTTCCCTCGTTACAGCATCACAGGCCTGATCTAATCTTTTCCAGCTTCTCATCACACTGCGGTTCCTCCAGGTTTCTGACGTAGGGGTTCCTAGACACCGCTGTTGGTACTGCTCATGGTGTGTAAGCCATGTCAAAGTAATACAAACTTTGAATACAAAGAAAACACAAAATTCAATTCACTTTTCTTCCGAAGAAGGCAAGAAGTGATGGTCAAAGCATTGGTCAAGCAGCTGTTAACTTCTCTCCAGCTGCTTCCCTAACCTCTCCATGAGAGGAGGTGCTGGCGGTGGAGGCCAAGGAGATTCTGACAGTCCCTGGTTGCAGTTTAAGGAATCGTGTAGTCGTTGCAGTGCTCGTTTCTCAACCTCTTCCCTGGTGCGTACCAGGGGTTCAGGGCCTCTCACTGGCTGTGTTCCTAGGAACAGTGACCTGCTAACTTAGAGCAAGACTGTATTTTTATACATGTGTATCTATATGCATACACACATAGTAAAACTAACTTTACTGATCTTCATGTTTGATTTTTTTCTTTTTTTTTTGGCCACAATATAAGCAGGGATTTAATTGAACTGCTCATAGTGATATCCAGATCTTTTCAGGTTGTTTATGTATGTTCCTATACGTAAATTAGAAGGCAGGAGCATATAAGACAGATTCAAGTTAATCTTTCCAGTGTGCATTTCCATGTATTTTTAGTGGTGAATTTCACTTGTCTTGAAGCCGCCTATTCTCTAGTCTTATTACAGCATCTAAAATTTCTCAGCATCTCCTTCTGACAAGTTATTGCATTTTTATGACTTGCTTATATTCTGTCACATCCCTGTTCACTGTTTTCCTCAGATAATTTATAATATTTATTTCTAATAACTAAAATACTTTATAGCGTGGGTCCAATTGACACATATGTTACATTTTTCTATAAAGAAGATAGGTCATTTATGCATATTCCTTATTTTCAGTCCCTTAGCCAGTTCTTATATATGATAGAATTTTATTTCTGTTTCTAGCTCACAGTTTTTGTATGTCATACTTTGTTTTACTGTGCGTTGATTTTGTTTTCTAGTCAGTATAAGCAAAATCTGTGTTCTGGGTTTCCAATGAAGCATGACATGGAATCACTTAGTATTTGGAAGAAGGCGATAGATGATTCTCCACATGCTAGGAAGAATGTACAACAGATAGGTCCTTTATATTGATTTAGGATTGTCAATGGTATCTGTTACATTATGTGTCTTAATAAGAACATAAAAAGCAGAGAGCAATAAATGACAAAAGTCCTTTATTAAATAAGAAGAAAGATTTTGAGACATGGATAAAGTAAACATCCAGGCAACTGATGGAGTATGACAAGGTAGTTTAGATAAAACATGAAAAGAAAACTTAGAAGAGGCTACAGGCAACATTCTTGACATGGAAAAAGCAAGACTGATTTCATTAAGGAAAAAAGGAGTACTATGGAAAAACTAGTAGGTTGGGATCTCAAATACTTTTCATCATGTGATAAAGTCTAGGCAGAAAGCAGGTACCACCGAGTAAGTTGGAGACAAAGCATCCTCCATCATACTTCAGCGCAAGGGGAGAGATCGAATTTCATATGGGGAGGGTCTTGTCCCTATTTTGATTCCTCTTCTAATTCAGCTAGAGTTGAAAGGGGTAAACACTTCCTTGTTGCAGAAGACAGTGGTTTCCCTTTCAAAGCAGTAGTACACAGATCCTCAAAGTGCAGTTTATTTTGTTGAACTGAAAAACGAAACATGCAAGAAGAAGAAAAAATTATACTGCTAATTTGGATTGTTCTGCTTTGTTAGGATACCAGGCCTGAACATCACAGACAGCAGAAGGTCAAGAGATCTCTGGGAAACAAAAAGTATGTGACTATTTCTTGTCGAGTTTGACTGAGGGCAAGGAAAAAGCGGAGAGATTCCTATTGCAAAGCTGTGTCTGACCTTTTAAATAATAGCATTAAGAACTGCAACCATTTTGATTTGTTTGATGAGAATCTCGATTGAATTTGTTTATTGGCTCATTAGAAAAGCACTTTTCTGACACTTCAACTGGTATAAGCTTTCATTTTTGTTTTTAAAAGGATTTTAACATTGGGAAAATAGAAATTATAGCTTAAAGAACTAAATGGTGTTCCCAAATCTATGCATTTTCAGCATGAGAAATCCTAACTGAAAGGCTTTAATTTGAGAATTCCTCTCAACAGCCTTCTACGCTCCTCAGACATAGTGCGTGCTATCCCACCTGGTACGGTCTGTCCCTGACTTACTAACTTCTGTACCAAAGTGTTAAGACATGAGCTCCACAGCTTCAGGTAGGGGAGAGTATTTCTGGGATGGCCATCACAGTCGTCATGCAAGAGATCTGCTCGTTTCCCTCTGCGGATTGTGGTAGCAACAGGCTATGTTGATAATTGTTTCTGTTTTCCTTCTGCTCTTCTTACATTAATGGCAATCTCTAATTGCTCGGAGAATATGTACTCGACATTTTTTAGTGACTTAATTGTTGCTGTCACGTATAGTAGTGTAAATGTCTGGGCGTTTCAGGGCTGTGAGAAGTATTTGAGAAGAGCGAAGCAAAGTTCCATCTGATCTCTAGAGATAAAACCAGTGTTTCTGACTTCAAATTCTATATTAGTCTTAATATATTGTGATTCATAGGACATATCGTAAGGCTGTCTTTATTGTTGAAAGCCTTGCTGGTTAAAGTTCTTACTAGTGTTAAGTCTTTAATTGTGTAGTGTCAGCTCTCACCCTGGGAATACATACTGAAGGGGATCTTGCCCTTTATGAGAAGGAAAAGATTGGAAGAAGTGTCTTTATATTCCACACTGACAGCTTAAGGATGAATGTTTATTTTTAAACTGAGATGAACTTGCACCTGTTCCTTACTGTTGAAGGGTTGAGGTAGGATGATTTTTTTTTCTCCTGCTTTTGAGAAGCTCTCTAATGCCAATCTCTAAAAGATGTATTGAAAAATAATCTTTAGGATGTTTTACCTTGCTGGCACATCTCAGTTCACAAACCTCAGGAGATTCAATGAACTGGGAGATGAATCTTGAAGAGTGCTTGGGAAGATGAAAGAGATGTTGTCTGTCAAGTCCTTATGGTTTTGTTTGTATACATACATACATACATACATATATATATGATTTCAAGTTGATGTTTTCCAGATCTAAGCAATTTGAGGAGCTGGAAACTACTGTCCTAGGACTGAGCAGTAACTATGATGAGACAGTCAGCAACGTTTCTTCTGCCTCATCCAAGAGTCGAGTGAATGGGAGTGCAGAGTCGAGAAGCAAGCGGACAATTCGCAGGCCTGCTTACTGGTTGGAAATGAGAGGAATAAAAAACAGCATTAACAAAACTTCAGGAAAAAAAGGTACTCATCATTCTTGGCTCTGCGTAAAACTGTTTTTCTCCCAGATTCTTTTATGAGAGATTGGATGACTTTTGAAAGACTCGCTAAAGTTCAACTGCAAATTCCAAGCTTGGTAATGCTGTTTGTGTATTAGGAGAGAGAAACTTCTTCCACTGCAGAAACTTAGGCAAAATTCTCTGCCTGGTGAGAGCAGGTCTGCATAATCTGCATAGTGTTCTGAGTGGCCTGACTATTAAAATTAATGATTTTGTGACTGAACTCAGCTTATCTATAGAAGAAGTACGTCTAAGGGTTTTGCCCACTGTTTCAGGAAAATGCTTTGGCAGCTTTAAGAATAGAACAAAGCAACACTAAAAATATACAAAAGTGGACTATCCAGCAGTATTCCAGATTGCACACAGCTTTTCTAGCTGTTGAATTTTTTTGTGGATGCTTTTTAATTTTTTAATTTTCTCATGATTTTCTGATTTAGAGTGGTTTGGGGGGGGTGTCAAGATTGTCCCTTACATGGCTGTAGTAAAGCAGGGACGATCAGATTTTCTTGTCTAGGAGCTGTTTTCCAAACTTTTCATGTAGCTGAGAGCCAAAACATCAGTCTTTCCTATTGCTCTTTCTTCATCTCCTGGATCTGTATTCCCTCCTTGCTCCCTTACTGATAACTGTTTTCCCAAACCATGCTACGGCACTGTTTCTTCCATGTCTTCTATGTTGGGAGGTTGCAGGCTATGGATTTTTTCTTCTAAAGAACATGGAGTGCCTCAGAGTTACTGACTCAGAAGGTTGTGTCTGTCTCACTGGTGTCTAGATGACACACAGAAAGCAACTTTATTCTTTAGAAGTATTGAATATGAAGAGAAACTGAGACAACAGACAGACACAAAGCTGTTGTCCAGACTAAATATTTCCATTCTTACTTTTTAGCAGGAGAAGTACTATTGAAAGGCAAGAGGAAAGCTGAGCAAGGGGAAGATGAAGATCTTAAAGACTCCCCCAAGAAGAAACAAAAGATTTCTGGTAATACAAATAACCAGTAATTTCTAGTTACAAGCCTCCAGGTACTTTTGTCTCCCTTTCTGCCCAAATGCTATCCTCTTCTGTCCCCCCACCTCTCTTTCTGATTCTGCGAATCAGAAATATGATTCTGCTATATGATACTGCTGCCTAGCTTCTATTTTACAGTGGGAGATGATTGTTCTAATTTTAGTCTCCTTTGAAGTCCAAAGGTTGGAAGATTTTTCCCCTGAAAAACAGTTGTTGGGAGACACTGTAGCAGAGGCTTATTTAGGAAACTGTTATTGTGAATTACTGGGAAAGGTAGGCCAAGAATTCATGGCATCCTAGCTCCTAGCCTATACCAAAGCCCACCTTCAGTGGCATCAGGGCAAAATCTGTTTGGCAAGTGTCACTTGTGGTATTCTGATGCCATGCCTTGTGCAGCTTCATTAAAGGAAGTGGAATAAGATCTTGGAATAAGGAGTTAGAATTCTCATAGAATTAAAAACAAGTATTTAGCATTTTGATGTGGTTTTTGTAATTAACAGAACTTAATTTTATCATCTTTTAATATTTTTTTCCATGTCTTATACTTTGGGCAAATCTGGATGGATTTTTATGGGAAAAAAGATTATCTCTTGGATCCTAAAATTGCCTTCCATCCAGGTTTGAACTTGTTACTGTATATCAGTCCTAGCAAAAATAAATTACAACTGAAATTAAGGCATTCTATGGGAATATATTATGTAGACTTCATTCTGGGCTTTGCTGTGCCCTTTACTGAAGAAGTATTAAAAATGCCCTGTGACTTGTATAACTAAGTAATCTGTGCATATTGGGTCTGTCAGTTTGGAAATAATCTGGAGAGGAGAGTTTGTTGGAGACTGCGCAAGTTGTTGTTTTACTAACAGCCAGGACGTGTCAAACTAATTCTGTAACCTTTTCTTAGTTAAATATATCTATCGATTTTGAAAGAGAGGAGGGAATGTAATTTTTAAATTACTAAAAAAAAGCATTGAGCCATTCTGAGAAAGTGGCTCCATGCTGATCCCCCCCTCCTTGAGACAGACTGAATAGCAGCCTCCTAGTCAAGCTCCTCGCTTTTGTAAAAGACTCACAGAATTAAATCTCATGGTCTTTCTTGTTTGTGTTATAGCAGGAAAAAAACAGCAAGCTGGAGCACAACAGAAGTCCAAAACAAAAGGTCACTGTGTTCAGAAAGAACCACAAACTTATAGCACAGGTAAGAAGGAGCAGTTGTTCAGAATTGTTTATAAAGCAGGTAAGAAATAAATGCAATTCTGAGAGTTGAGTCTGAGCAGTGCGTGAGCAATGAGCTGTGTGTCTATGTTTCCATTTTGTTGTTCACTTTACTGTTGATAGGGAAGAGATGGGTGCTGTCCTTTGGGCGCTCTGTCAGTATTGCAGAACAATATTGGAGGAACTGCATGCTGTCTAGTAGTATAGTTCCACGTGGTTTTGCCCTAAAATCACTGCAGTAATGGGACTGTGAGGAGGGAATCACATTTGAACAGAGCAAAAGCCTATTAAAACAGTTTCAGTCTAAAGCTCTTAAAAAACTATTTATACTTCTTTACTCAGCAGAATATATTTCCAGAAAGAACTGTGTAGATGCTGCTGCCAAATCAACTCTTCTGATAACCTATTAGCCAGAGACTCAGGCAGTCCCTGCTAGGAAATGTAACATCAGCCTTAAATCTGCAAGTGCTATGACTTGATAGGCATAGCTCACAGCGCTCACTAACTACCCAAGCTTTCTCCCAAGCACTGTTCAATTCACTGTCTTTTCCTCAGCTGCCAGAGGAGGGACAACCCCTGCCTGTTATTACCTGGCAAGGAGAAAAGCCTTTAGATATTTTTATGATAAGAATTCAAGCAGCTGGCCATTAAACCACTTCTTCTGAGAACCCATTTCAAGAATTTATAATCCTTGTGGCTAAAACCTCTGCTTGGTATTTCAAAAAGGGGCCAGGAACTGGAAACCATGCCTGACAGGGTACTTCTCTCTGGCTCCTGAGCGACTTGGCCTGATGTTACAGTTCTGTTCACCTGCAGTGCCAAAACCACTGTTTAATATTAGTGAAGTTCTAAAGATTTGGTTAGTAGAATTGTGGACTTTGTCCTGAAACTGTTTGGTTGCATCTACTTTCACAAAAAGCCTCTTTGCCAAAAGAAAAGTTTATCTCGCATGCTAAAGTTGTTGTGTAATGAAAATGAACAGAGAAAAATCTCTACTGAATGTATGGAAGAGCTCTCCTCGCAAGAGGATGGTAGTAGTAAGAGGTTTTAATCAAATAGTTTCCCCAAAGGAGTGATGTAAGCCTTGTCACATGACGTGTGTAAGCTGCAAACAGGATAAAATTGTTGAAATGTAACTGGACAGGAGTTTGGTAGCACATGACCAGTTTTCTTTTAGAATTTGTTGGGCATATTGAAGAAGAAAGATAAGATTTTGTGTTTGCAGTTCTGTTCCAAATCTTCTGTTTTGACAGGTAGTATGGAAGAACGATGGTCTTTGGAAATTCAGGACAAAGGCCGAGTTACCTGTCCAACATGCAGGGCTGTGGTGAGAAAGACTGTAGAAGGAATGAAGAAACATATGGCAAATTGCAGGCAGGTGAGCATAAGAAAGATGAGCGCTGTTATCTTTAATCTTTTCCAGCTTAGCGATAGAAAGGCCTGCAGATTGTTTTGCATGCAGTTAAAACCAGT
This sequence comes from Casuarius casuarius, assembly GCA_003342895.1. Classification (NCBI taxonomy): domain Eukaryota; kingdom Metazoa; phylum Chordata; class Aves; order Casuariiformes; family Casuariidae; genus Casuarius; species Casuarius casuarius. The sequence goes on along the minus strand of PTFA01000507.1, from coordinate 204,763 downwards.
TTCATCCTCATCATCTCTCTAAACAACAGTCCTTTATAGCTATGTAAGAGGCTGCAGTTGTTGTTTCTTGCTCAGGCTATTGCTGCAGGCTTTCGATAATGAATAAAGATATAGGCATTTCCTTCTGCCCTAAAGTTTTGGCTCTATAGAATCTGTTCTGTTCTTAACAGGCAGTTATCAGGCCCACATAAGACGTTCCGCTCTCTTGCTTTATCCCCCCCAAAGAGTCTCTCGGTGCTTTGGCTGGTTTGCAGTTATGCACCCCATGTCCTTGTTTATTTGTAGGAAATGTTCACTTGTCATCACTGTGGGAAGCAGCTGAAGTCTTTGGGAGGGATGAAATACCATGTCATGGCAGACCATAACAATCAGGTAACACAACTACTGTGCATCTAGAAGTCTTAGAGGCAAGACAGTCTTTTATTCTTTCCCCGATGCACACAGAAACTGAGTATGGTGTGGTTTTTTCAAATGTTGTGGCTGTTCAAGTCTTGTCTACCTATTATTTTTCCTGCAAGACTGGACACTTGGAAAAGTGGTAATATGTTATCCAAGATGGTAGACATGCTACATCTTAAAGAGGCTGAATTTCTGTTTAGACTGGTAATATGTCACACAAAAAAGGCATAAAAAATCAGAAGAAATGACATTAAAGTGCACTTTTCAGTCCTTTGCCAGAAAGTAGAAGGAGTTTTGCTACACCTGGAACAGACCAGTTTTTAGTTCCTTACACTTCAAAAGTAAAAAAAGCAGAAGCAGTAGTTTACTTCTCAGCTATTTATTTTAAAGATACAAAAGCTACAATCTACTTTTTCTCTTTGCTATTACTTCAAAGAAGACAGTGTCTCCCATTCTAGTTATCAAGAAGTCAGGGTAAGATTTAGAAAATCCACTACTGTTAGTTTACATATAGTACTGTGGTTTCAGAAGCTACAGCTATATTAGCAAAAAAAGAAAAAAAACATATTCTGGCCCTGAGGAATATGTCTGTAGTTCAATTCCAAATTTTCTTAGTCAATTTAGGTATAATATTTAGTATAATATAGAAAATAATATGCAATAACCATCAGAGATAGAGAAGATCTTGAACTGTAGTTTAGCATACGTGAATAATTCTTACTGGCAGTTAGTAAGCTTAGCTTCTTAGCTTTGGTTAGGCTAAGTGAAAATGATAGGAGCAGTAAATGTTAAAAACTATGTGGCAAAAATGAGTCAGCGCTTCCCACAGGCAGAAGTGGGGAAAAAGGCATTATAGAAACATGCACCCAGCAGCTATAGTTTGGGACCATTTCTTGTCAAGGCTTTGTTTGTAGATAGTTAGATGAATGTTAAAAGTACTATTTGTAGAGTGGTTTTTGAGTCATGTACTCCCTTTAAAAGCTAATTATTCCGGTACATAGCCAGTGATCACTGTGTTACATACATTTCTGTAGTCATAAGTGTCAGAGATTTAATTAGTTTTAAACCTTTCATTCTGTGGTGTGTTGAGTAGTGAATTCACTATGAGAAGAACTGCTGAACGTCCTTTGTTTCTGTTTCTTCTCTCTGCCTTGCTTTAGCCAGTTGTGAAGGAGGGAGGAGAACTAGATGAGCAGCGTGAGCGAGACCGCCTTCGGAAGGTTTTGAAGCGTATGGGAAAACTAAAGTGTACGAGGGAGGTAAGCTGTGGCACGCACCGCGTGAGTATAAAGTGCTGTAAGATTTCCTGTGGCTATGCTTTTGGGGCTGGCAAAAGCTGGATTTGTTTCAAGACCGTAGCTATGCTTTCAAGACAAAGTAGTCCCTTGAGGGAATTCAGAGGGCTGCTGTGTTACCAGGAAAGCAGCAGGAAGCCTGGAGAATTTCCTCTAAGCAGGTGTGAAGCACTGGGCATAGAAAATAAATTACTGAAGTGACTGAGACTTGATTATAACCTCTTGACTAAGCAAAGTGGGAGTCTGGTGAACACTAGCTTGACTGGAAGTTTTAGGGCTTCACACATGACTTGATGAGTCACAGTCTCTTGCCTATACTGGGAAGAAGATCAACTTTTGTGACTGTCAGATCCCCCTTCTGACTCTGAAAGGGAGGATTATAGGGTGATTAAAACAGAGTTTTTCTTTTTGATTACAACTTTTTAAAGGGTTATTTAGACCAGATATGTAAATGTAGATTGAGCAAGGATATGACTTTATAAATACGTTCGATGGAAGATGTCAAGGAGGAAGGATTTAAAGGATAACCATTTTACCTTGTGGCAATATTATAAACTGTTAATGAATATATTTAGATTGTTAAATTAAAAGAAACTCTTTAACCACCCCTAAGGAATGAAATTCTGAAATAGTCTTCCAAATAAGATATGGGTTGCCAAGCACTCTCCATTATTTTAAGGTGCAGTGTCATACATATATGAAAAATACAGAAAAATCAGAAGATAGAAAATTCAGTTTGTGGTAAAATATCCTTGGATATTTGATGCATTGGTGTCTTCAGGGGGGATGGGGAAGAGACTAGATTGTTGTTTGTATGCATCAAATGTATTTTATTAATGTGCACTTCTGGACTTAGTTGTTTGTGATGGCCAGTTGTTTTTATGCATAATTAACTCCAAGAGTTTGCCTTTGGTTTTTGAAAATACTAAGATTGGCCACAGCTAGAGAAAGGGATGGAGTACAGAATATATGGTACATCTAAAAATATAAAAAACTTGCTAATGCATACTCGATTTGTCCTGTTCCCAAGCCCAGGCTTCAATTCATCGCTGGATTCAGGGCTAGGAAATTTTCTACTAAGTCTACACAGGAAACCATTGGAGTTTTTGTTGTCCTCCTCTGTGGACTGAGACATGGACCATATCCTAGGAATATCTGAAAGTTTTATTTAACAATCTCTCTAATATTGCTGGGCTTGAGGACAGTTCAATCAGCCAACCAAGTATAAGAGCCTTTTTTTTCTGTTCCCCACTACCTGCAAAAAAATTGTAAGAAATAATTTCTTACAACTTTAGCCAAATCTTTCCCAAGTTTTTTCTACCTGAATAGACAAACATAAAAGTTTATTACCTGATTGTCTCTGGTCTGGCAGAAAAATGATAGTACTTCAGTCAGCAAATTGTTGATTCCATACACAGTGGTCTTGTAATCACCTGGAGAGCATTTACTCCATGGATTCTTCTTCTGCATTGACAGGGCTGCACAGGCAGCTTCACCAGCATAATGGGATACCTATATCATGTTAAAAAGTGTGGGAAGGCTGCTTCTGAGCTGGAGAAAATGGCTATGAAATGCCATCACTGTGGAAAAGCCTACAAATCAAAGGCAGGACTTGTCTACCACCTCCGATCTAAGCACGGGCCGGTAAGTGCAAATGGCCATAGTCACCAGGACGGTGTGATAGTGATTACTCCCTCATGTACTTCAGACCGTTCTGACTTGAGACCCACACAGGCTTCTGTCCTCTGCTTGAGTGGGTATTAAGAACTAGCAAATCTCTGCATTTTCTGCCTCTCTGGAGTACTCTCCTTGTCCCTTTCCTTCTGACAGCAGCTGTTCCTGTTCTGTGATTATGATGAAGTTTTTAACAGTAAATCACTGTGGTAGCAGTAAACCTTTCCCCAGCCTGACTTCTGCTCCGTGGAAAAATGACGATACCATGTTTAACTTGTGAGAGCTTCCTATTACGCTTTCCTTTGCTCTTAAAAGACCCAACGCTGGAGCAGAACAGGAAATACTACGCTTGTTTTCCATGAGAATTTTATAGAGATAGATGTGGTATCCTTTTTTAGGCCAATGGCTGCATGAAGCTCTCTGCTAAAACCTTACTGCTGTGTCCCAGAACAGATTTTGGTAGGAAACACTGTCTTGCTGGTAGGTGCACTTCTGTCTCATGTCTGTAACAGTGAACCACAGCTGGAGCAGTGTTTCTAGCAGGCATTTGAATGAGTATTCACAGAATTTAGAGTAGCTGAAGTAGGAACTAGTGAGGGACACTCACCTTTTTTGGCTTTTCCTTGCAGGTTGCTTTCTTCCATGAAGAGAGAAGAACAGAGAGCTTGAAGGAAATAAAACGGGAGCCAAATAGCACAGGCAGAGTTCAGAGGAGATCTGCAAAGGTGGCAATCTACTATCTCCATGAGTTAGCTGGAGAAGAGCTGGCCAAAGAATGGCCCAAGAGGAAAGTGCTGCAGGACTTGATTCCGGATGATCGAAAGGTGCAAGGCCTTAAGAATGCTATGTAAAGTTTGAGTCTTCTGCACAGCAGAAGAGTCTTGCACTGGCCTCTGCCCAGTTTTACCAGTGTGTCATGGCCCATGGAAAGCAATTTGGGGGGAGTAATGTCTTGTGGAGGGCATCAGATTTTGCTCTCTCTGTCATCTTAGAACATAGTATTGCTAAAGTAGCAATTGCCATGGTTATCATCATTTTAGCAAGGTAGGCTATAAAGACTTTAAAGTACTATTGCTGTAGTAGCAATATTTTTCAGTGGGCACAAGCAGTGAAGGCAGTTATAGGCAGTATGTTGCTTAAAAGTCAGGCTGAGCAAAAAATTCATACTGCCATGAAGCAGTAGTATTTCCTAGTTTTTCAAGCTTCAGACAGTGTCCAGGAGCATTTAATAGGCAGTAAAGGAAACCCAGAGGGAAAGGATGATTTGTGACTTTGATGGGATGAATATGTTTGGAGGAATTGTAGTCAAAGTTGTGGGAGGTTTTGGATTCTGGGATTGTAGGGAATTTCCAGATTCAGTCATGTTTGTAGAGAGTCAGTGAGACAGGAGAAGGTTATTTATTGAGTTTGGCTATTAGGGTAGGAGGAGAAATAGCACTTCTGTCTCACAGCCTGAGAGAGAGAGATACGTACTTGACAGCTAGCATTTCTTCTACCTTTTGATTCCATCTCTTTGTCTCAGTTGAAATATACTCGTCCTGGACTGCCTACGTTTAGTCAAGATGTGCTGTGCAAATGGAAAACAGAGATAAAGATGTACCGAAGAGTTCACTGCCCAAACCAGGTAACCCTTAAGTCTTTCTGAAGCTTCAAAGGGGATAGATTTCAGGGCTGTATGAGCCAACAACTTTCCACAGCCTCGAAACTGCAGTTTGTCTCTCTGTCTGCAGGAGAGAAATTCTGCTCCATCTCAGTATGGTCAGGTAGTATAACGAAGGCTCTGTTGGACTGCTGCCCTAGGGATGCTCCCTCTGGGGAGGTGTGTGCCCACTTCAGAGCTAGCAACTTGGTGTCAGGTTAATACAGCTTCACATCCAGTTAGGAGTGAGCTGGTGTGAGTGGAGGTTTGACTTAGCAGTGAAAAAATGACAGGCCCCTGCAGTAGAGTCTAGCAGATGCACTAAATCTAATTATAGAGGAAGAGAGGGAAATCTGAGGGCCGAGGGACTGTTTTGTCTGGCACAGCACTTAAGTCTTATTTTGAAGGCTGAAAATGGCCCCCAAAACAGATTCATGCGTGGCACTGTGTTGTCCTGATCTGAGGATGCTTATGTGTGCGTATGTAGTTTCTTACAATCCCACGCTGCTGTAAGTCAGATCCACTGAGAAGAACTGGCCCTTTTGGTGGAAACTATTGGTATCTCCCTGCTGGAGCGCAAGCACCTGCTTCCTTCGCTCCTTGGCCATTAGAGTGACTTACACTGCTGGAGGCCTAAGGGTCAGTAGTGGCTTTTGTCTGGGCTTGGTCCAGAGGTAAGGCTTTTTTTTTTTTTTCCTCTGGCACTCTGTCACCAGTTTTCAGGGTTGTGTTATTTCCAGGCGTGTGATCTAGTATCCCGAGACTGATGCTTAAAGCTCCGCGTGGGATAGGCCCTTAAAGCTGCCCTTTTTGCAGAACTTAACAGGGACCATTGATGTCACATGCAGTACTTCACTCTGTGCCACTAGATGCGTGAGCAGGGCAAGAGAGGTTGTAGTGTCTTGTGCTTGCCACTGTGCTTTGTTCTGAATGTATCTGTTTGCTGCCCTTTAGGCAAAATGCAGACTTTATCATATTACTCAGGCTTTTAATAGAGGGTGAGTGTATCTGTGTGACAGGGATCTCTTTATTATGTCTATACATATGCCCAGAAACTGAAAACATTTAACTTACTGAAATCTTAACTCCCTTGTAAAGGTCTTTTTACTACCAGCCTTTTGGCTTTGTAGGACTTGGTATCTCACTTCCTCTACCCCTCTTATGCCTTTGGGAAGAGTGTCCTAGAGAACAAGACTTTCTTGTGCAGGAAGAAGAGATTCTTTACCAGAGTTTTGCTGACACACACATTTTTCTCCTGTTTCAGGGTTGTGAATCTGTATACGGCAGTGTCTCGGGACTCAAATCTCACCTCGGCACATGCACCTTGGTTGGTAGCATTTTTGTACTCACTCTCTTTTATGCCTATAGACTGGCTACCCTGTCCCTTAGATATCTCCTTTTAAGCTGTTGTCCTACCATCTCCTAGTCTGAATTCTTCCCAATTTGCGTGCTTCCCAATGCGCTAATGGGGCTGCTATTGCAAACACTGTTTGAGGCAAGGAGGGAACATCTTCGTGTCATGCATTTTATTGAAGTTGCAGTCCTACCTGTAGATTGACAGCTACAAGAGCACTTTTCCCAGGTACGGTCCTGGAGACCTTGCAGCATCTTGCAGGGTAATCCTATCCTTTGTGGGCATAATTTGTTGGTAATGTCAGTGCTTCTGTTGCTTCAGCATTCGGTCTGGAATGAATAAGACATTCTGCTTCTCAATGATGGGTTATGTCTGTCCAAGATTCAAGTATAATATACAGGTGCATCAGCCTTCTAGGCAGTAGTAGGTGATTTTTTTCTGTTTTTCATTTTGTTTTCATGCCAGGGAGACTTTGTGGCTGGTAAATACAAGTGTCTTCTTTGCGAAAAGGAATTTGTTTCAGAGAGTGGGGTCAAGTATCACATCAACTCTGTGCATGCTGAGGTAAGGCGGGCAGAGTGGAAGTCCCCAAACCCCAGGCTGTTGGAGATGGGGAGGGTGTTTTGGGAAGGAAATGCTGGGTGCTTGCCTTGTTGTATTCTTTCCTTGCTCACTGTTGGAAAGAGGGTCCTGGGCTAGACTGGCCTTTGATCTGCTTAAATACAGCTGTTCTTATGCATTTGTTTGGGGAGGAAGTGCTGTATCGTGTCTCATGTCTTGTCCCAGGCTGCTGCTGTTCAGTTCAGCTCTTCAGCATTTCTCGTGCCATTAGCCAGCCAATTGCTAAAGCAAATCTGACTCCTCTGGGGCAGAGTGACACCTGATACGGGACTTTTAAGAACAGAGCTTTGTTAGTCAGCTGCTTTTCCAGATCTAATATTTCAACAAACTCTTGTCCCACGGGCAGCTCTAATGTGAACCCTGATAGACTTGGTATGGTATTTCCACTGTCAGTACCAACCTGTTGCCTTCTAAACCCTTCAGGACTGGTTTGATGTGAACACAACTACCACCAAAAGCTTTGAGAAGCTAATGAAAATCCGCCAAAGAGAAGAAGAGCAGAGGAAACAACGGAAGAAACGTCCTTTGACCCGGGGCAGAAAGAAGAGAACTGGGTCCCTGTCTGTCAAGAAACTCCCCAGTGTTGGAGTTGAAAGAATGAGGAGGAGTAAGAGGAGTCGCCCACAGCGGGTGGATGAGAGTGAGAGTAGCGAAGAGGGAGAGCCCCAAGTTGCACAGAGAGCAGAATTTCCAAAAACCTGCCGCAAACGAGGCCGGAAGTAAATCCCCGGAGGAAAAGGAGGAGTAATCCCAAAGCTTTTCAGTTACAAGCCCCACTTCTGTCAGGCTCACAACCCACAGTGCTAACATAAGCAACTGAACGTCTTTGGGACTGCGATTCCACTCATAACTTTTGTGACCTCGATTTTGGAACTGTTGCGTCTGGTCAGTTGTGAGAGACTGCGAACCAAAGCTGTGGTACAGAGACTGCCTCTCCTGGTGTAGTTCCCCTGGACAGTGGCACTAGCAGTGTATGTAGCCAGCGTAGCTCATGCCCTAGTTACAGTCTCAGTTTGGGTCACTGTTATGGAAATTAGGCCTGTCGGCCACCATAACAGGGCTCGACCCTAGGTTCCCGCAGAAAAGTTCAGAGTCAAATCAAAACAAATCAGATAATTTTAATCACGCGCGTGCCGTAATTACAGCTCGAGCTGGGTGCCTCCGAAGAGGGACCCTAACATAAACAAATTCTGGGTAATTATAGTCTTTTCGACTTACATTTCCCACCCCTCACGTGATAGTTAGACCAATAACAAATTTTTGGTCTGGGGTCTCCTGCTCCTCATTGGGTCTCATCATCATTCTGAGGCGAGCTGTTATTCTCCTCATTCTTGTTTTTTGCAGTTTCTGATGACGGTTGTACCTCTGTTTTTGTTGGGTCTGGCGGTTGTCTCCCAAGGTCTTATTTTTCCCCATTGTTTTGGYGTCTTCCCTCTCGGAGTCGGTGACACAGGTGCGCAGACTGTGTGTGGTTCCCTTATTTTCCCAGCCTGAACGAGCTCTGAGGCACTATTTTTTATTAAACTAAGTAAAGATTCGTTACTTTTCCCACGCTCGGCCTAAGGCTTCAGCAAATCTAGCTACTCATGCTAAGCAAGTTTTATATAAGTTGTGCTAAGCAGCCATTTCTAGACAGTTTCAATTCACTATTCTTTAACAGTCACATTAGTTGCTTGTTTAGTGATTTCCAGTGTAGCAGCTGTCTCTGTTTTGTCATCTTCCTCTGATGGGCGAGAGCAGGGTTCTTGTTGTGACGGTTCTCTGTGTAAGAGGCTGACTAGCACTGCGTTTAGGTCTCTTTGAGGGAGGAATCCTCTTTCCTGCATAATATGCTCACAAACTGAGCAGCGTTGTGCAGAATGCAAAGGCTTTAGCTTGCCCTGTAACTCAGTCCTGCCTGTTGTTGGCAAGGCTGCCACAGAAGAGCAAGTACCTTCTTTGCACGTGCTCCCGAATGCTGCACGAGACACTGCCTGTACGTCATGTTCGGGCGTCCAGGCTCAGCACCAGCCACGAGGATATGGTCTCTGGTCTGCTCAGGAGTGACGGGACGTCATTATCGCCCTCGTCAGAAGCCTGATGTTCCCCCGGCACATCTTCTGTAGCACTGGGCACTGAATGTATGTAGAGGGTCTTCCAGTCCCGTGGGAATGAGGACTATCCAGCGTTTTGTTAGAGGTTCACTGGCCTTTCAGAGACCCCAGGAACTAATGTAATAAGACGGCCTGTGCTGGTCTTCTGAAGACAGCTTGTGCTCTTTCAGACTCACCTGGGAAACCCTAACTAGGAAGGCTGCCAGTGCTGTGATTCACGGGGAAGCCCATGCGGTGCCTGGTGAACAGACAGATTTTTATGTGTGTGTTTTTACCAGCGTAATCACATGGGCCTTGACAGTGGAAGTGCTGTACAGCCAAAGTGTTCTCGGGAGCTGCTGCTTCTGTACGAAAAAGGCAAAGCAGATTCCAGCTGACCAGTCTGTATCTCAGGTGGATTAACACCCGTATGACAACGAGACAGCACGTGGTGCGCCGCTGCGATCTAAATGCAGTGGTTTTGTTGCCTGTTGGGACCGGTCATCACCGTGGTTGCAGTGCTGCGCTAGCAGTACCTGTATCTGGATCCCGTGCGGGGCGTATAGGGCTTGCAGCAAGAGGGGCGAGATCAGAACAAGACGAAATGAAGCGTCTGCAGTGTGAGAATGTGGTTTCTTGTCCATTTGGTATGTGGTGTTCCTGGCACCGACTGTACTTGCACAGCACACCCCAGCCTGCCCACTGGACTGCTGTGCGTGCTCGCTGGTGCTGTGCAGTTCTCTTACCCCGTTTCCCCTCACACAGCTGTACTTTGACCATGCATGTTTACTACCTTCCTGTCCAACAGATGGGCAACAACGTAAACCCAAGTATTAAAGACGGTTTTTCTTTGTGGATTTCAGTCGAGAGTCCTGTTTACTGTCACTTATGAGTTACTAATGAGCACTGTTTTCTAGGCCTGCTAGTTTGTCATTACCATCTGGATTTTGCGGAGTTATATCAACAGTTTAGTCTTGCATGTAACGTGCTGCAGGAAGCAAATCATTATCCAGCTGTCCATCCATCATCCATCCACACTTGCCTCCGTCGGTGTCGTGGCAGGTCGGGTGCTGGAGGGACTCGAGCTGGTGCGTGTCGGTGGCACTGCTGCACACGCGGGAGGTGCTGGGCAGTGCAGGCCTGCAAGCAGAGACGTGACAAATCCTGCAGCAGCACGATCCACTGTCTCTGAGGAGCGCGGTCTGTTCAGGAGCGCTCGCTTCCTGCTCTTGATGGACTAAGGCCGGCTGCTGAACACGAGTGCAGCAGTGCCCTGAAATACTGCTCTGAGGGCATGGGAAAAGCTAGCCTCAAGGAAAATGTTTGTATTGGGGGACAGAGAACATTGTGTGTACTCAGTGCTGTAAGTACAGCTATAACAGCAGCTAATTGAACCACAACCTGACATGCTCAGTTATATTCACTCTTCAAGCACCCGTGAGTCTGCTGTTTGCTCCTTTTGTGAGCAGTCCAGTGTGTAGGTGCAGCCTGGCTTTTTGCAAATCAAGGTCAAAAATCCTACCCCAGCAAATCTGGCATTGCTCTTGTATCTTAGGTTCAAGCAAGTACGTATTTAAAAAGGATCCAGTTTTGATGTGGAAAAATAAGAGGAACCAGCTAGTCACTAGACAGTTGTTCCAGTGATTAATTACCCTACATAATATGTGCCTTATTTCTCATTGGAATTATTTTTAATTTCAGCCTCTGCATCTCATACTGCTCAATTGTGCTAACTGAAATAACTTTATCAGAAATTTCTTCCAGTATATTCGTAGGCATAATTAACCACACACACAATTTGCTATATGAGCTAAAGAGATTTACTAGTCTAAGTCCAAATAATTTTCTCAATTTTTTTTTTCGGTTCTTTGCTGACATTTTATATACTCAATAGTGTTTTTTGGCTTTTTAAGTGCAGAGACAGCTGGACTGGACTGGTCTGTTTTATGTAGAATATAATGATAACATCTCCGTGCTCTTGGCTACTATTTCTTTTCCTATTCAACTACTGCATTACAGTGTTTACATCCAGTTAGCAATCTGCTCTCTTAAGCACTCTAATTTAAGTTCATCTCAAATTGGGTTTGAGGGCCTACTTTCTTTCTTTCTAGAAATATAATTTAGCAGTGTTTAAGTCCAGACAGCAACATGAACTAGTCTGTCCTTTGTAAAAAAAACAAAAACAAAAAACCTGTATTTCACTGAATTATTCCAGCATAGACCTCAACAGCTTTTTTTGGTTGAGCAATTGTTTCATAAAACTGTTGTATAGTTAATTTCTTCGTTGCTTTCATTTGTCATCAGCTTTTTTAATCTGCAGGGTTTTTTGGCAATTGCTTTAGACTTTCATCAGCGCTATGGATAAAGATACGCCATAGCTGCAGACTCTGGGATGCTCTAGGACTAATCCTATTTACAACTATTTCTTTGTAAGCAATTAGTAACCAGCATTTAATATGTGCTCCACTGATCTTTGTATAGTGCTGAAAACCATGCGGAGCCAAGAACAGCGCCTTGCAGAAATTTACCGTGTCAAAAGCTAGTTTTACCGATCCAGACTTGTAATTTAATTAAAAAATAATGTTTACAAAAATTAATTTCTGTGAAACCACGTTGATTGGTTTTACTTGCAATGTCGTTTAGTATCAACTCTTCTGTTGTTTTGCCTGGGATGGATTTCAGACCGGTTAGCTGCACTTACTGACCACTCACTTTGCCCTTTTTGAAATACTGGCACAACGCTAAGGTTGTTTTGGTTTGGTTTTTTGCAAAGGAAGAGAGATTCTCTCTTTTGTTTGTTTTCCTTAAGCCTCAAGGATTTCCTCATTGTTCCAAGAATCGCTAAAAGCCATTAATAACAATTCCGAGAGCTTCTCAGGTGATCATCTAGGAGTCTCCTCTGCAGGTTATCCGGTGCAGTAGCTTCAGAGTTCTTGAGCTGTTTTAATGATGACAGAAGGTCTAAAAAATGGAGCTGGTCTGTCCGGGTATGCAGGAGCTGTAGAACAGGGGCTGCACCTTACACCGAGACAGCGATACCTATTAGTGATTCCTGCCAGAGTGAAACTGCCCGACCGCTGTGTGGGGCCAACAGGAGTGAAACAACTGCAGCATCGTGTGTGCAAACATGCAGCTGTGTCTGATTCCTGGAGGAGTGCATCCAGCTCGCTTTTTTAAATCTCCAGTGGTAAAGACGCCAGGCCTTTGCCAGGCAAGCTCTTCCACCGCTTCGTTTTCTTTGCAGCAGCGTTAGGTGTAACGTGGGTATTTGGCTGTGCAGGTGCAGTGGGTTTGGGAGTGAGCCAGGGCCCGGGACCAGCCCTTGGAGCATGTATTTCCCCGGTGTTTGCTGGGTGACCTGTGCGGGAAGCATCCAGCTGCAGGGCTGATGTTGCCCTGGGATGCGGCCTGGCTGTGACGCAGGGATGAGACCGCCACCAGGCACAGCGTTATTTACGTCTTAGTGTGATGATCGACTCGGCAAGCCAGCTGTCTTCAAAGTTAAGTAGGTCAATTCCATAATTAAAGTGCAGCAGAGTTAACGGGGAGGCTGGGGGGGGTTATACTGGGTAGCTCTGCTACTTTAATTAGTACGCTGTCCCCTTTTATGCACGTTGTATCAGGCAGGTCTGTCACCCTAGTCTAAAAAGCTATCTGCATTATGCTCAAAGTTTTCCTAAGTCAGAGGCATTTATTTTTCAAAAGTGCAATTGCACCTCAGAACTGAGCTGCTTCGCTTTCTTCAGAAGTGAGTAACGAAAGTCAGTTAATTATTCAGGTAAAGGCTTTATCTGAACACAGCCTAACCGTAAGCAGAAAAACAATCCTGGCGAGTGTTGGGCGAGACAGAAGCGAATGAAAGGTTAGAAAAACGATGGCCAGCGCTACCCGCTTTCTCTCCAGCCCCCGGAGGGCTGTTGGCCCTGCGTGTCGCGGTGCATCTCTGCACACGCTGAGTGGTCTCGGCCTGCCCCGGGACGGCCTCGCTCCCCCGGGCAGCCCCGGCCCAGCCTGCCGGCGTCCCCCGCTCCCCTGGGCAAGGGCCGGTGGTAAATGCGGCGCTGCGTCCGTAGGCGGCTGCTTCACCTTCAGAAAAGTGGAGACTGGTCCATGCGGTGATGAGGGTTGTGATAAAGGGCAGGACTAACGCACAAATGAAGTATATGAGGCTCGTTTTAAGTATTTAGAAAAAAAGACAATGGGGACACAGTAAACCTCAAAAGAAGACTTTTTCCACATATCACAGAGTCACAGAAGGGTTGAGGTTGGAAGGGACTTCTGGAGACCATCTAGTCTAACCCCCCTGCTCAAACAGGGTCACTGAGAGCACGTTTCCAGGGATTTTGTCCAGATGGTTTTTGAATATCTCCAGGGAAAGAGACCACAACCTCTCTGGACAACCTGTTCCAGTGCTCCGTTACCCTCACAGTAAAGAAGTTTTTACTCATATTCAGATGGACCTTCCTGTGTTTCAGGTTGTGCCCACTGCCTCTTGTCCTATCGCCGGGCACCACTGAAAACAGTCTGGCCCCATCCTCTTTACACCCTCCCTTCAGATATTTATACACGTTAATAAGATCCCCCCTCAGCCTTCTCTGCTCCAGGCTGAACAGGCCCAGCTCTCTCAGCCTTTCCCCATATGAGAGATGCTCCAGTCCCTTCATCATCTTCATAGCCCTCTGCTGGGCTCACTCCAGTAGCTCCATGTCTCTCTTGTACTGGGGAGCCCAGCACTGGACCCAGCACTCCAGGCGCAGCCTCCCCAGTGCTGGGTAGGGGGAGGATCCCCTCCCTGGCCCTGCTGGCAACGCTCTGCCTAACACAGCCCGGACACCGTTGGCCCTCTTGGCCACAAGGGCACCGTGCTGGCTCGCGGCCAAACCGGTGCCACCAGCACCCCAGCAGCTCCGCAGAGCTGCTCTCCAGCGGGTCACCCCCAGCCCGTCCTGGTGCAGGGGTTGTTCCTCCCCGGGGCAGGACCTGCGCTTCCCTTTGCTGAACTCCATGAGGTTCCTCCCTGCCCACCTCTCCAGCCTGCCCAGGTCCCCCTGAAGGGCAGCACAGCCCCTGGGGTGTCAGCCGCTCCTCCCAGCTCCGTATCATCAGCAAACTGGCTGCGGTGCTCTCTGCCCCTTCACCCAGGCCGCTGATGAAGAGACTGAACAGCACCGGCCCCAGCACCGGCCCCCGGGGGCACCGCCGTCCGCAGGCCCCCAGCCAGACCCTGCGGCACCGAGCGCAACCCTCCGAGCGCTGCCTGTCAGCCGGGTCTCAGCCCACCCCACCGTCTGCGCGTCCGGTTCCCGCTTCCCGCGCTTGCCTACCAGGACGTTTCGGGAGACGGTGCCAACAGCCTTTCGGAGGTCGAGGTAGACTTTGGCTGTTTCTCGCTGCATCTCCTGTTTGGATTTCCAGAAGGTTTCGACAGGGTCCCTCATCAAGAGGTCTTCAAGAAATGAGACCGCCACGCGCTAAGTAGGATGGTTGTTTTGTTGGAGGCAAAGGATGGAACAGAAACTTGGTGTTTTCAGGGCAGCGAGGCTGCTGGGGGAATCCCAGAGATCCACATTAAGCTCGTGCTGTTGAAAACGTTCACGGATAGTTCAGCCAACAGGGCAGGGAGTAAGATGACTGAGTCCGAGGATTACAGAGTAGTAAAAATTAGAAGGTAACCACAAAGAAATGCTGAGGTATCTCTTAATACTAAGTGGTTGGGAGACGCAACAGCAGATGAAATTCAGCCTTATAAATGAAGGGCACATGGTGGCCTCTGCACAGGGTCCTTGCAGCCTTCAGACCCCTGAGATGAAAAAGTTTTAGTTACAGGCGACACAAATAAGATGCTTTGAAGTGCACCTGCTGGAAAGATTGCTGCATTTTAAATGGGGATGTCCTGAAAGCCTGCAGGAACATTTCACCACCTTCCTACTGCTGAAATCAGCTATAAGTTGCTGTTCCTTCTCCAAAATGTCTTATTATGGCTATCTCARATACGTCCTTTCAGGGTAGACTCCAACCGCCTGCAATTATTTAACTCCGAACATTCTTTTCGTACATACACTCCCTCTCTGGGTATAAAATTATTGGCCTCAGCAAGCTCCCGTGTGGGAGTTATTGCAGCCCATTTATGTGCATGGGGGGTTGTTAAGCAGCAAATTGCCCAGCCTTCACTTCACTGCAGGTTTCCCTTAATTTGTGCCAGAGAACATCTTTAAAAACGTGTGTGCGTACATATATAGACATACATACGTATATGTGAGAGGGCTGGGCGTGCAGACGGGCCCTGCACCCATGCCGGCCCCCTCGGCGAGGAAGGCGTCCCCGTGGCCCCCACGGCAGTGGGCAGGCCGAGGTGGGCAGACGGTGCCGCGGGGCAGCGCAGAGTTGCACCGCGCCAGCATCAGGCCCAACAGTGGTGTCCGCAGCCCGTGCAGACCCGGGAACACCCGGGATGGGAACGGTGCCGGGCACCGGGTGTCTGCCCAGGGCACCAAGGTGTAGACCTTGCGTTATGGCAGCACCCAAAGGCAACGGCAGCGATGACCATCTCCTTCCACGTTCACCGGGCTGCTCCTCTGCAAATCTGCTACAAAGCTTGCTGTGCCGGGGCCCGATCGGGCTCCCTGGCCCCCACTGCTGACGATGATGTCCTTCCTCTCATCTTCAGCTCCAGCGCAGGCAAACACACACGCACCCCAGTCCGTGATCTTTTCCTTATTCACATGCTGCTTCACCTCATCACCGACTCCTCTTCTGCGGCTACCCACGCTTTGGTCTGTGCTGGTGCAGCCAGATACTTGTACCTGATCTTAATTAATTCCTGATGAGATGAAGGTACTGACGCTGGCAGGGCCCGTTACCGGCCTGACAAACCCAAATCAGCCGGCTGGCTAGGTCCAGCGTCTGCTGCCGCACCCCATGGCCAGCTCCAGCAAGCAGTTTGACGGTCCAGGGCAGCCCGGCCGCAGCAGGAAGGTCTCGGCGGTCCGAGCAGTGACAGTACCGTCAACTTCGGGTTCTGGGGAGGACGAGGCGCGTGTG
This sequence comes from Casuarius casuarius, assembly GCA_003342895.1. Taxonomy (NCBI): domain Eukaryota; kingdom Metazoa; phylum Chordata; class Aves; order Casuariiformes; family Casuariidae; genus Casuarius; species Casuarius casuarius. The sequence goes on along the minus strand of PTFA01000507.1, from coordinate 188,668 downwards.
GATTGCATGAGCTCCGCTCCGCTCCGGCAGGACCTGCCACCCCTCCCCGTCCCGCTCCGGAAAGCTGCCCGTGTGCCTGCTGCCGGTGCTCACAGTCGCTGCTGTGGAAGGAGAGAACCGGGGTGGAAGGAGAGCACTGGGGTGCCGGTTCGCACGGAGCACAAGGGGAGGGAGAGGTGGGGCAGAGGCACCCACGCGTCGAGGGAGGGCTGGAAATCACGAGCCTGCAACAGCAGAGGGGCCGCCGAGCCGTGCGTGCCCGTCTCCGTCAGGACGCGGCGGAGGGGCAGTGCTGTGGCTGGCTGTGCACTTTGGAGGTACTGGCTGTCTCTGAACACATGGGAACAGATGGGACTCAGCAAGCATGGAACTTTTTTATTATAAATAATTTTTTAAAAGCACCATCAAGCAGAAGGAAGGAGGTGGCAATAGCATCATTACCCCCAAAGCCAGCGCAAGAGGGGCAGCAGGCCACAGCGCCGCGGGGGGGGAGGACGGAGGAAGCCTTACAGCAGTGTGTGCTCGTACGGCCCAAGGCAGAGCTTCAGGGCTAAGATCTCAAAAGGCCGAGCAGTGACAAACTATAGCAGCTACCCAAGTAGAAGGTCGGTCAGAAGGAAAAGGGAACTTGACGAGGGAAAGGTGACAGCTCAGTTTCTAAAACTAGCAAGACTCCGACTCTCAAAGTAACAGACTTGTTATAAAAAGCTCCAGTATATATAGTTAATAGTCATCTCCAGCAAAGAGCAAATGTAYRAAYGGGAGAGCAGCTACCTAAGCAGAAAGTCGATTAGAAGAAAAAGTCAACGGGGTCAGGTCCTGCCAGCGTCTATGAGAAGTTCTGCCTGCGTTACAGGMGCCGTCCAGCCGCGCACAGCCCGTCTGACCAGCAGAACCAGGCGAGAGGACGTGATTTCTGCCTGTCCATCCGCGGGATCAGGGCTGGAGTCAGCGTCCACTGGCCATGAATGAGTTTAGGCTGAAACAAGTAGGAGAGATCAAACGTCACAGCAGTGAGGTTCGAAAGTCTTCTGGTGGTAAAAGAGAGAMTGAGAAGTCAAATGGATTTTAAGAAGGATCCTAAACAGCTCATTTAAGAGATGATATGGCATTTTGGTCCTGACAGCAGAGGCTTGATTCAGTGACTCAGCTTGTCCAGTCCGTTCCTGCGCTTTTTTCTCCTATACRTCCAGGGAGAACAAGTGCTCTTCCAGGAGATTTCAGCTCTGCATCTGTTCCCAAGTGAACAGACACAACCCCCTGCTCCTGCCCGCCCTRCAGCCTACGGGTTAGGTTGTCCCGGAGCAGCGGGGGGTATCAGGGAGGTTTTCACCCTCACAGGCCCCTAGACAGCGAATTGCTTCCTTCACCTGAGGAGAAACCAGCAACCCAGGCCAAAGCAGGAGACCGGCCCCTGCCCGAGAGCTGCGGAGGTGCATTCACCGCACCCAGCCACTGCTCTTGTTCAGGGCACCAGAGAGCTTCCTCGGCTGGAAAACGGGGGGCCGTCCAGGCAGAGCATACGCTTGGACCAATGCAAGCTCCAAAACCCTCCTCTGCGAGTCTCCTTGCAGTCAGGACGATGCTTCCGATGTGGTCCTGCTTGCAGCATCGGCCTTGTCTGCGCCTCGCTTGCGCCCTGGGGCAGTGGGTGACGCCTCGATGGCAGCACGGACGGAGCGGGAGGTGTCCAGGCGCGTTGGGGCTCCCTGCACTGAGCAGTTCCTCAGCAAGCACAGGAGAGCCGTCGGGACAACCCGCAAGGAGAAGAGCGAGGGCAGCAGAGCATCTGCCGGGCTACCCAGACACCCGGGGGGCAGCAGCACTGAGGCATCGTGCTGTGCTATGTGCCCCCCCCCCATACAAACAGCCCAAGGGCTCCCTGCTCACTGGCGCGACGTCCCCGCTCTGCCAGGAAAAGGCTTTCCTGGTGCTTCTCCGCTGCTGCTTCTCAGGCAGCTCCTCCGCTCGGGCTGGCGTTCAAAGGCCAGTTCCCACCCTYTGCASGCAGTGCTGTGTTTAACTCACGCCTGGCACGAAAGCGTCCAGGCAGAGCGGGGCCAGGGCTGAGTTTCTTGGTATCCTGTGCCATGAGGAGCGGGATAAAGCACGCGTGGTGAACAGGACCCCAGTTACCTCGGTTTTCTCAGCTGCCACCACAATGTGTGTAGAGAGAGTCGTAGAGGACCTGCAGGACGCTGTGCAGACCCCGGCCCGCGTGTGCCCTGCGAACCGCTGCGAGGACAGTGCCACGCGTTACAGGCAGCACGGAGGTGGCCCGCGCTGAACGGCAGAGGCAGTGCAAAGCGGAGRTGAAGCACAGCCACAGACAGCAATGCCTGCGTCTGTCTGCACGTCCGTACGTGCCCACGCACATCTRCAAGCGAGGCAGTGCAGGGAAGGGCACGTGCTGGCACAGCCAACAGCCAGTCCGTGACGGTTCTCTGGGCTCTTACAATGGTTCTCGTTGCCTTGACATTGCAGCAYCAGACAGTGGCACCTCATCTGCCCCATGGGGTCAATAGAATAGAGTAACTGAGGCAGGAGAGGACTTCTGGAGGGCCCTAGAKCAAAGCAGATCCAGTTAGAGCAGGTTGATCAGGGCCAYGTGCTGCTGATTTTGGTTATCTCCAAGCATGGAGCTCCCACAGCCTCTCCGGCCCTGGGTTCAGCCTGTTTCAGGAGCCCCCAGACCCCCAGCAACCTGCCGCAGGAGCCCTCAGAGCTCCGGTGAGGCCAAGCAGCGACCTGCGAAGGGAGGTTTCTGGCTCTGCCCAGCGTCCTCCCACCTCCCTCCTGCCGCCTCCTCAGCTTCCAGCCCGGCAGGGCTCCAGAGGCCAGAAGYGCACTGGACACCGAGCTGCCCAGAGGTCCTCCAGAGCTCTCCTGGGACCGGAGCCAGGATCCTCATCAGCGCACTAGAAAAGGAAACTCCTGCATGCATGCTCACACGCGTGCACCCCGATGTACACACCCCTCTCTCACTCATCCCTCCCCACACACCTGCATGCACCCCCCCACGCACACGCCACTTGCGTACATACACTCTTCACCCACACCATAGCCCTGTTCCCCCAACACATGCCTGCCCCAAGCACCACCATCTGCTCCGCCATCCCCCCAAATCCCCAGCAGCCCCAAGAGCTGCCCCCTCGCTCAGTGTCCCCGGTGCTGCCAGCTGCCCCCCGTCTTGCCTCACCGTCCAGGGCGAGGAGGAAGAGGACTGTGTCCGGCTCCGTCAGGGAGGGCAGGAGGGTCCTCGCAAAGTCCTCCCGAGAGAAAGGAAACCGTGGGCTCTGCAGGGAAAAGACGTTCCTCCTTGCAAAGACACCAGTGATGCTTCAGCTGAGGCTCCYTCACACTCCCAGCCTGCTCAGAGCAGGGCCGACGGGACCAGGGCGAGAAGCTGTGTCCTGGCGAGGTTTGGTCTTGCCCAGGAAGGAAACTCCACAGCGTCTCTGGACCCTGCCCCAGTGCCTGATCACCCTCCTGGGGAAAGCAGCTTTCCTCGTATCCAACAGGACAGCCAGCTCCCACCTGTGCTGATAGCTCCGTCTCCTTGCTAAGGAGCTCACTGTGGTCCCCGATGAGGAAGCCTCGCACATCCTCGGAGTCTGTGAAGAAAATTACAGGGAAACGGGCAAGCAAGCCAGCGGGGAGGGAGATGGCAGTTGTGCAGGACCCTGGAGCACGAGTGCCAGAAGAGAGGGCAGGATTAGGCCTGGCTTCCATGACAGCCACTCCCTGGAGCAGGTGTAATCCCAGGACCCTCCCCAAGTCACTCACAACGATCAGGGACCCCCTGCCCTTGCTGTCCAGCCGCTGCCCTGTGAAGGACACAGCATCCAGGGCTCAGAGCATCCCGCGCTGAGCCATGCCCTGTCTCTGCCGCACAGCACCATCCCCTACCCGCCCCAAAGGCTGGGATGCTCTCCACACCGTCCACGACTGCAGTAAGCCCGAGTGTGTGCCAGCCCCCCACGTACGCACGGGCCTTCTTCTGCAGGCTGGAGAAGGGGCAACACAGGGTGGTCGCTGAGCGGCAGCGCTGGGCGCTTCGGAGAGCCCAGCACAGCGGGGCTGCCGGTGTGGGCGTGCGTGGGGACGGTGCGGCAAGGAGCAGGGGGCTGCAGCACTGGAGCAGGAACAGCACAGGGCAACCGGCAGTGCTGGGTGCGGGAATAGCCCAGTGCAAGGCAGCCAGCAGTGCTGGGTGCAGGAGCCGCCCAGCCCGGGGTGGTCAAGTGAGGAGGATGCTGGGGCAGGGAAAGCCCAGAGAGGGGAGGCTGCAAATTGGGGGTTGCGAGATGCAGCCCATGATCCTTGTGGGAGCTGCCAGCATCCACATCCCCAGGGGATGGAGCTGGCGACCATAGGAGGGAAGCTGCAGTCAACACGGGGTAGCGTTTGAGGTGCACAGCACAAACGCAGGCTGTGGTGGAGCTTGTCCCCTGCTTGTCTCAAAGCTGCGTTTTCTTATTCGGATGCTTGCAGAGCCAGGCACCTAGATGGCTTTTGCCTGAAGCTGTGCCCCCTGGCACCCCAACCCCTCCCTCCATCCCCACGGCCAGCCTTGCCGCTCCGCCTGACAGCACACCTCGCCGGTGCCTGCTTGCTCCAGCGGGGCGGCTGTCTTTCTGCTCCGAGCACAGGTGACTTTGGGTGCCTGTTTAGGTGACTTTGGGTGCCCGTTCGTGTGCTCTCAGGGTCTCCACAAGGCACCTAGACAGAGGAGGGGTGCAGTCAGGGCTGACGGGAGCCCCGCGCCCTGTCAAGCAGGGCCAGGTCCTGCGTCCTCCCGGGCTCATCCGCCAGCCCAGGTGCCGTGCGCAGCGAGCAGCAGCAGCCCGACGGAGGGATCTTCCCAGAGATCGGCACCAGCTGTGACAACAGCTGCACGTCGTGGGGAGGCTGCCTGCCTGCCTGCTCGTTTGCCAGGATTCGGCAGCCCAGCACCCACTTCTCCGAGATCCCGGTTTCCCTGGAGATCGTCGTGTGCGCGGCCAGCAGTAGGGTCGCAGCAGGATCCTGGTGGCACTCCCACCTCTCATCCGTGGAGAGCCACAGACGCCTTCAGGCAGGTGAAGTGGGAGAGAAGGGGATCGTGCAGGGGGATCGGCCATCAAGCGTTCCCACCTGGGCAGCTCCTCTCGGCAGCACAGGTGTCCGCAGAGCAGGAAAGCCGGAGGGCTGCAGCACAGCGCGTGCCGGTTGCACATTGCCCCTCCGGTGTCCTGCAGCAAAATCTGCTGTGCTTGTTTACTGTGTGGGCTCATCTCTGCTGCCAGGGACTTCGGGTCCTTCAGCGTGGTGGCAGCAAGGGTGGAGACCACGGGACCCACCAGTGAGCAGTGCGGGCGGCAGTTCTGCAGAGCGGGCAGGACACTGAGCCGTCCTCTGCACCTCTGCTAACACGGTTACGCGAAGCAGCACTCTGCAATGCAGTCCGAACCCGGACGGTCCGAGGGGAGAGGCTGCTGGGCTTGGGGCTGTGAATGTCTGCAATTTACCCAAACGTTCGTGTGACCCCGCAGCTGCTGCGTCCGTTCAGCGACCTGGCGAAAAGCGGCGTGCCAGCCCTCGATCCTACCGCTCCCGCAGAAGMCGCGGCGTGACAGAAGCCGCATTACCCGCCCGGAGCCCCATGCCCCYGTGAGGGAGGCAAGTCTGCGTCTCTGCTTCACGGCCCCCCATCCCTGACAGCTTTCTGTGCTCCGCGCCACAGCCAAACGTCTGGGGAGAGCCGGGGGCCATCCCGACTCTGAGCCTCTGTCTGAGCCATACCCTCACCCCCCCCCACCCCCCGAGGCAGGATCCGGCCTGACCTGAACCCTGCTCTGCTCCCACGCGGCTTCGGTGACACAGGGCTAAGGCAGCTCCGTGCTCCTCGCTGCCTGCAGAGGCTCTCGAGGCCCCTGGTCCCCACGCGGCCTTCAGGAGCTGCTTACCCGGGACAGCCTGGTTTCCCAGAGTCCTCTCATCCGCCCTCTCAGTCCCCAGCCCGCCTTGCCCAGCTCCGCCAGCCAAGCTCTGCCCTGCCGGGCTGTCCGGGAAGTGACACCCCCCTGGCACAGGACACGTACCCAGATCCTAGTGGAGACAGGCCTGGAGTCCAGGCTGGAYGGGAGCACCGCTGTCCGGGAGGGACCTGCCTCCAGGCTGAACCATCCTCTGACACCCCTCAGRCTGGTGCAGGCGTTACCCGGCCACGCTGACGGGGCTGAATCCCACCAGGACTGGCAGGAAGATGTCCAGATTGTTCACGCAGAAATCCAGAAATCCAGCTGTGCTGCCACAGGTGGAGCCTGGAACAGAGCAAAGCAGCAAAACCTCTCCCAGCTGTACAGCGTGCAGAGCACGCCAGAGGGGCTCCCAAACGCCTAATGCCACCAAGAGCCCTACACACACGGAGTCAGAAGTGAATCCTGACGTCTGACCAAGCTCCTGCAAGCCRGGAACCCCCCAGGCTGCTGGCGGGTGCAGGAGGGCACAGCTTGCTCTCAGGGAGATGTCTGGACAAATGCTTTCTCACCATGTTTCTAAAGGCCGACCTTTGGTTCTTGTCGAAAGCCAAGTCCGTGGTTCTTAACACTTAGCAGGATGTATTAGCAATGTAATGCCTATGATGGGTCATCGGGGCATTCACAAGCTTCTGAAGGATTTCAGAACGAGCCTGCAGTACCTCAGCGAAGCGCCTTAGCTGAACCACAACACTATGAATTGCAGTGAAACCGGTGCACAAAGGACGTGCTGTCTCCTGGGAGGCAGAACGTAGATGKAAAGCGTGGAGTGCAGAGGGCAGGTTGGGGAGCAGTATCTGAAACCTCTGTTAAACAGCCTCAGGGATTTCTGTGTGTCTCATACCAGCTGCTAACGTGTGGCAAGCAGTCACAGAACAGTGTCCACCCTTCAGTAGCAGGCAGAAGTGATGAACCCCCAGCCCAGGTCCCTCAGATATCCACAGACCCACCCAAGAGAGCTGCCAGCTGCTTCCCCCGTGGCTGATTGCCGCTATCCTAATCCACCCCGAGCGCGACCACTCCTCCACGTGCCAGCGTTATGGATCAGTCTTGCTCCCAGCCAGCCTGCAATCATCAGTGAAGCACTTACAGATAAGCCACAGAAGATGCCAACGAAAACCACTTTCTTTTTCCCATCGCAGACCTGAGTTGGGAGAAAAAAGGGGAAACTCGGTACTGTGCTAGTGGGAAAAAACATTTCTCCCTATGTTGGCAAGGGGCCCTGAATCAACCTGGTGARGAACGGACAGTGCATCCAGGATTGGAAAAAAGAGGCTCCTCACTGCGCTGGCTGAAAGAGAACCATCCTCGCCGGGAGAGGCGGATGAGGGGCCTGTGCCCCACGCTCTGTGCAGGCACTGGGACGGGAGGGAGCTCACCTGGGGCACACAGCAAGCAGGAACCTGGCTGTGCGGTTTCTTGCTGTTCTGCATTTTGTCACTGCCTTGCTCCACCTCTCCCCAGCACCCCGGCTCCTTGGTGACTTCATCTCCAGGCGGGTCCATACACACCCCCGGGGCAGCCAGACTTCACTTCCACCTTCCCCCTCCCTTGACCTCACCTGCCTCAGCTCCGCGATGCCCAGCAGAGCACTTCCAGCCCCTCCCGAGACACCACCAAGGACCTACGAGGGAAACAGCCGCGCCGCAGTCACCTGTGGGCAGAGCTGGAACTCCTGATCCAACAGAGCGGAGGTGCTGGCAGACCTCCCTCCTCGCCAGCAGAGCACGGGTGCTCGCGGCCTCAGCCCCCGACCCTTCCYCTGGCGCGGGACCGGACCCCTTCCCTGCGGTGTCAGGTCGGGCAGCGCACACCTCCACGTCTGCTGCTGGCACAGGTGCTGCGGTCACCAGGACGCAGGGCTCTGCCTTGGCACGACGGCTCGGGCTGGGGGCTGATCAGGTCGGCGGAAGGCAGCAGGTGCCTCTGTCCACGGGCAGCACCGGCTGCCCCAGGACTCGCGCAGGGTAGAGCGTGCTGTATGAGCAGAGGTCCCGCTGGATGTTGTCCTTCTGCCCAGAGTCCTTTCCTGGGAGCAGACACCTTGCAGCAAGAAGCAGCCAGTCTGCACAGTCAGTGCAGTTGTTTGCAGGCACAGGCAGACCCGGCTTCAGGTCGCTTTTCCASCCGGTCTTTGGATTTCTCTTTGGAGGGAGGAGCTGCCGCTCGGCAGCTGTGCTGCCACCCCGTAGCACTGCCCTTGSCTCTTCCTGGCCTGAACGAAGCCAGACCAGAGGGTGAAAGAGCAGGGAGGAAAGAGGCAGGGTCCAGCCCCAAGGCYTCCCCCGTCCACCGCTGGGGCTGGGCGGTCACGGCCCAGAGCTTGCCCTGACGTGGGCTGACGTCCCCATCAGCCCAGAAGAGGCTGGCTTGGTCGTGCAGTGACAGGCGCTGATCTCGGAGGGGTCCTGTCTCTAGCCACTGCTCACAGCTCTTGCTGTGTGTGTCACACACAAATATATTATGGGCCATAACATCCATGGGACGGTCCTCAGGATGGGACCCATCATCATCATGTCAAGGGAYGGTGAACTCAATAGTCAGGGGAGTCTTGTCGTACTTTAGCCAAGGGTTAATTTCACCTTCTTCCTAACTGGAACATTTGTGATTTTATTCCTAGCTTTTGACTCTTATGTGACTTCTGTCCATAGATCAAACAGCCCTCTAATGCCTAGCACATTTTCCCAAGTTTGTGCATGCTTTTAATCATAACCTCTAGGTTTCTTTTCCAAAAGCTTTAGCTCTTTCTGTGTCTACCTCAAAGACATTTCCTAATCCTCAGATCATTGTCTTTGTCTTCTCTGTATTCCCCAAAAGTTCATGTTCTTTTCAGGTGAGATTCCAGGTCAGACTCCACAGCTCCAGAGCCTGTTTCCCTCATCCACAGACAAAAGCATCATCAGGCCYGTCTGTAGGTATGGCCCGTGTTCCTGCATTCTGGATAACTGCATTTGGCCACATTAAACACGCTGGCTATGTCGGCACTAGTAAATTAAAGAAGGCCGGGGACCGCTCCTGGGCACTGAAGCGTGATCATCCACRCTGCTTTATTATTATTAGACCAGCCCAGGACAATTCGCACTTTCCCAGACTATCCCCAGGAACTCTTCAGGTGTTAGCATGACCCTGGACCACTCCTGATCAGCAGTCTGGATGCATACATCTCGTTTTGGAGAGCTGAATAGTAGTGATGGGGACAACTCCGTGCCACCTGCCCTCAGGGTCTGGTTTCAGGCCTCAGGGCCTGAAAATATTACTGAGCRCATTTAATTAACTAGTATGTCAGAGCCATTTTTGGCACGGTCATTCGAGAGCTCTGCAGGACTGTCCTGGCATGAGGATTACTCACCCTGTGCCAATGGCTGTTATCCACGACTGCTATGGATGCTGTCGATGCGTTTACTGCTGGACCATTGCACACCTCTGGGGCTGATAGTGCTCCCCGATAAACTCCGTGTGAAACTTCCCTCCGGTGGGGGTACACAGGGTCTGGTGGGAACAGAGCCCTGCTCTGTAATCGCTGCAGCTCGGGATGGCTCAGGGCTGGAGTGCACCAGGCCTGCCCGTACCTGGCAGCCCCGTGAGAAAGGCAGTCTGCTGCCCCCAGCCTGGAAAGCCGCACTGATCGATGCCCAAACCACAGCACACGCTTGCAAGACTGGAAGCAAACTCTGTCCTTCCCCTCACCTGTCTCCTCCAGCAATGACGTGTGTGTAACAGGGCAGCTGACCCGGGCCTGTTAGCAGCTTATTAAAGGAAATCTGTTGACAGAGGGTGAAGCACTACATTAAAAAACAAGTGACAAAGCTATGAACTAACCCCCTTGGGAACTCCCTGGCCAGTGCARTGCAGAAGGTCAGATCTGCTATGAAGGCCAGATGAAGCAGACACCAAGGTGACATGCCCAGGAGATCTCCAGAGCCGGCCAACTCTGCGTCACAGAGTCCAGCTCTGGTCAAAAGCTATTGAGGAGGCTTCTGATGTGGAGAGCTCTTCCCGCAGGGGCATGCATGTGGTTTGCCCCATAATAAACAGAAATAGGGACTAGAAATAGGAACGGGAACCCAACGGACTCTCCCAGCGCCGTCAGCCAGAGCAGCACGGGGTGTCCTGGCTCCATCCCGCCCTCCCAGCCTTCTGCCAGGCACCCTGCTGCCGTCCGAAGACGGCCCCGGGTCACCCGCAGACCCCGGAGCCCTGGGGATGTCCTGTGGCTCTGCCAGGGCACCCCCGATCCCTCTGCATCTGCTGCCAACCTTGGCACCTTTGCCCACAGCCGCAGCCCAACGGCCACTGCAGGCGGTGGCAGCAGGGCACGATGCCAACCCGGGGGCACGGGGCATCGCTGGGCAGCGTCTCCGTGGAAGGGGTGGTCTGCGTGAGAACGGGGATGGGGCTGCAGTACACGCAGACACTGAAGTGCCCGGTGTTTCGAGTGTCAGAGAACCCTCTGGCTCTGGCTAGAGCCTCTTTGGAGCTGTGCGGTCCCAGCTTGCGCTGGCGGGAGCGGACTGTCGCAAGGGCTCTGCTGGGGCTGTGTCCCGTGGGAGAGCAAGTCGTGAGCAGGGTGCGGGCCGGGAGGGGATGGATGTGCAGCTCCCCAGCTGCCGGGAGGATCCGGCGTGTGGTTCCGGAGCGCCCGGGGCTGAGCGCTGCCATCACCGAGCACTGTCATCACTGCGCTCTGATGATGGCATCAACCCTGGTCTTCAGCACCGCCTCGCTGCGCGGCCGCTGGGGAGGGCGAGCGGGGCTCGGGGAGCGCAGCCCTCGCTGCAGCCCCGAAGCTGGCGTGCGCTGCCCGAGGCGGGAGGCGCGGGGGGCCGCCCCGGCCCCGTTTCCCCTTGTGTCATCCCGGGCTGAAAGCTGAGGTGGTTCCCCACAACAGGGACACAGGGCTCGGGGTGGCACCGCCAGCGCCAGCTTCAGCCCCTTGACCCTGCAGTGAGCTGAGGAAAGATGGCGATGGCGACTGTCACCAGTGGTGGTAGTCACGGGGAGCCCGGGCGAGGGGGAAGGGGGTGCAGGCCAGGGACCAGCGAGGGCTGACCTCGTCCTCCATGAAGGTCCGCCATGGGGGGTCTTTCACCTCGGAGTGGCCATGCCGGGGCGAGGACTGGCCTCGTTCCCCATGAAGGGCCACCATGGGGGTGCCTCTCCTCATGGCGGCCATGCCGGGGCGAGGACTGGCCTCATTCCCCATAGAAGGGCCGCCATGGGGGTGCTTCACCTCATGGCAGCCATGCCGGGGCGAGGACTGGCCTCGTTCCCCATGAAGGGCCGCCATGGGGGGTGCCTCTCCTCATGGCAGCCATGCCGGGGCGAGGACTGTCCTCGTTCCCCATGAAGGGCCGCCATGGGGGTGCTTCACCTCATGGCGGCCATGCCGGGGCGAGGACTGGCCTCGTTCCCCATGAAGGGCCACCATGGGGGTGCCTCTCCTCATGGCAGCCATGCCGGGGCGAGGACTGGCCTCGTTCCCCATAGAAGGGCCGCCGCGGGAGTGCTTCACCTCATGGTGGCCATGCCAGGGTGAGGACTGGCCTCGTTCCCCATGAAGGGCCACCATGGGGGTGCTTCATCTTAATGACCATCCCTGTCCCGCATCCTATCATCTCCGTTATACTGTCCAGAAAAACATAACTGAAGTTCGGATGGGTGAGATTTAATGGACTTACTTCACTTTGAAAAAAACCTTTTATCTTATCAGAGAGAGCCAGCATATTAATCTGGCATCATCAGTCTTTGGAAAAAAAACATGTTGGCATTTTTTTGAACTTGTGTTCACATTTCCTTCAAAATTATTCTGAAGTCTCTCATGCTATTGAAGCAAAATTTTCAGGATGTACATTTTCCAGATGTTTTTTCCTCTCCTGACTATAAGCATCCCGTTCTAGTCTCCAAACACAAAATTGCAATGACAGACCACAGATTTGCTCGCACAGTTATGAGCTCTGCACTACTGCCTGCTCTTGCCGGAGGAAAGTGGGCCATGTTGGTCTGAGGAAATGTCTATCTTTGAACCTAGTTAGCAACAACAAAAAAAAAAGCAAGCCTTCTGTCTGACTTCTTTAGCTGAATAGAAAAATTCATCTCAGTTTCTGGAGTCTCCAAACTTGCCTGGTGTTGGAGACACCACTATGAATTAGTCTGCAGCACTAATTTAGTTAGCTTTGCTGAGCTAGGAGAAAGCAGAGTGCTTCCTGGTTCTCAGGTTTGTTTGAGGCTGCTTTGGAAAAAGCAAGCTTTAGAAAAAACTAAAAAGTTTGTTCTAGCAATGCAAAAGGGTCAAATTTTTGAGATCACAACTGGAAAGAGATACATTAAGCAAAGCATAAAAAAATAAATGCAGTCATAAGGAAGGTATAGCAGACTTCAGTCTGTCTTTAGCTGTTGTTTAAGTACCACATGTGGATCTCAGCAGTAGACACGAGCAAGCGAATCCAACATATTTCCCTCCCGCAGAGATGCAGTACTCTGTAATGGACCATGTCTTGCCACTATCCCACCCCCTGCTTTATTTACACTGCAGAGACATACGAGATGAAAAGACGACTGTCTTGATACGTGGCTGCATTAATTTTTTTGCTCCTAGCCATTTCAGCTTGCTGATGCTCAGACACGCTCCCACCAAGACACCCTGCGCCGCTCGGGAGAACAGGGGTGCGTTTTTGGTGACCACGGGGCTGGCTTCCCTCATCTACCAGACGCTCCTTCGCAGGGCTCTGCTCGCAGCTCCCACCTCCCTCGCTGAAAGGAACTGAGTTCAAACATGAGACGTGTGACTGCAATTTACCCTTGAAGCCACTGATGGGGCATAGGAACGTGTTGCCTCTGGCACTATTTTTGGCCAGTTTAGACAGACGCTGTCACTGAAGTAGGATAACTGTTGTTTCTTATAAACTCAGAGCAATGGTCCCGGCTGAGGGTCACAGCTGCTGGACACACTAATCTCTTTGGGGCTGTAACAAGAATTTCTGCCCTGAGCACTGCTCAGACGCGGAGGCGCAGGGAGGGACACGTGCTTCAGCAGCCTCTGCAGCTGCTCAGAAGGGTCCTCCCGCTGCCGGGACCTGCTGTCTCAGTGACATGCCTGCATTTCTCCGTCCCTCGCATCGCCCAGGCCCCAGAAGGGAGCAGCAGCTCAGGCAGCGTCCGCGGGGCGCAGAGCAGGTACCGCTGCAGCCCGGCTGGGTCCGGGTCCAACAAGGGCTGGGCGCTCACCGCCTGCCGTGGCTCGCTTCGTCCTGCCGTCACCAGCCCTTCACTGGAATCATTAATCCAGGCGGTTAAATATCAAGCCGTTGCTCTCCAGCTTGTCTCCTCATTCCCTGCTCCAAGCACCCCGTGGTCCTGCCCGTGGGAAGCTAAGAGCATCCCTGCATGTGAATGAATGTGTTCCTGAGTCCACTCCAGAGGCTTTTGCCCCCTTCTTTTTCATATCAAGTAATTCTGGAAAACTTCCTGTATCCGCAGCCCTGAGCAGGTCTCAGCATTGGTGAGACTGCAAATGCAGTTTTACTGGGGCTTGTCTGGAGCTGGAAACCTTGAGAAAGCCTTTTGCTGCGTAGGCGTTTCCCGTCCAGGCGCTCATCCAGCCTGCGGTCTCGCTGATGGACCAACCTTCAGACACTTTGGCTTGCGTTAGGAACTACCGGAACGACTCGCAACGCCTGTCACACAAATACCACCCACAGTGTTGTGTGTCGGGCTCCTGGTTCTGTCCATAACACATACGGCTTGTGATTTGGGTGCCTGCCTCCCTCCCCATCTTGCACTGGTTTTGTCCCAGAGTGGGAGCAGAAAGCTTGTTTTTTCCTGGAATCTGCAGGTGGAAGGACTGTGGGACTGATCTGGTCCACTGGCTTCGAGCCCCAGTCAATCTGCAGGTGGGACATGGCCTCGGGGGTCCTGGAGGTGTAAGCAGCTGAAGGCATCAGGATTTTTTTCTTTTTTTACTTTTTAACAACAAAAGAAATGGGGGCATCTGTGGAGATCACAACAGGTCTCTGTCAGGGCGGGGACACCAGAGCTGCGAGCGCAGAGACCGCTGCCACAGGCACCACGCTGGTGGAAACCAGGGAGAGCTCCACGAAAAACACGGGAAATCACATTATTTCAAAGATGTTTTAAAGAAACACYATTTTCTTTAATGGCAAATATTTTGAGAAGTGTGCTTTCCGTAACACCATTACATATGCAATTATAAACTTTAAGGCATTATTTAAGATGATACTCATTAACGGTTTTTACACACTAAGATACGTTATTGGACTTGGGCATGATTCATAGACACTTCACATGTACAGTTATGTAATTTTAACTTGAAATGTATCTGTTACATGATCAATAATTAACTGGTTTCTGCAGCTGACCTAAAGAAAAAGTATTTTTTTCTACAGCTGCATTTGAGGCAAGATTAGACAAAATATATTAAATAAAATTCAGAAACTGAGAAAATGTGGATTCTAAGATCTAATGGGATCTAATGTTTTGATAAAAATCTCCCCGACCATGCGCTGCCACTGAGCTGACTAATTTGGTACACGATAGGCTTCATCCAGATAATTCGTATCCTGGCAGCCTTTGGTTGGCTTCGGTCTTCCAATGATATTTATGAACTCTTGAAAAGTGGACATTTTTCTTCAGCTCAATTGCTTGAATCTGGATGTGGTAATTTTGTTTGCTGAAATCAGAGATCTGGGAAATGATGTACGCCAATGAATTAAGTCTCTTTCAATTTTTTTTTCCTGCTTTGCCGTTGTGCTTTTTAGACAGGGAAATATTTCAGTGAAAGGGATTGTCATTGATTCTCTGCTTTCACTTAGCTTTCAAAGAAGGTGTTAAATCATACATTTCAATACATATGTGATTGATTTGTTCTCATTTTAAGACTTAATTCTAAAAAATTAGCATATTATAAAAGGAACTTGACAGCCATGAGAAGCATCTGGGCATTTCCATCTTTTTGGTCTTCAAGCACTTAAAATTACAATGGAACAATCCTCTCATTTTATAAAAATATTTTTTAACATCAGGGAACACATTTTTAAATGCATTTTTCAGATATAATTTGCATGTAAACACATTTGCATGTTCATTAGATGTCTTCTATAATTCTGAAACTCTTTTAGTAGATAATTTTCATGATTTACCCACAGCAGATTTTGCAATATGAGAACTGGGAATTTAGGGGAAGCTAATAACCGTTTTCATTTCCCGTTAGTCTGCAGACAGACCGGTGTCTGCTGCTCCGGCCAAGGCTCCAGCCCCCCAGCTGGACGCGGACCAGGCGGCCGGCACGGACCCCTCCCTCGGGCCTGGTGACGGTTTAACCAGTTCTTTGCGCCCGCTCGGTCGGGGCCCTCGCCTGCCCCGGGGAAGGTGCCACCCGCGGACCCTGTGGCTCCCTGAGCCCAAAACGTCCCCGTCCGGGCGCGCAGCCGTCACTAAGGGGTGCAGCCTTCCTGCCTCCCGCCACGCAGAGGTGCTCGGTGGCAGACCCCGGAGACAACAGCTTGGGCTTCAATCCTGAATTCTTTTAAACGAGCTTCATGATATGACTCATGCCAAGAACATGAACGACTTATCCTAGAAATTATCATCACCGTAATGCTGTAATACCAATAATTCCCTGGATTTATCAGGTTTTCTTCTTTCGTCTTTCCTTCACTGCAGTTTCGTGTTTATCCCCAACCCACTCGCCCTGTCCAGACAAGCTTAAAACTTTCTGTTCTACCATAATCTATGTCGCTAACACAAACTTGTAATAATTGCGTCATGGTTCGCTGAAGCTGAGTGCAGCGAAGCCAGCAGGTGCTCAGCACCATGGTCCCTGCCAACAGCAGGTCTGTGCCTGGGCAGAGGGCTCCCACCCGGGGAGGGAGACGGGGTCCTCAGCCCAGCGTGGGATGGGGCAAACACACAGCATTGACCCCCCCAAGGAGTAGGACACGACAGCGCGCAGATAATTAGCAAACCTCCGAAGCCGACTGTACACTTGAATGGAAAACAAGCACGGAGGACGGCTCACCTGACAGTTACAACTGTCCAGGCAAGGACTTGTCCTCACCAGGGCTCAGCCCAGCTTCCAGCGAGACTGGCTCGGGAGAAGCCTCTGTGGGTGAGGGACCAGGCAAGGCAAGCCCAGAGAGCTCAGGCGGGTCTGTGACCCTTTCTAGGGTGCATCTCCATCTYGGTGAGCAGCAGACCGGTGGTCAGTCCCTCGTGCTCGGTCAGCACAAGGAAAAGCAGCGAGGGGATCCCAGCGCCAGTGATGCAGACGGCAAATTGCGGTGGCCCTGCCAGAAGCAGGATCAGGGAAGACACGGCAGAGGAAGGCAGCAAGACAGCGCTCCCAGGAAGGGCGAGGAACCGGATCGGCGTCCCCCAGGCTCGCACTGGAAGGGGCGACTGACCCCAGCCCCACGCAGGGGCTGCCAGGCACAGGACAGACCAGTCCATCTGCAGCAGCCTTGAATACACCCAACAGCTATCAGGACATCAAGGGAAGCTGTCACTGCTCCCTCCGCCCCCAGTTTCATCTTCTCTAGGCTAAACGGCCCAGGCCTATTCAGGCTTTCCCCATAAGCGGGTTTGCCCAAACCTCCTTCCCCAGGAGTCTCGGGTCAGGTCTCACCCTCCTTGCAGCCCAAGCCCCTGGCTACGCACCACGCGCTGGAAGAGGCACCAGGGACCAGCTCGGGTGTCTTGCAGGCTGTGCACGCAGCAGTGCACGGCCCTCCTTCCGCAGGGCAGCTGGTCGCTGCGGGGTGGTGTTCAGCCGGCAGTGCAGCATTCGCCCGGCGCTCCTCGCCCTGCGCTCACGGGGTGACATTTCTTGCCCAGCCGCAGTGCTTTGCACAACTCCCTGCTGATCCGCACCTCAGCTTGCAGATCCTCTCGCCAATGCATCAGTGCAAGAGAATCAGTAACAACAAATACACTTCCTCTCCAGAGACGCCATCGCGAGCTCTAAGAATTAGAGTCTGATTTTACTGAGCAAAGAGGCTCAGTAACTCCCATCATCATGCTACTGATGTCAACACACCCAACATCACCCTTTTTAGCCCTACCGGGCTCTTGGCTTTGATGCCTTCATGTGGTGTCAATGATCTGGAAAGTGAATGACTGGTAATATTATTAATCAGGGACCGTTGTGCCACTGTATCCATGCAGAGGACACACAGGACACAGGCTCCACATCTCAAACACCCAGTGCTGTCTAATTGTCCCTTAAAAGAAGAGAAGAGAAAAGAAGTGATCAGCTAGGAAAGAGGATAAGGATCTGCAGTGCATATGGATAGCAAACAATTATTAACTATTTCTCACAAAAGAAATTAGGAAGCACCACAAGAAATAATTGGGCAGCTGGTCTAAAACCAACCGAATAAATTACTTATCACAGCGCACATAATTACATAGCAGAACTCTCGACTTCACAATGCCCCGTGGTAATCAAACACATAAACGTCTGTTCTTGGGTGCCAGTGAATTCCCCAAAGCCCATTATGCGGCACAAAAAAAAATATGATCACCAAATGGACAAAAAGGAGGATCAGGAATTGTTAGTAATTAACACGGGGCAAAGGGTTGTCCCAAAGGTTGTACCCACAACCTGGTCATGGATCAGAGCTCTTTCCTTGGACGAAGACAACGTGGAAATTTTCCATAGCAGCTTTGCAGAAAATGTCTGTGATTTGCTGTACGTCTGCTCTCCATTATTACTACCACAAGGCACAAATGAGTTACTTCCATCTCTGCAGCAGGGAAATAAGATACAGCAGCCAGCACATAGACGTGGCTGAACCGATGTAAATGGACCCTCAGGACACACCTTGGACATAGTCTCCCGTTGAACAGCTAATGCACAACACCGTCTGCAGCAGCGCTGGTGTGCGCAGGAGGCGGGCAGTCGCGGGGGCTCAGCACCGAGGAGGAGGCTTTGGGGCTCGCTGTGGTCCCGGCACAGATCACAGGGGTACCGACAACGGAGCCTCGCAACCTGGCAGCACCGCACAGCCACTCTCYGGGGGCACACGCAGGCAGGACAGGGCCTGCACACGCCTGCCGTGTCACAGAGAGGGCACGGAGGCTGCACAGGCGTTCATAAACTTGGCATTTCTTCGGGGAATAGTTGCACAGGTGCAGTGTCCCCGGAAGGGGACAGTCAGAGAGGTCCAGGACCCCCAGGTCAGCACCAGCTAGTGCAGGCCATGTCATGTAGCTCCTTTCATAAAGCCGCGAACACCCACCTCACACTAGTTAAAAGCTAACTAATGCAGATTTTAGGGACATAAAATGCATGTGCCCATTGCACATTTCATTTCATAGATAACATTTAATAAGCTGCAAAGTCTAGGCAGTTTCTGCATAGTTGTACCATGAACCTAAGGCTTTCCCAGGCTGCCAAGGGCTGCAGACACAGGCACAGAGGTAAATTCCTGATACGGTGGAAACCCTTGCTATCGGGCTGAGAAAGACGCAGGTGTGCTGCGGGTACAGGAGGCTCCAGCACCAGGCCCAGGGCATCCCTCGCTGCTGGCATCTCTCCCAGAGCCTCACATTTGTCTCGGCAACTCCTGGCAAAACTACAGACTGATACGGAGCATGTTTAGAGGCTCCCAGAGCCAGGGAGTCTCTGAGAAACCTCCCTTTTCTCCGGAAGAGCCTCCCACACCCTGGGTGCACGCACGGGGCACAGGCAGGAGCAAGGACGGAGGCGGCGGAGCCGTCTGCACCGCTGCACTGAGCACTGCAGTCACGGCAGCACGTCGCGACCAAGCAGCCGGCGCGGCACGCGTGCTCCTTGCCCGAGCACAACTTTTGCTCCTGAGCGTAACGTGAACCGGCGTGCAGCACACCAACGCGTGCCGAGAGCAGCCGGGAGGGAGGGAGGGCTGGGGGCAGAGCACCCCGGGGGATGCCGGGGCGAGCTGGCTGCGGGCTTGCAACTGCTCACGTGTCAGGTGGGAGAGGAGCTGGCTGGGGCAGGGGCTGCGAGGTGCCCCGCAGTGCCGTCTGCCGAGGCGAGGATGGGCTCTCCAGCCCGCAGCCGGCTTTCCCCGCTGGATTCCAAGCATGAGGCACTGCAAGGCACATAACACCGTTTAGATATCTTGGTTCCTGGTTTGTGATTGCAAATTGAATTTTGCCTGGCCAAAACCCCAAACAATCAGATGATAATACAATATGTATAAAGAGTTTGCACTCCGAGCATTCAGTGGTTTTAGACTGAACCCGCAGACGCAAACGCCGTCCCCTGCTCCCACAGCAGGCTCTGCTCCCCCCGTGCACGGGCACAGGCTTTCCCCGATGCCGCGTGCAGAGGGGCCGGTGCGGCACTACAGAGAGACGGTTGCTGAGCTCCCGGGATCGCCTGAGTGGCGCAGCATGTCCTTTCCCGTGGCCAGGACAACCGATCCGGTGGGTGTACAGAGCCCAGGATACAAACTTTGCCCATATGGGAGCACAGTTCTCACGGCTGAGCAACGGAGGAGCAGCCCCGAGTGTAGGGGAAGGACGGGGACATCAGCTCCTCGGAGAGCAGCCCCAGCCCGTCCTGGTGCAGGGGTTGTTCCTCCCCGGGGCAGGACCTGCGCTTCCCTTTGCTGAACTCCATGAGGTTCCTCCCTGCCCACCTCTCCAGCCTGCCCAGGTCCCYCTGAASGGCAGCACAGCCCCTGGGGTGTCAGCCGCTCCTCCGAGTTTTCTGGTGYCTGTGAGCTTGCTGAGGCTGCACRCGGTCCCGTCATCCAGGTCATTAAYGGGGAYGTTAAACAGTCCCGGCCCCAGCACCGACCCCGTGGGACACCGCTAGCGACCGGCCTCCAGCTGGACTTTGTGCCGCTGATCACGACCCTCTGAGCTCTGCACGTCGGCCAGTTTTCAGTCCACCTCACCGTCTGCTCACCTCGCCGTCCTTCATCAGCTGGTCTGTGAGGATTTTAGGGGAGACAGCGTTGAAAGTCGGCACCGCTGCTGTCAGCGGCCGGCTCTTCGGAAAGCACCGCGCCCGGGTCAGAGGGAGCGACACCCTGGCACTGACAGGGATGGGGACGGAGTTGCCTCCAGGATGTCCGGCACCCTGCAGTTTAACAAAGATTGCTCTCAGCAATACTTCAGCTCCCGTGAGGCTGAGGCTTTGGCCAGCACCACCTGCCCCGGTGCTGCACAACTCAACGCTGGTGCCTGCGGCATGGAGCGATGAATTCCTGGAGGGATGGGGCCACGGGACGGACGTGCTCCATATCCTTCCGAATAGCCTTCTGCAGCACGGCCCCGAGGCAGGAGAGACCGCTGCAACACGGGAAGGCAACCGACGGCCTCACCAGCGTCTGTCCCAGCTGCCTGCTCAAAACATGCTCAAAACCAGCCTGGCACGCGGAAGGGGCAGCCAGGGCATGCCCAGCAGCACGGGCCCGTGTCGGGGGCCGCGCCGCGCGGCCGCGGGTGCGAGAGCGCCGGTTCGGCACGAGCACAYGCGTGCGAGCGCTGCAGGGCGAGGACGCGGCGACGGCAGGCAGCTGTGCAACACGAGACGGGCACGAGGGCCTGTGCGCGGGCTTGGCCGGCACCGCAGCCCCCCGGGCATCACGCGGAAGGGGGCAGCGCTGGTGGCTACTGGGGGTCCGGGAGGGGCCGACACTGGGAGTCACTGGGGGGAACCGGCCCAGGGGTTGTTGTGGGGGCCCGGGGTGGTTTTGGGGATCCAGCCCATGGTGGCTGTGGGGTCTGGCCTGGGGGCGGTTGTAGGGACCCAGGGCGGTTTTGGGGACCCAGCCCGGGGGCAGTTGTGGGGGCCCAGGGCGGTTGTGGGGGCCTGGGGTGGCTGTGGGATCCAGCCCATGGTGGCTGTGGCGTCTGGCCTGGGGGCGGTTGTGGGGGCCGAGGGCAGTTTTGGGGATCCAGCCCAGGGGTTGTTGTGGAGGGCCCAGGGCAGTTGTGGGTCCAGCCCAGGGCGGCCATGGGAGCCTGGGGTGGTTGTGGGGTCTGGCCCGGAGCAGTTGTGGGGGTCCAGGGCAGTTGTGGGTCCAGCCCAGGGCGGCTGTGGGGTCTGGCCCAGGGCAGTTGTGGGGGTCCAGGGTGGCTGTGGGGGCCTGGGGCTGTTGTGAGGTCTGGCCCAGGGCAGTTGTGGGGGTCCAGGGCGGCTGTGGGGACCCGGGACAGTTGTGCGTCAGGCCCAGGGTGGCCGTGGGGGCCTGGGCCAGTTGTGGGGATCCAGCCCGAGGGATCCAGGGAGGCTGTTGGGATCTGACCCAAGTGGCTGTAGGGGCCCGGGGTGGCCGTGGGGGTCCAGCCAGGCGGCCGTGGGGGCCCGGGGCAGCTGTGGGGGTCCGGCCCGGGGTGGCTGCAGGACCCCGGGCGGCTGTGGGGATCCGGTCGGGCAGCCATGGGGGCCCGGGGTGGTTGTGGAGGTCCAGCCTGGCAGTGGGGGCCCGGCCCGGCTGTGGGGGTCCAGCCCGGGGCGGCTGCGGGGGCCCGGGGCGGC
>PTFA01000507.1:145800-166632 GCA_003342895.1 Casuarius casuarius | reverse complement strand
CCGCGGGGGCCGGGGCGGGCGGTGCGGCGGGCCGGGCCCGCCAGGCCCCATCCCGCGGGCCGCCGTCGCCCTTCCCTCGGGCGGCCTCCCGCCTCGCTGACCTCCCTCCTCCGGGCTGCCGCCGAGGTCACCCGGTGCCCCCGTGCCCCGGTCCCCTCCGGCCGTGGCGGACCCGCTCCTGCTGTCCCGTGGCGGGTCCCCGGCGAGCCGTGACCCTCAGCTTTTGGGGAGAAATGCAGCCAGATTGTGAAAAGGGGCCGCTTATTTTCAGGCGTGCGGCCCGGGGCTCGTGTTCCCGCCGCGGGGAGAAGCTGGGCAGGACCCGGGCGCCCTTGAGCGGCAGCCCCAAGGGCACGGGCCGGGGGCCGGGGGCCGGGGGCCGGGGGCCGAGGTCCTGGCCTCCGCGTCGCGGCGGGGCGGGGGACGCCGGCGGGGCTCCGCTCGCCCCTGCGCGGGGCCGCAGCCGCCTGCGCCGTCCTGGGGGCACCCGCTTGGCCCCTTCTCCGGCCCCCCGAGCCGGGCCGTGGGCCGGTCGCGCCCCGCGCTCAGCCGTCCCCAGGCCCCCTCCTGCCACCAGCCCCAGCTGCGGCGCTGCCACGTCCGCTGCGCAGCACCAGCCCTTCCCACCTCCCTGGCAGGCCTGGAGGAGACGTGCTGCTGTACCGAGGCTGGAAAAAGGTGCGTCAGGCCGTAAGCGATTGCTCTTCCCATGGTGGTGCCCACTTGTTAATATGGCTTTAATCAAAAGTGCAGGCAGAATAACTCGTAAAGGATGCAGAATCATTAGCGGTTAATGCACTGGACAGGGCTCCACCGTGGTGCGCTTTTCCCGGAGAGCCTGGTGGGGTTTTGGAGGATCTTGGCTCCACAGGAGTGTTTTTAATAGCTGGTTTCAGCCTGTAAATCTTTTTGAGCCATTGCATTCACAGATCTTTACAGCAGCAGTTCTGGCAGAAGCCTGCTTTGACCTCAGCTGTAAGGCAGGCTGGAGAGCGTGAGGCTTCACGGAGGGACAACACGCAACGCTTTCAGTGTGTGAGCTGTGCCTTGGAGGCCTCGTCCTAGTGACTGCCAGTGAGGTCTCATCTCGCACGTCTTTGGGGGCTAAACGTTGCACCTCGTTTCTAGGGCGAACTTCTCCAGCTTCAGTTTCTGCCATTAGATCTCTTCCTGTCTCTTCTGCTAGGTGTGCACATCCTCTGTGCTCAGAAATGTCTCCACAGTGTCACTTGAAAACTGACCAAGTGGCACTGGTTTTTCCCCGCGAAGAACCGCAGCCTGGATGCCTTCAGCTCTCACAGTCACACAGCTCAGGTCTGTCTGCCCGAAGCCTGCGAG
The DNA here is from genome assembly GCA_003342895.1 of Casuarius casuarius. Taxonomy (NCBI): domain Eukaryota; kingdom Metazoa; phylum Chordata; class Aves; order Casuariiformes; family Casuariidae; genus Casuarius; species Casuarius casuarius. The sequence continues at coordinate 165,294 of PTFA01000507.1, read as the reverse complement.
AGGCATGTGTACAGCACACGAGGTCTGGCCAGCCGTGCGGCTGCGGCTCTGCCCCCACGCGCTCCTGCCCTCCTCCCTGCCGCGCTGGGGCGTTTGGAGGCTGCCTCGGGGCGTTAGCTCCCTGCAGAAGCCCAGAGTGACTCAGCCAGAGCCACATCTCAGCATCCGCGGCCTGGGAAGCTGGGCTGGACCGGGCTACGCTCCCTGCAGAAGCCCAGAAAATTCCAGTGCGGACCGGGAAGCCTGCTACTGGCTTCATCCACCGACTTTCACACTGCGGAGATCTCAGACCCTAGTTTTAATTTTCCCAAGTCCACTTAAAGGTGTGGAAGCCAAACCACCCGCTTTGGACCCTTTTCCATTCTGTTAGATGTAAAAAGCTACTTAATTTATTAGCGTAGATGCATCCTGTGAGGCACCGGCTCCTGTTCTTGGCCCGAGGCCAGCTGGCAAAGTCTCGCTGCATCCATAACACTAAACTCTTGACTTCCAGAGAGGGGAGCGTATCAGCGCTACCCACTGGAAACCGTGAATGGTTCGCGCTAGCTCCTGAGCCATGCCCAGGACTGGTCTGGGTGCGTGCTGGCTGCTTCAGGCCAAAGAAGTCCAGGGACCATTTTAATCCAGTGGTCGAGATCACTGGGCCGTTCCTGACCCCGTTACATTTACTAGTATAGTGATCGCCTTGGACAAGCAGCTCTCTTGCCCCTAAAGACAGGGATAAATGTTGCAGGCAGCACCTGGGACAGTGCAAGAGAGGTTATTTGCTAGCCGACAGGGCACTGTCTGCAGCTCGGCTGTTGGTTGTGCAGCGCGCTCAAACCGGCCATGGCTGGACCAGAAAGTCCGAGCACGTCCCCGTGGAGCTCAGCATCCGCGTGCACGTCCGCGTGGAGCTCAGCATCCGCGTGCACGTCCGCGTGGAGCTCAGCATCCGCGTGCACRTCCCCGTGGAGCTCAGCATCCGCGTGCACGTCCGCGTGGAGCTCAGCATCCGCCTGCACGTCCCCGTGGAGCTCAGCATCCGCCTGCACGTCCGCGTGGAGCTCAGCATCCGCCTGCACGTCCGCGTGGAGCTCAGCATCAGTGTGCACAGAGTACAGGGGCCCCAGTCGATGGCCGGGTTTGGGACCGCAGCTGCGCTCAGCCTGCTTTCCTCTGGGCTTTGGGGAGAACGGGGTGTGCAGATGTGGACGTGTCTCAGACGCTCTCTCTCACAAGTTGGAGACACATTTGATGAACGGGATCCTCACTGGCAAAGCTCTAAGGAGACACGTTCTCCACAGGATAGAAGATATCTGAGCGTCTGAATCCTGCCGGTTCCTCAGCCTTCTGGTCTGAAGAGCAGGCTCATCCTGCGGTGTCCGTGTTGGTGCCGTCTCTAATGACAGTATCTCCTGGTGCTGCAGCAGGGTCTGGCTGGGGACACGCTCAGCCCCAGTGTCTCTCTGGAGCTTTTTGGGGGTCTGTGAGTGACCCTCCTGTCCCTCTTAGTCATCCTTGGCAGACCACAGTCCTGTGCCTCCCGGAGAGGGAACTGCAGCCTTTCCCGGTTCGATCTGTTATGGAGCTGGATATATTCGAATACAAACGAATGCATTTTAACAGCTCACCTGAAGAAATGACCTTTCCCTGTCACTCATAATTTTATTTTGGTTTGGTTTCTGTCTTCTTTTTTCCTCTTCTCCATTGCCCTCTGGGGCTCTGTTTTCCCGGTATAAATCACCAAATTGAACTTGTGCCGTGCTTGCAGCCTGTGGAAGGACACTGTCTTGTTTACAGAGAGAGGAGACAGCAACGGCAGCCTCTGTGTCTTTTCTCGTGCACTCCGGTGTCTCATTTTCAGGCACAAGGCTGTGTGTTCAGGTCCGTGTGCCTGTGCAGGACCCTGCCGTGGTCCTAGTTAGTGTAAATCTCACAGTGATGGTGGTGCAGACTGCGGGACAGCCAGGGCAGCAGCGACTGAGGGTTGCTGCCTTGCTGCAGCCAGCTTTGCAGCGTGGCACTGCACTGCCGGGAGAGTCGGCTCTGTCCCCTGCTCCGCGCTGGGCTTTCCTCCCCGCTCTGGAGCAGAGCAACGCCAGGCAGAGGAGGTGGCCAGATTGAGTTGCATAGTGTGTTTATTCCAAGCTGCCCCATTTTTCTGTCACAGTTGATATATAAATACTGTGTCTGTGCTGCTGCCTACGCAGTTCTGGGTGGTGTGCCAGGCATCCGTGATGTGCGCATCCACAGGGCAGCCCCAGAGCCTGGAGGAGCCCGATTTTACCATCACAGTCTTGACTGCAGAATTGCTTCAATGTAGGATTTGTTTGGACTCTCTGGACCTTACAGAAATGTGGGACTTGCCTGCCAAGAAAGACTTCTGGTACCTGTCTGGGCTGAGCAGGAGCAGCTCGCGTCGGGCAGCCCAGCTTCTGCCGCTGCTGGAGCTGGATGCAGTAAACCCTCCAGCAGACTCACGTCTGAGTAGCAGCGTCCTGCTCGACCACGAAGGTGCCCCGGACCTGCAAGCAGCTGCCCTCACAGAGCTGATGTGAGTGTCACCCTCCTCTCTGAGGGCAGAGCCCCTGCAGTGCTCCGAGACTGGCTGTGAGGGCTCTTCTCTGCGTGCGATTTTCACCGCAGAGACTGGTTAAGTCGTCCCGATGGTCTCTTCGACTGTGCGATGCTTTGCGGCTCAGGACAGGCCTCCGTGCGTCTTCCCTTGCAGCGTCTGGGAGGCGCATGGAGCCGGCCAGGCTCTTCCCGTCCCCGGCTGGGTCTGGCAGCCTGCGCCGCTGCGCGTGGTCAGCACCGCTGACTTCTCCTACGTGGGACGTGTTACACGCATCGGGCCGTCTGCCCCTGCACGCAGGCCCTCCGGGGAGGGGTCAGCCAGGCGGGAGCCTCCTGGGCTCATCTTCCCTCTGGGCCGCGGGACGGCGCAGGGGCAGGGTGTGCGGCGAGCACGCGTCTCGCGCTGGGGATGGCCCTGCGTGGCGGGGGGGTGCAGGGCTAAGCACGTGCTCTGACAGATCTTCCTTGCCTCTTTTCCTGCGCCCCGTTTCGGTCCCTCCCCGGCTCCCCCAGACAGGCCACCGTCCCCCGTCAACGTGACCGTGACGCAGCTGAAGGCGAATTCTGCCACCGTCTCGTGGGATGTCCCTGAAGGAGATGTGGTCATCGGCTACGCCATCTTACAGCAGGTACCCGGGCTCCGTCCCCAGGGGGTTGGGGGACATCCCCCCACTCATGCACGATTACCAGCGTGCTCTGGTGTCTGCCCTGGCTTTTGCACAGGTTGGAGCTCCTCTGGCACCCGCCTGAGGCCGGCCCTGGCCAGGGTGCCCCCCCGAGAGCTCTGTCCTGGGGGGGGCACCAGACCGTGGGCTGCGGTGGGGCTGGCAGTCCTCCAAGGGCTTCCCGGGGATTTCCCTGCACAAGGGCAACGCTCCAGCCTCGCCGTAACCCTTCTTTGCCTGCCCCGCTCCACCTCCACAGCCCCGGGTGGCGGGGGCTTCTCCACGGAGGCGCCTGGCTCCTGGGCGTTGCAGACGCTGCACAGCAAAGCCTGGCCCACCCGGGGATGGAGGAGCCCCTGGGGAGGGAGGACCGGGGGCAGCGTGCCCAGCGCAGCCCCGCAGGCAGGGCCTGGGCCTGGCGCAGCTGGGAGCGGCCTCCGGGAGCTGACGGCTCTCCGCTCGGGCAGCGGCAGGACGGACAGATGCAGCGCTTCATCCGGGAGGTGAACACCACCAACAGGGCCTGCGTGCTGTGGGACTTGGCCGAAGACGCCGACTACATCATCCAGGTGCAGAGCATCGGCCTGTACGGGGAGAGCCAGGCCAGCAAGCGTGTCCACTTCCGCACGCTGAAGGAGACCGACCGCCTCCCCTCCAACAGCTCCAACCAAGGTGAGGCAGCTTTGCCAGCCTGCCCGGGTGTCGGTCGCGGCCCCGCGCCTGCAGATCTCCACACCCTGCGGGGCAGGGAGGCAGCAGACAGCGAGGAAGGTGCTGTCCTGGCAGCAGACTGCATGGCAGCAAGGTCGTACAGGCTGCTGTTGTGTCCCCCATGCTCATGATACTGTCCCCAGACCCTGACTTACCACCGTCCTCCCCCAGGTCTTGGCACCCTGCCCAGCTAAGCGGGCTGTGAGCAGCGCATTCAAACTGCTCTCTGTAGAAAGCAGATACTGAATGGGCGCTCGGATTTACCACCCTGCAAGCTACCGAAGGACAAACACCAGAGCCCCACCGTCCCCTTCCCCTTTGCATCTGCGTTGTGTCTCTCGCCTCGGGGTCTCCTAAATGCTGGTCACGAGTCCGAGAGAGACAATACCCAGGCTGGGTGCATCGGGCCTGGGAGCCTGTCCCCAGCACTAATCATAAGCCAGTGACTTGGGAAGAGTGTAGCAGGGCAAGTACATGGGATACTTTCCACAGTATTCTTTCCAACTCGGGGCCCTCCCAGCCTGCCCTAGTCCCTACGTAGTGAGTAACCTTGGTGAGTTCCCTTTCCGTGCACTGTGCAGTCCTCACTTGAACTAGCACAAACTTTTGGGATCCCTGAGACCCTCTGGCAGGGGGAATGGTCTGTCTGACACAGTCAGCCTCGTGCTGCGCATCCTCCCCAGGCAAGGTGTCATGTGGCACCTGCCCTTGCCTGGGGGTGTGGGAGGTGGGTCTCCGTCACTGGGAGCTCTTTCTCAGACCCCTGAGTGCTGCTGGTCCGCGGAGCAGGTCTCGGTGGGAGGGCGAGTGCTGCCAGCCTGCTGTGTGCCCTTCTCCACAGGCGACATCACCATGGAAGGGCTGGACAAGGACAGGCAGCTGCAGACGGGCGAGATCATCATCATCGTGGCTGTGCTGCTCATGTGGGCAGGTAAGTGCTGTGAACAGCGTCCCGGCAGGCTGGTACAGGGACGTGGTGTGTGCTCTGCGAAGAGGCTGGGGCTCGGAAGGTGCAGAGGAATGAATATAGGTACAGACTTGGCATCCTCCTCCCCAGTGAGTCCATGGAGTCACTGGGAGCTTGAGTCAGTGGGGTGCAAAGAGGATCTGCAGCCATCGCTGACACAGTGACAGCCTGGAGCACAGGGCCTGGCTGCTGGAAGAGCAAGAGACGATGTGGGACACAAGCAGTACAGAATGACAGGGTGGGAGCACCGCAGTTAGCATTAACAAGCATGTAACTCGGACCTTAGTTAGCTTGTCTGACATCTTTTTGGTAATGCTGCTGCTGGCTGGTAGTGGCTGTGCCACAATCTACTTAAACTGCAAGATGTGTCAGCTCTTCCCGCACAGCGCCTGGTTAAAGCCAGCGCTCTGGGAAACGGCAGCTTGCCCTGGGAGCAAGGACGCTGAGGGGATAACAGGCAGCTCCTGACTGGTCACACACACTGCTGTCAGTGGGAAATCATTTGTCCCCTGCCCGTAAATGAGGATTTTCTAGTGATACCTTGCAGAAGTCTCTCCTTGTCTTGACCTTGAACACTTTTATCGTGCACTGGAGGAAAACACAGAACGGCTGCTGGTGATTGCCCACCCAGTGCAGGTTGGTGGGTCAGAGTGCCAACGGGGACAAAGCGGATCCGGTCTGCAGGTGGCTGTCGTAACACACCTGTGGACTGAATGGGTCCAACACATCTAGTGATTGCTGTTCAAAGCCTTGCTTTAGAGTCCTGGATCTGGGGTCACAAGACGTGGGACATGCTGTGTGTAAGACAGGCACCGTAAAACTCTGGCAGTGACCCCACAACCGGTTTGCAGGGCAGGACAAAGCCAAGGGCTGCCTTTCCTGAGGGCCACAAGCACCAGGCCACACTGCTAGCGCTGCAAGTCTAGTGCCTTGCTGGAGACACCCAGCAACCTGCTCAGCTGCTCACTGACCCGAAGGGCTGTCCGTCTCTGGGTGCCTCAGTATCTGCCTTCGTCCTTTAAAGTTGGCTTGTTGGCACTGAGCACCTCACGCCCCTCCGGCACCCCGAGGGCTGCAGCCACATCCGTGCCCATGCCCTGTCTGCTGGAGGAGGCTGCCTGGCCGTGCCGGGGCGGATGGAGGGCGTAGGTGACCAGCACCTGGGGATGCCCTGGACCTGCCTGCTCTCCAACCGGGACGCTCTGGGGAGGGGAGGCAGGGGGCCGTCAGCGTGAGGGAGTCCCTCACCCTTGCTTGTCTCTCCGCAGCGGTGATCGCCCTCTTCTGCAGACAGTACGACATCATCAAGGACAATGACTCCAACAACAACAAGGAGAAGACGAAGCCATCCTCAGAGCACAGCACCCCGGAGCGGCCTGCTGGAGGGCTGTTGCGGAGCAAGGTGAGCGGGGAGGGGGGTGGGATGCAGCGTGCAATGTCTGCCGTAGCTTGCTGGCTGGACAGGCGCTGGCTCCCTCTGGAAGCAGAAATGCCCCAGCTTGTGCTCTTGCCCCAGAAAACAAGGAGTGCAGAGCCCTGGCCTGGCTGGGGCCATGTGTACCCTGCAGGTGGTTGCAGGAGAAACAGCAGAAGGGAGGGCAGGATACGTCATCTGGGATGGCTCCCGTGTTGCAGGGTGGCCTTTGTCCTCCCCCCGCAGCAGCCAGCACCTTGCCCTGTCACTACGCTCCTCCAAGGCTGCACCTCTTCTGCATCCCACGGACAGGTCCAGCTTTGGCCTGCTCAGGCAGGAGGCCGCCAAGCCGGGCTTCTGTTCCTGCACTTCCTGCACCGGCCCATCTCTGGTGGCTTTCAGCCGTCGTCAGGGCCTGTTCTAGGCCATCAACACAGGGGTTGTTCTTGGGAAGGACCCCAGAGCCCCCTCCCCACTCCAATGCAGTGACTGTGACAGGTTTTGGGTGGGGAGAGAGTGGCCTGTTCATCTGGCTGTTCCCTCGGTACTTGGCTCTTCTCCCCTTGATGCCCGACAAGGACAGTAATTTAGGATCCTGGTGTGCATGCTGTAATGGGACCTTGCACTGGGCTTGTCTCACCTCTGCCTCCTCTGTCAGTGGTGCCAGCTCCACTTCCCGTGTTGCCCACCTGCTCCTCTGCTTCCGGGTCTCCTTGGTTCCCGGCGGATGCTGGGGGCATAAACTTCCTTGTCTGGACCTCAAACCCCCGGTACTCTCTCCTCCTCTGCAGCTCCCCAGTTACTCCTTGCCCTCCTCTTGGATCCCTCCTCCAAACTGACCCCACTCACGCTGGGCTGCGAAGGCAGGTGCACAAGCCCCTTGCTGCTGCTCGCTAAGATCTTCACCTACCCCAGGCCGTTGCACCTCCGCGTGTTTCTTTGCATTCACCAGATTCCTGGCATTCTTGCAGGTGACAACACTGCAAGTTTATCCTCGCAGTCCTTGATTACAAAGCTGGAAAGAAGGCATAGGAAAGCAAAAGCAGTGATGTAATTATGCTCCGTATCCCCTTCCCCTGCTGGCTTTAGGACAGAGCTGCTGTGAAGTAGCAGACAGCAGTGCAGCTCTTAGAGCGAGCCCTGTTTCAGAGTATGGCCATGAGGACTCACCTCCCGCACCTGCTTCACTGGCCTTGGGCTGAGCTACAAAACGTGCGTGCAGCAGGCAGGACCCCTTCCCTTCCCGGCAACTTCTCTGAATTCACTTGTCTGCTGTGCTATTAAGTGAGCACGGTCTCCTTAGTGTAAAGGAGGGCTGCTGCTTGTGATGGTGTTTGAGAACCCCCCCTCACTGCCTGCAGCCTTTAGTTCCCCTGGTGCACTCCAGAGCTGTTGCGGGACGTGCCTGGCATTCAGCCGGCCTCGCCTGTTCATTCCGCGCTTCATGGCTTCTCTGCCCCATGGCAGATCTCCTCCCAACCCCCAGTTACTTTTTCTGCTCTGAGCTCTGCACAGCTACCACCAGGACGGGGCAGAAGGCCGCGGGCGGAGGTCTGCGAGCCCGGCGGCAGAGCGCGAGGCCGGCTGCCTGGTTCACCCGCGAGCAGCAGGGCACGGCGGTGGGCAGAGGGGCTTCCTGGGGAGGGGGCGCAGGGTGGTCGGTGGGGCTCACCCGGGCCAGGCAGGATGGCGTAGCTGAGTCCTGCACCCTTCTGCCGGGAGGGCAGCTCGGTGCAAAGGGCTGCGTCTCCTGGCATTTCGGGACTGGTCCCCGTGGTCTCCTTAGGGAGATGCCGAAGCCAGGCCCCTGCCCAGGGCAGAGGGCTCAGCCGCGGCTGGCAGCCCCGTTGCGGAGGAGACCTGCTGGTCTTGGCGCCTGCCAGGGTAGACGGGGGCCGCTGCTTCAGGGCCTGCATCCCGAGGGCTTAGCGAAGCAGGGCCTTAAAGCAGATTTTTCTCCCATAGAAGAAGTCCCCCTCTGTCAATATTATCGAGGTGTAAGTGCAGCACCAGCTTGGCATCTGGGGCCCTGGGCATCCTGCCAGAGCCGAAAACAGGCCTGGGAAGAAGAGGCAGCATTGGGCGCCCAGCCTGGCATTCTGCATGCGAAGATCTGCATATCAGAACTTGCGCTTTCCCGAGGGCGCCTGGCCGGGGACGTGCGCGGAGCCAGCGCGGAGCCGTGCATGCGGCGCGTGGCCCCGGCTATCCCGCGTGCCTGGCCCCGCTCCCCCGCCGCTGAGGAGCACGGAGCCGAGCGAGGAGGGGAGCAGAGAGGCTGGTGCTCCTTCCAGCCCGCGGCCCCGCGGGGAGGCGGCGTTCCTGCCCGCCAGCTCGGCCAGAGGCCGGGGCGCAGGCGCGTGACAGCAGGCAGGCGGCCTGGAGCAGCCCCTCTCAGCCGCTGCGTCCGGCTCGGAAGGCTGCGAGCTGGTTCCCTTTCAGCCCCGGGACGGAGGGGATGGGGCAGCGCAGGCGCTCGCCCCAGCGCCGCCAGGGAAGTGGCGGCGAGGCGGCCGGGGGTTCGTCTGTGGGGCCGGGCCCGGCAGGCGCAGCAGGTCCCTGCTGCGGCTCCTCCGCACCCGGTCGCAGCGGTGCAGGGGGCCCCCGGGGCCTCTCCCCGCCACGGGGAGCAGGACACAGCGTAACGAGGCAGCGGTGCTGCGGAGCCTGGCCGGGCTGCAGAGCAGGCGGCCGGGGCAGGGAGTGCCGGCAGCTGGGGGAGCAGCCCCACGGGGCGGCGTGAGCCCCGCAGAGCCGCGGGGGCAGGCGGGGGGGCATGCTGTGGTATTGCCGTTCCCTGGTAGGAAAACAGTCCTGGCAAGCTCAAGCCGTTTGTGGGGGAGCTGCTGAGCACCCTGCGAGCCGCGCGATGCCCGGAGGTGGTGCAGTGACCCCAGCGGGGACAACTCCAGCTCTGACGGCGTCCAGTCCCGCTCCCGGCCCCCTCTGTCCTGCCGGCACACGGTCACTGCTGATGCTCCTTCCGGGAGCTGGCCCCGCGTCCTGCCCCAGGCTGGCCGTCGCAACGCAGCCCTGCGGGGAAGGGCTGGCCGTGCGTGCCCCGAGCCGGCAGAGCCCGGGCTCCCTGCGGTCTGTCCCCTCTGCCCGGCCGTGCAGGGACAGCATGAGCCATCGGCCACGCGGGGGCTGCGGAGGAGGTGGCGTCTGGACCGTGTCCGTGTGCTCCCTAGCGCCGGCAGGCAGAGGTCTGTCACTGGGCACCTGCACTGCTCGGTGTCGGAGGCCGAGGCCCGGTGATGGCCGCCTGCCGGGGGGGGGCACGAGGAGCCCCTCTGCTGCAGGGACGGCGGCTGGCGGCCTCGCTGCCGCTCTGCCTTCCATGCTCTCCGCTCCACGGCGTGCAGCTGAGCTGGGGTGCTGGCTCTGCAGCCCTCGATTCAAGCATCAAGGATCCAGCGTCTTCCAGGAATAAATCTCCCAGCAAAGCACTTTCAGGACTCTTCCTTCTGGGTGCTGCTCAACGCCTGCTGCAGAACTAGGTGGGGAAGGGCAGAGTAAGCGTCTCCCTGTGGCAGGTCTTTTCAATAAAAGCATCCTGGCTCAAAGGCAGCGTTGTTCCCGCAAGTCGCAGGGGTGTGGGTGTGGGTGTGGGTGTGGGTGTGTGTGGGTGTGGGTGCGTGTGTGTGTGTGTGTGTATGTGTGTGCGCACACATGTGTTATGCACACCATTGCCTCTCAGCCTCGTGTGTCCCCTGCCTTAGAGGGAGACCTGTTCTTGCTCAGGGGGGGTCCCCTGCTTTGCTGGAGCAGGTCCCCCGGGCTGTCCCGCATCTCCCTCTGGCCTTTGCGGGAGAGCCGGTGCTGCAGCCTGGGCCACCTTGTGCTGCCGGATGAGTTGCAGGTGAGCGCAGAGCAGTTACAGACCTTGCCCGTCGCAGCTGGCACCGCAAAGGCTTTCTCTGCGCACACACAACGGGATGCAGGGAGCAGAGAGATCCGTGCAGCCGGGCCGGGAAGGACGGTGAGGCCGGATGGCCGGGGAGGGCTGTGCTGCTTCGCAGTCAGGGGTCCCGGGTGGCAGAGAGGCTTTGAGAAGCAAAGCACCTTCCTGGTGGGGCCCAAGTCCTGCTGTTCAGCGCTGTAACTCGGGCTGCAGGCAGCACAGTCAGCTCCAGAGAAGAGGCACCTTTATGCCAAGCCACCTCACTTTAACAGCTTGCTTTTGTTTGTAGAGGAGGTGCGAATAGTTAGGGAGATCAAGGCAACACACACAAAAAGGGGCCGAAGCACATGTGGGCCACGGGGCAGGGCAGAGGGGGTGTTGGCAGGGGAAGCCCGGGGACCCACAGCGTTGCTGCCTGCTCAGGCCCTGCGCGCCCCGGCACGGCAGCCCCAGCACCGCAGCGGGCGCTGAGCACGGCCTGGCGCTGCCACGGCGGCCGCAGAGGCCTCCGGGCTGCTCTGCCCAGCACAGCCGCTGCCAGCGCAGGCACGGAGCTGTGGCAGCGGCACAAGGAAGGGCACCGTGGCACACGCAGCACAAACCCATCGCACCAGCTTAAGAGGCGGTGGGAAGTGTTAGCAGAGCGCAGATGATGGTGAACCAGTTGCTGGCTTGCACGTGGCCAGAACAGCGGTCTTGGCAAAAGACTCGTGGTGGTCAACATGGACACAGCAAGGAGCGCGCAGCAGCAAACGCGTGTCCTGACGTGCTGACGCAGCCGAGCTCAGCACACGAGAAAAGCAGCTCTCACCAGGTGAGAAGGACCCGGTGGCCCTCTGTCACTCTAGCAGGGCAGCTGAAATGCTGTCACAGTACACGCAAAGTACATGGGAACCAGCCCTGGCGTCACACGCGTGTGCCTGCCCACGCAGGTAGCTGGCAGCTGTGGGCAAGGGCTGTGGGAACACGCGGAGAGCTCGCCAAGCCCACGCTACCCGCTCGGCAGGGCCTCTGCCCTGCTTCTCACCCTTCTGCCAAAAGGGAGATAGAAATGATTAGAAAAGGACTGATTTAAACTGGGCACACACTGTGCCAAGGCATACAGTGGCCGGGTGGCTGTGTCTCGACTAGTGCATGTGTTTCTGGTCCATCCCCCGTCAGAAGCGGAGAGGACAGCACGGTCCCACGGCAGCAGGGAGACAGACCGCTGCACAGCCTGGCCTGCCTCCATCTGGGGATGTGACGCGTGGCCCTCCCGTCGCAGGGGATGCTGCAGAAAGAGCAGTTATTCACACTGCAAAAGCAAGCGGCCTTCGAAGCAATCAACATGTGCCAGGGTTAGCAGCAGTGGTGTGTACACACACACACACACACACACACACACACACTAACTGCAGCACTCAGCTGCAGGACGTCGCAGATGCCACCACGGGGCTGCAGATGCCAGGCGCTTGGCCTGGTTCAAGGTGGGGCTGGAGCCACACCAAGAGCTGTCAAACACACAAAACCACGGGGTCAACCAGCCCCGAGCGTGGGGCCCTGAAAGGGCCTGACAGCACCCTCCCCTCCCTTACAAGCCCTTCCCTCCGCTGCGGGAAGAAAGGCAGAAGACCGGGACTCAAACGTGCAGCACCACAGGTGAGGAAGCCAGCGCCCAGGTCTCGGCTGCCCCACAGAGGCGCAGCCCCTCCCGGCTGCCAGCCCGTCCTGCACCCCGGCACAGCGGGAGAGAGGCAGACGATGAAGCGTGCTCAGATGCCAGCCCTGGCCCATGCAGACAACCTGCCTGAATGCGCCGGCCTGGGCAAGCTCCCTCCGGCAGCAGGACAAGGGCCCCGGTGGGCTGCAGCGCGGGGGAACGGTCCCCCAGGACAGGCAGCCAAGGGGGACAGCAGAGGCCAAAGGGCCACAGGCCCCTTGCCAGCCATCCGGGGCACGGTGCAGCCTTGGCTGGGGGCCAGGAGGCAGCTAGGGCTGCAGCAGCACCCTCGCCCCGGTCCTCATCCGAAGCTCAGCCCCAATGACAACAGTAAAAAACTCAAGTTTATTTCACTACAAAGGCAGAGCTTTCCTTTAAAAACCAGCTCGTTCCGCTCGTGAGAGGGTGTAGGCTGAACTGCAGCGGCAGGGCCCTCCACGCTCCCCCCTCCGGGCCTGCGCCGCTGCTCCCCGGGGCCGCGCGCCCGCTCCAGGCGCGAGTGCGGCACGTCCCCGAGGACCGCTGCGCCTGGGCCCGGCCCCGCCGTCGCCTCGAGCAGCGAGCGGGAAGCGGCGGGTCGGGGCAGCGCGGGGAGCAGCGGCAGGCGCTGGCTGGCCCGGCGCGGGCACGGGCACGGGCACGGGCACAGGCACAGGGTGAATCCTGAGTGCTGCTCCATCGCGGCGGAGACTCGGCTCAGCCCAGAGGGGCCGCGGGGCTGGCGCTGCTGGGGCCGGGTGACGGGGGGGCTCCGGCCCCCCCCGGCTGCCTCCGGCTGTCTGGGGGCTGTCCCAGGTGGGGCCAGGGCAGCGGGAGCTGCGTGGCAGGCGAGCTCGCTGCAGGCACCGACGCTGAAGAGCAAGAGAAGGAGCCCCGGGCGGTGAGGTGCGGGGCGGGGAGCCCGGCACGGCCGGGGTGGGAAGCAGCCCGCCCCGGAGAGCTGCTGGCCCCTGCCCCTGCAGCAGACGGGCTGGGGGAGCAGGGTGGCAAAGCAGCAGTCAGGGAGGGCGCTTACCTGCTGGGCTGTGGGGGCCCCTGCGCAGCTCCTCCATGCAGCTTTGGAGAGAACAGAACGCTCATCACACCAGTGCCAGCAGCCGAGAGACCTGTGCCCGTGGCGCCCGCACCGTGGGCACGGCCCCGTAGCTTCACGGCACCCCGCGCACAGCCCCAGTCCGCGCACGTGCTGGCTCCCTGCCGACGGCAGCTCAGGGCAGAGCCGGTCCCGCGGTGCCGACAGCCCCGCGAGGCTCCGGCTGCCGGGTGTGCGGAGAACAACCACAGCGTCGCGGACTGCCACACCCGCAGGCACCCCGCAAAGACCTACGGTTAATCCTCCGCTTCCGGCCTGGTGCTGCCAGCTCCTCCTGAGCCTGGTGCAGACACCGGCAAGCTCAGCCCCAGGCCCTTGCCCACGCGGAGCCAGCACGGACAGGCCTCCATCCCGGCCTGAGCCCCAGCGGGTCCCAGGTCTGCAGCCGGGGGTGGAATCAGCGGGAGGAGATGGGGAACCCTGGGACCCCCCCGAGAAGCATCTCCACACACACCGGCCTCAGAAAGCGGCAGCAACAGTGAGCTACATCTCCGGGTACCTGCTGCGGGTCGGCGTCCGTCCCTCACAGTTACATTTTGGGCTGAGATCTGCCGCTCCGCAGTTCGGCCCCCTGCTAGTCACCCCGGCTCGCAGCTGACGGAGGGGAAGGAAGCCGCAGGGCACCCCTGCTCCCGTGCGGGTCTCCTCCACGCTCCCACCACGCCCGTGGCCCCAGCAGCTCCTCTTGCACGGGGCACAGAGGAAGAAGCAGGAGCAAAGTTCCTCAGCAGGCTCCCCGCACACAGACATCAGCTTGCCACCTACCCGGACAAAGCTTCATCGAGGTTGTCATCTTCCTCCTCCTCTTCCTCCTCCTGGCAAAGCAAAAACCATGCTTCAGCGCCGGAGCAGGCCTCTGCCAGGAGCCAGGCAGGACTGCCCGGAGCCCGTTCTGGGGCGACGGGGCAGCCCCCAGCACCTTCACGGGACACAGTCACCCACCGCACGTGGGACAGGCAAGAGATGGCAGTGGGGCAGAGGGCGCCCGCGAGGCCGGGCTGCCGAAATCCTCAGGGCTCAGGCACACAGCAACGGGCAGAGACAGAGCAAAGGTCTCCGTACGCCCGACCAGCCAGCAGAGCACCAAAGGCGAGGTGCGCGCCGGGAACGAGCCACGGAGCCGGGACGGCTGCCGCACGCAGCCCAGAGGACAACGGGAGCGGGGTGAGCACGTCTTGCAGCCGGGGGGTCAGGCACAGCCAGGACCGCCTGGGAGAAGGCTGCAAGCAAGCACGAGCCCAAGCGCTGCCGGTGTGGGCCAGGGCTGGAAGCACGAGGCCAAGGAGCGAGTGCCCAGGAGCGTCTGCGTAGGGACACGGTGAGGACGAAGCCCAGCAACACCGGCACTGCCCCGGCCGGCTCAGGACGTGCCGTGCACGCGGTGCAGGTGGGCAGGGCTGAGGCTCAGCCCAGACGGCGGCTGGACCAGGCCCTTCTCCTCCAGAGACGCTGCCTCCCCCTAAGCTGGGCACCACGGGGGCAGGACAGGTCCCAGCTCCCTGTCGGGCAGGGCCAGCAGAGCGGGGCTGAGGGCTGCTGCAGTGCTGCGCCTGGCAGGAGGCTCCCGGAGCGAACCCCGCCGGAGGAACCGCTCCTGCCCCGCGAGCCAGGTAGAGCGTGGAGAGCCCCTCTCCACGCCGGCCCCAGGTGCGAGGGAGGCCGTGCGGACCCCGACAGGGCTTCGGCAGGCGGGGAGGAGGGGGCTGCGCAGGAATGACTGTCCCTGCCCTAGCGTGAGACAGCCCCGGGCACGGCCGGGCTTGCACATACTGTACCCCAAACTGGTGTCTGAAGGGAGGGCTCCCCGGGGGGGCTGGCTCACTTGCTCTGCCAGGCTCACTGCTCTCCAAAGCACATGAAGGGTGAAGGGGCTGTTCCTGCCTAGAGCCTGGGACAGGGCAAAAGCAGCAGTTAGAGCCCGGGAAGCCGGAAAAGGCGCAGCAGAGGATGTGCGGGCAGGGCCGGGGGTGAGGGACAGACGCTGCTGCTGTGCTCTGGGGAAGGTGCAAACCAGGCTGGGGGATCCCTGCTCGGGGCAGGTCCCGCAGGGCCCCGAGCTGGGCTGCAGCTCAGCAGTGCAGGAGCTCAGCGGGGAACCCCCCCGCCAGGGGCAGGGCAGGCTGCCCGGGCAGGGCCGCGGCAGGGAGCACAGCAGCAGGGACAGCGCGCTTCCCGCTTGGCACGTTGTGGCAGCCAGGCAGCGAGCCCTCTCCTCCGCACGGCCCAGGACGGGTCCTGCACCGGAGACCGATCCCAGGGCTAGGCAGAGGGAGACATCCGAGACACTCCTCCTACCTGTATGTGCTGCTTCCCAGAGATCCAGCGCCATCTGGAAGGCCTGGGCCACAGTCAGAGTCACAGCCTGGGCCTGCGGGCAGGAAAGGAGGGACGTGCCCACTTTCATCTGCGCCCCGGAGCCCGGACCCTCCTCCCCCTCCCAAGATCTCGGAGCGCCCAGGCCTCGCTGCCCTTCCCTGCGGAGCACGCGCGGGGAAGGCCAGGGTTCAGGGCGGTCTGTGCCCTTCAGCTCACTGCAACATCATTACCCGGTCCCAGGATCCCCCGGCAGCATTCTCACCCACAGCTACCCCTCCGCAAGGGACACACGTGCTCCCTGGCTCCGTTTCCAGCTGAGGCGCGCGGAGGCCGGAGCCGCACCGGCTGCGCTCAGCAGCGCGTCTGAAGGGGCGGAAGCAAGGGCCTGGCTCCAGCCCTCGCCTCGCGGGGCCAAGAGCAGAAGGGGAGTGCTTACGATCTTCTTCTTGGGCGAGAGGAAGGCATGGCACTCCAGGGCCCCGCTCTCCTGGCTCTGGGCAACGTAAGCAAAGACCTTGTTCTGCAGCTTGTCCGTCGTGCAGTAGGAGATCCTGCGGGCAGAGGGGAGCTGCTCAGGGCGGCACAGAACCCAGCACGTCTGCTGTCCCAACGCACCAACGAGCAGCGCTGACAGCTTAACACCTTCATCTGCCTCCCATAACCAGACAGCCCAGTGCCCCAGCCAGGGCCAGGGAGTCGCCCAGCACCGAGAGCTGGTGGGAGATTACTGCAACCACTGTATTCCCTCCTCCGTCGCCCCAGCGGGCTCCTCCGACCTCTGACGCCCAGCTCAAGCCGAGGTGGGAACTCAAGCACCGAGACAAAAGCCTCCAAGGACAAGGTGGGAGGCAAGGCAGGAGGGTGATCGGCCTTGACACACCCACTCTAGTGCCCAGACCAAACTGTGCACCAAGGAGACGCCCCATGCAGCCACCCACCTGCACCGTGCACTCGACACCCGCAGACGCCCAGCCCAACCAGAGCTGGCAGTGGCAGAAAGCCCCACGTCAGCTCTCCCAGCGACTGCCCGCAGCCAAGCTGAGCGAGCCCCCTCGTCCCACCGCAGCCAGGGCAGGGCCCTGTGTCCCTGGAGAGGCAGACACGCTGCCCTGCCCTGCCCTGCCTGCTGGCTTTCCACCCACCCGCCCCAAAAGAGCCTGCTGACATCCAAAGGACGCAGGCAGAGCCCGGGGAAACGGCCAGAGAGACTGACCCAGACGCTGTGCCGGCCCCGGCCCTCCCCGCACGCCGTGCCCACCTGTAGATGGAGATGTTCTCAACCACCTCTTTCGTCTCCGCGTCCTGCAGCGAAATGCCCCTCGGCGACACCGTCAGAATCACCTTCTGGAACTTCCTGGCTCCCACCCGCGCCTGGCGGTGGGGACACAGCAGTCACCTCCGCAGAGCCGGTGAGGGACTTCGCCCCCGCCAGCACCGGCCACCCTCACTCTGCACCGGGCACGTGGGCCCCGCGTAAAGGTTCCTGCCCCAGAGAGGGCAAAGCGGAGCCTGGAGATCAGGCATGCCGTGCACAGAATATCCCCCGGGTCCCTTCCTGCTGCTGCCACGCGCATGGGAAAGGACAGGCCCAGCTCCTCCAGCACCTCTCCCACCTCTCCGTGCCGCCACAGGCACAGCTCCGCTCCGGGGCGCTCCCCGGTGCGGGAGCGAGCCGAAGGACGGCTTTCCCCGTGGGGCAGCGGTGGAGCCTGGCCAGACTCCTGCGCCCCGCCGCCCTCGGGAGCGGCAGGTCCCTTGCTGGGACGCAGCCACCGCCTCGGCCTGGGGGCCGGACCCCGAGCCCGTCCTGCTCCGCTCAGGGCCCCGGGGCCGGCTCTCACCATGGCGACGATCCGGCGGATGGCAGCAGCGGCCATGTCCTCTCCTTTAGGCTTCTCCACCAGCGTCATGCCCAGGTACTTGAGCGTGAAGCACATCCCCTCGAGCAGCGGCTCCTGCATATCGGCCCAGCTCTCGGGCAGCTCTGCGAAGACAAGACGCCGCGGCAGCGTGAGCCACGTGCCAGCAGCCCGCGGCTAGTCCCGGCAGCGCTACTCCAGCGTCGGCGCTCCCGGCAGCGGTGCTGCGTCCCGCACGCGGCAGGGCTCCCTCCCGGCTCCATAACGTCCTTGGGAGAGAAGCGGGATGAGATGATAGTTCACCTCAGAGCTGCTGCCCCTGCCCTGGAGCTACCGGCTCTGCTAGCGGAGACGGCGAGGGACTCACCATCTGCAGAGGGACTGGGGTGCTGCATCGCGTCAGTGCTGCCCGCAGAAACCAAGCGCTCCCGGTGCCAGGGGTTTCACTGGAAGCGAAGCGGGCAGCGCGGAGCGCGTGCTCTGCACCGTATCCGCTTCACCCACCTCAGCCCCTGGCACTGCTTGGAAACAAAGGGAAGACTCCCCGGGACAGCCCTCGGCAGGCCCAGCTTCCCCCGGGAACCCGGCAGCTTCACCGGTGTTTATCGCACTGGTGCCGCACGCGGAGCAGCGATCCCCCGTGCCAGGCACCTCCCAGTGCTGTTTCCCAGGAGAGCCGGAGCAGCCGTTAGCACACACCTGCCTTCCTCGAGTCCAGAGTGACCCGGGGTGGTGACAGAGCTGCAGCACAGCTGAGAGACGGGGAGCCCGCTCCCCTACTCCCGGGATTCAGCCCGGAGGGGGAAGAGGGCAGGACGAGGGCAGTTACACGGCCTGTCACAACACCAGGTCCGCACACTTCCCTTGGGGATGCCTTAGGCATCTGCTGTTCTCTCTATCCTAATTCTTTTCAGGGTTATTTTTCATCTCTTTCCTGGGATTACGTCCCAGAACATTACTGGCACACTTGCAGAAAGGCCTGACTCATAACTGGGATAACGTGAGCCCATGGGAAAGCAGACCTTATTTGAGCGGCACGCTCCTGCGCGAGGTGCAGCTTCCCGGGAAGGCACCGTGGCCCCACGCGGGCGGAGGGACCTCCCTGGGGCAGAGGAGCCCTGTCCCACCCCGATCGCGGAGAGCAGCCCCGGTGCCGGGGCACGTCCAGGGCCCGGGGCTCCCGCAGGGCCCGGGGTGCCGGGAGCCGACTGCGTCGCAGCCATCCGTGGCCGGTGTTCAGACCTGCCGCGCTCACTGCATGTGTTTCTGTGCCCCGGCACAGGGCCGGGCGCAGCTCCGGGGAGGGCAGAGCGGGCCGAGCCCCACGCGGAGTGGGACGGGGACAGGGACGGGGACAGGGACAGGGGTGGCACGGCCCCGCGCGCAGCACCCAGGCAGCCCCGCGCGGCCCCCGAGGCCCCCGGCCTGCTGCAGAGCCCGGCCCCGATGCGGAAGTGGGACGAGAGGTGCTGGCGGGGGGAGCAGCCCCACGGCACTGCCAGCCTGACTCAGCCCCACAGCCTGCCCCCCAACCTGCCCTCTGAGCCCACACTGCTGCCCCACGGCACCGCCAGCCCTCCTCAGCCCCACAGCCTGCCCCACAACCTGCCTCCTGGTCCCACACTGCTGCCCCACGGCACCGCCAGCCCTCCTCAGCCCCACAGCCTGCCCCACAACCTGCCTCCTGGTCCCACACTGCTGCCCCATGGCACCGCCAGCCTGCCCCAGCCCACAGCCTGCCCCATAGCCCCGTAGTCCCCCCCCCGAGCCCACACCGCTGCCCCAAGGCACTGCTGGTCCTCCTCAGCCCCATAACCTGCCTCCTGAGCCCACGCTGCTGCCCCACAGCCCCACAACCTGCCCCACAACCTGCCTCCTGGTCCCACATCACTGCCCCATGGCACTGCCAGCTCTCCTCAGCCCCACAACCTGCCCCACAGCCCCACAACCTGCCCCCTGATCCCACACCACTGCCCCAGGGCACTGCCAGCTCTCCTCAGCCCCATAACCTGCCTCCTGAGCCCCCACCGCTGCCCCACAGCACCGCCAGCCCTCCCCAGCCCCACAACCTGCCCCATGGCCCCGTAGTCTGCCCCCTGAGCCCACACCACTGCCCCAAGGCACTGCTGGTCCTCCTCAGCCCCATAACCTGCCTCCTGAGCCCACGCTGCTGCCCCAGGGCACTGCCAGCCCTCCTCAGCCCCACAGCCCCACATCGCTGCCCCAAGGCACTGCCAGCCCTCCCCAGCCCCGCAGCCTGCCCCACGGCCCCGCAGCCTGCCCCACGGCCCCACACCGCTGCCCCAC
>PTFA01000507.1:101969-144229 GCA_003342895.1 Casuarius casuarius | reverse complement strand
GGGGTCTGGATCTGGGCCTGGGCCGGGGTCGGGGCCTGGCCTGGCCCGCCCTGCCGTGTGCGCCGCTGACCTGTGCCGAGTGGCTCGGGTGTCTCGGTGGTGAGCTGCGGCAGGCTCTTCCGGAGCGCGGCCTGTGCGGATCCCCCGCGGAGCCCCCATGGAGCCGTGCCCGCAAAGCCTGTCCCGCTGCCCCTCTTTCGCGGGCGAGGAGCTGAGGGTGCACCTCCTGCTTCTCTCCAGCCTCCTTTGCTGATGCGTGTTGTGCTGGAGCTGCTCAGAAAGGGGGTCGCTGGAATTTGGGAGCTCAGAGAATTATTTTCCCGTAGCCTCGCTTCTGCAAAGTGCTCCATCATTTCTTTGGAAAGTTTTGTGCCTAACACTGGCTTGTGATAGATAGCCAGAGTACAAAACTTGAATGGCTTTTTTGACAACACTGAAGGACTGGATGCAAACAGTTGGGTAGCCTGAATGGGCAGTACTACCAGCTTCACTGATACTCTTTTTTTTTTTTTTTTGCAGGGGCGACAAGAAGGTGATATGCAACAAGTTCATCCAAACGGTGAGACCAGACTCCTGTCTTACTCCTTTTTTGCAGTGTAGGTAGGATAAGGACTGTGAAATGTCTTTCTGCTCATATTAAGAGGCATATTTGGTCAAACTGTCAGGGATATTTGAGTTCCAAAATATGCAGGTAGATCCTAAAATAATATCTAAATTTTGAGATATGTCTTACTGGTTAGCTTGAGAGGCTTTGTAAGGCCTGCATATGGTGCAGTAATTGTTGAATGATCAATATAGTCAATTACAAAATTTGAGGGACTATTCTAGGCATAAGTGGACAGAACTTTATTGATTTTTTTAAAGTGAATTGAAAGGGAGAAACAGGAGAGACTCTGAGCCCAACTATTTTTTAACAGACAGCTCTTAAGCATTTCTGTAACTGATCACAGGTCAAAGAACTGCCGTAGCCCATCTATTGATCCCTCCAGCAAAGCAATACTGGTTCCTTACTGTGACTAGAACTGGAAGAAAAACTGGGCATCCGTGCCCAGCCAGACACCGCTGCTTATTCCTGCTTCCTCCTTTCTTTGGGGTTCAGTTCGTGGGTGCTCTCAGGTGGAAGTGCAGTGGCACTGCCTGTGGTTGTGCTGCCGACACTTCCCCCGTATTATCCCTGCTGCTCTTTCCAGGAGCAGTCCATGCTCTGACAGCCAGAGCGAGTCAGTTCTCTGAAGTAACGATTGGATGATAAAGGGATGGGAGATCATCTCGGAATTTAGGTGTAGTATGGGAAGAACAGAGGTTGACTGATAGCCTATTTTGATAGTTCAGGCAAGAGTTCCTTTATTAATGCCCAAGGCTTGAAACAAGGCATTGCCACCATTAGGCCTCTGTTGCACCGATTCACTCTGGCACAATTGGAGATATTATTTTGCCTGTCTGCCCTACCTGGGAAGGGTTTTTCGCCTGCTGGGAAGGGTGGCTGGACAATCAGTGAGTGAGCACCCGAGTGGCAGTGTTTCACACCATACGCTCTTCCAGCATATAGAAGTGAACAGATACCAATTTCAGTTTCTGTTAGTCCAAACTGTGAACTGCATTGTCTGAGTGATAACTTACAGTCCTTTTGAATTCCATTGTCACTGTTGAAATCATGAGCACCAGCAAAATTTAGGATAATTATCTTATCAGCTGCTGTAGCTAAACCCAACAGAAACTATGAATACGTTCTCTGGGTGTATTTGCAAACCTATACCAAGCACTCTTAATTACAAAATAGACAAATCTGCAATAAATTGATGGGCTATTTGATCAAGAAATTTTAATAAAGCTAGGCCACTAGAACTGTAATTTATTGCACTGGGTTTGTCCATTTTATAACTGCCCGATATAGCTCCCTATTATGGGTGGTAAGTAAGAGTATGGGAGATGGTAGCATACTTAGCCTTAAAGTTACTTTATTATTTTTAACCTGTGCAAGAACTCATTTCTCATTTTTCTTAACATGGGCTCTTTATCTATGATGTCTGTTTTACCTTTGGTTGATATATCTCTTTTGGGGGTTTCCCTAGACCAGCTCATTAGCTTTTACCTCTTTTATCACATTCCACACTTCCAAGCTACAAGAGTTTATCAAAGGTTCAGCTTTCTGACTGTGTCTCAGAAATTTCTGTGAGTTCAGCTAAAGCCCTTACAAGTGTGTAATTAAATTGCTATATACATTTTGTATATGGCTGTCATTGTTCTGTTGGCTGCCAAGAGGACAGTTTTGTAAAAACTGTTACAACTGCAGGAATTGGAGCACAGGATGAGGCAGTGATGTAAAAGAGGGGAGGTCTCAAGAAGCCCATGTAGTACAGATGATAAAGGTTTGTAGGAGAGCATAGATGTATGTCAGGAATCCCTGATGTGCTCTAAAGCTAAAAAAGTGACAATTGTGCTCCTGTTAGCTATGAACCTTCTCTTTTATAAGCAGCTAGAGATTGTGGACATCACATTCTGAAGTAGGTATTCCAATCCTGGAGTCAGTCTAGTGTTTTTTTTCCTAAATCTCCGTAGTTTGACAGTGTCAGACACTCTGGGCACAATGACTGAGATTCATCCACTTTTGCACAGACTTCCAAGGTTTGGGTTAGAAGTGTCCCCTTTCACCTATGCTGCACGTTTTGTTGCAGCACATTGCTCCAGGGCAGGCATCTAATTCCCCCCCATGCTCAGCGCAGGGCATTCTAGATGACTGAGTCTACATCCTGAGCAGTGCTGTTCCCCTCAGGTTCACCTGGATGTCTCTGTATCTCCACACGTTCAGGGTGCTTTCAGGATATTCATGGTTTCACACCGCCCTCTACCTTTTTCCTGCTTTTGCGTGCAGACTAATTCAATGGCAGTTACTGTGGTTCCCTTTCGCAAAAACTCTTTGGTGGACATTCCCTCTGCTTCCGATGACATTTCCTTCATCCTCTTGTTCTGCAAGACCCAGAACGTGCTTAGAACAGAGCAGCCTGTAACTTCTGTTGAACAGTTTGGAAAGCTGAGATACAATTTTCTGCCTCATGGCAGACCTGATCAAGTCTGCGGATCTGCCCAGTAGTTCGCTGCTCCCCAACCACCATTTCTGTTCCCCAGCTGGCGCTGGAGCAGATCGCCTGGTACCTAATTTCTGCCCTCCAGCACCACACTGCAGAGTGGCTGTTGGTAGCCTGTGCGTGGAGCTCTGGGCTCTCAGACAATCGCTGTAAAGCATGAAGGGATGCTAAAGACTCTCTCTTGGGATAGCCACCCTATGGGACAGGGCATGAAAAAGGGGAGAAAACGGGCAAGCAGCCACAGTGATTGGCTCCTTAGGAGAGTGGACACAAGCTCCCTGTGTTGTCAAATCTCCATTCTTTACAGACACAACCTAGGAGAAGCAAACATGTCCTGCAAACGCTGCTGCAAGTATCTCTCAACAAGATTCACAAACTCATTAAAGGGAGTTTGCATTTCTGCAGGCGGCAGTGTGTTTATATACTGATGTGCTACAAGTGCCTGGCAGCTGTGATCCAGTTACATCATGGCACGTGGGGCCAAATTCCCTTGCTACCAGCCAAATGTGCTGAGTGAGAAAGAGGCAGACACAGCAGGGTTCTTGCTTTTCCTTGCAGTTCATTATTTTATTGTGCATCATCACCCCAAGATTCAATGCTAACCCAAACGTAAAGTGTGCAGAGTTCAGCCAAATTGCAGTTTCCATATGTTCAAAGACCTCAGGTTTATAATTCAGTCAGATTTTCTCCCTGACCTTCTTCATCTTCTGCTCCTCTAGCTCTGCAGGCACGTGTCAGAGAGCACTCAGTATGTCTCTGTCAAGGATTATCTTGAGGACGATGTGAGTGTCTGGAAAAGGCAAGGGTATTACAGGTTCCCTGCACAGGAAACCACCTGTGTGAGGAAATGCAATGCAGTGACTAGTTCTTTTACGTCTAGGAGCAAATGTCCACCAGCCCCCCAGGTGCTCCAGCCAGTGCCATCGTGCTGTGACCCCCACCTTCTCCATTTCACTAGACGAGTTCCCTGCTGCGTAGGCCACTGAAGTAGCCAGTACCAGTTAGGAGGAGTCACTCTCCTGGGCCACATCCCCAAAAGACATAGTCGAAGCTGCTCCTTAGGGAGTTTCTGTGCCAGGAGTTTCTGTGTCGAGCCTTCCCAGCCGTCTGTCAGGTGAGGGACAGCCTCAGCCTTTAAGTTTAAAGCCTGCGTCTCCGGGTCGTGGCCTGCTGATGGGGCCACCGTTTGGGCTGCTCTTACCCAGCCTCAGGAGGACCCTCCCAGCCTCCGCGAGCGTTGGCTCCTGGCTGCAGGAGGGGAACCCCTGCAGTTCTGCTGCTCTGGTGATAAACAGCGTTCTTCAAGCTGCTGGCTGCGGCTGAGCCGCTGTGGTCAATGCTGGTGACACTGGAGGTCAGGCGTGCACGTCTATCCGGACAGGAACGGAGCGCAGCAGGGGCTTGGTATCCGCTTTCCCTTTCCTGAACGTCGTGGCTGTGTCACATGTGGGTGCCTGTAGCCTCAGGGCAGAGACTTTTGTTGTCATTTGCTGCTCGCACACGCGGGTAGGGACTGGCACTGCTCTGTCCCTCTGTCCCTTCTGCGCTGCGTTACCTGGGAAACAGCCTGATGGGAGCCTGCATCCCGCTTTGCCTGGCACTGCTGTGCGTTCGGAGCAGCAGCTGGTTCTCTCTTTGCTGCTTGCATCTCACAGCGCTTGGATGCCGTATGCAGTATAAATACTCTTCTTTGTATTTTTAATGACTCATTTCTCTTTTCGCATGCCTTTTATACCATTTCTATCATAATAAATCCTTTATTTTTCTAATGCTGTCTGTGTGTTTTTTTACCACTGCGTCCTTGATGGACTAGATTTTCTGCTGTAGATAAGTGCTGATCTTTACTACCTCTTGGTAGACTCTTGGTGCATTGAGTCAAGGTTAGGGATCATTTATTGAGCCCTTTCCCTCCCCTGCCATTTGCAAAACTTGCTGAGCGCTCTTGTACACCTTCTGCACAGAGTGACCCGTTCTGCTCTGCTAGCAAACGAGGCGTCCTGCTGGAAGGCCAGATGAGTATGTGCAAGTTTGACCCCCTTGCACTAGTAGCTGAGAGCGTTGCCACTAAGCGAACCTCGTTTCCAAGCTGTCACAAGGCTGCTTATGGTTGTGGAAGACAGAAAATAAGGGTCTGGCAGATAATGAGGGAAAGATATGGATGCCTGAGAAGCCAGAGCAATAAAAAATGGGCCTTGGTCATTGGTTGGACATGTAAATTAGGAGCAGCTTAAGTATCCAGGGGCATTTTGGTATCTGATCGTAGCTGTGTTTGCTGATGTGAATGGCAAGAGCAGGGGAGAGTGGGCGAGTTGAATGAATGAAGGCTTACACATGCCGAAAGCAGTCCTAGCTACTTAAAACAGAACAGATGAGCCAGTGAGGCTGGTGCTGGGGGCATGGTGCCAAACACCAGGGTAGTACAGCCTTCTTATTAACTGATACTCTTCAGTGTAAATGTGAAGCAATTTCATTAACTCTCTTGGCCATCTCTCACATTGGGTTTCATGGCCAGTTTTATCCATCCCGGCCCCTGCGTTAGATTTTGAAAATCCCTCTGATTTGGCTTTAGTGAACACATTTCCCCCTGACCTACCAAGGGTCTCGTGTTTAAAAATGAAAAAATATAAAGGCTGTTTGTGACCCAGCAAATGAAGATCCACAGTACGAACATTCTCATATCTATTACAGAAAGTAGCAGAGTCAGATTGTTTTTCTGTTTTATACTAGTTGCAAAACATCTTTAGAAATAGCCGTGTTTGTGTCTGTTCAACAGTGGCATCTGGAAAACCGTACATGAGATCAGTGAGAGATCTTCTCAGCAGAGCATCTCTGCTGAAGAGCATCTCGTATAGCTTGATGCCCTGCTTTTGTTCTTCTCAGCCTGCTATTCCATCCCACCTCACTGTCACCTAATTCGCGCTGCAGGGTGGAGGGCTTCCCTCAGTCCCGCTTTAAGATCCACCCCAGTGCCCCCATCTCTTCTCTTTCTGGGTCTGAGTGGTCTTACCGTTCACGAGCTGGCTTGTGTAGCAGTGGGGCAAGTAGTTTTCTAAGCAGGATGGAGCTCTTACCTCTCTTTTTACCTCCTCCTTGTCAGAGTGCCGTGACCTGCTTATTGTGGCCAGCGGAGAATGTCATTGTCTTTGGTCTCGCCGAAGGAAAGGTAGAGAAACTTGTTATTTGCCTGATACTCCGTTCCATGCAGGGGCTGCCAGAGCTGCAAGTGCCTGGGCTGCCGAACAGGAGCCGTTGCTGTGTGGGCTCAGGGCACTGCTCAGCAGCGAAGGGATCACACCGCTGACTGAATTTTCTGGTTCTGGCTCCCGGTTAGTCCTTGGAGGATCTGCCAGATCCTTTGGTCCTTTCCTGAGCCTTCCTAGAAATGTAGAAGCGTGACTGCAGCTCCAACTCTTCCGCTTTTTCTCTGGTCTACCGGAAAGCAATGAGCTTTCTGTTACTTCTGGCACTGCTCAGGGACTGGGAGAGCTCTGGGGATGTTACGCTGCGGGAAATGCACGTTCTGACGTGGGGACAGAAGCAGCATTGACCAGGTTCTCTTTCTCAGGTTCGTTTAGCAAATACAAAGAGTAACAAGTCCTCCACCATTTATGGGACAGATTCCTATGTGGTCTCGCTAACTTCCAAGTGAGTATGTTGCTGCTTTAGGTTACGCTGCTTTGGCTCAGCCTTCGGCCTGGCAGAACCTGTGTCAGTCTGGGGGGGTGCCAGAGTGTCTTTTGGCTGTCGGTTCCTTGTGGAGAGGATACAAATCTGTGCTTGTCAGAAGGAATTCATTCCTAAAACCTGACACGTGGCCACCCCACACTGGCCCGTGCAGCTTGGCTGCCCCCCAAAAACATGACAAGGCGTAAGTCCCCATGAGGTTGCTCACATATATTGGTTTATTTTTTTATTTTTTAAAGATTAAATTTGTCAGCTTCATCTAGCTAACTACTAACATTGGAAAAGCTTAAGGACTAAAGAAATAAAAATATTCTGTCAGATAAAATTGTGACAAAGTAATTAGAAAAATCAACCATAAAGTGCAGTCTTAAATTGTTTTAACTAGATTTCTTTTTGGCTACTTTAGTATCCTTCTAAAATAATTTAAGCTATGTTATTGTCTTAGCAGTGGGATTTTCACTAATTGTCATCATCTTGTTTTTTGAGTGCTAACTGAATTCTAAACCTAAAGCTGGTCTATGGCTCTGACTCCCTACTACTGGGAAATCCCTCCAAAGTCTGTCTTGTCTTTATTTCAAAGAAATAGAGTTTCTATTCTCTCTCTCTTTCTCTCTCCCTCTCCCCTCTTTTCTTCCCCTCCCCCTCCCTTCTTCCCTCCTTCTCCCTTTTTCCTTCCCTCTCCTCTCCCTCCCTCTTCTTTTATTTCTAAACACAGCTCATGCTACAGTTGATATAGGGTCAGTGACGTATCTGCGATTGCAATAGACAGAAGACAGACCTGTAATTCTTGTGTTGTTACAGCGTTTGTAGGACTTGTATTCTGTATTTGAATTATCATTAAAAAGTATTAATTCTGTGTACATTATACAAAGCCTATAGCCTCTTCCTTGCTCTCTTCCCCCTAATTGCATATAGAGGTACACAAGACATTAATGCTACAGACAATGGACTTAGAGTGTTTGTCCAGATAGTTTGTCTCCAACTTTTGTTGCTTTCAGGGATTCTTGGAGTCACAATATCCAGCCCCACTTCTGGAACAGTTGCATTGCAAGGGCTGTTTTATACTCCCTGCTGTGAGAAATTGTATGCATAGTCATTATTACACTTAAGGTTCCTTAACCTTTCTGTGCTTTAGTTATACAATAAGTTGCTATTGTGATTTTACATGGTGAAGATACTTAACTGACCACTCTCCTTTCCTGTCTCCATACTTTTGTCTGCTTTGTTTTTACAGACACTGATACAGGTACTGGATCTTGTACACATCACCCAGCAAACCTTTGGCTCTGAGGAGAGTCAGCGATGGCTCTGGGACTGGCTCCTCTGGGCAGAGGTGGGGAAGTTGAGGTGTGAGTGTTGCTGCAACTTTGCATCATTTTATCTTTGTTTCTTTGCAGTCTGTCGGGGAAGGGAATCCTCTCTGGCCATGCAGATGGAACCATAGTGCGCTTCTTCTTTGATGATGAGGGCTCAGGTGAATCACAGGTATCAAAGATTCTCCTTCAGTGAGCAAAATTTCTCTTTGTGCAATCTGTTCCCGAGCTCAGGAGCTTTGGAAAGTGGTCAAGCTGTGGAAGGAGTTCACATCTGGAGAGGAGCTGCAGTCCGTACGTGCTAGCATGGGGCTTGTGGAGCACTGATGAAGACAGAACAGTGACTAGATGCTTTGGATTACACTGAGTGTGATGGTAATAGGGGAAGTTACCTCTCTGCGTGTGAGACATGAGGCTTTTCAGATGTCTGGAGAGATCGGAGGATGTTAGCGTGTCCAGGAGAATGTTGCTTGAGTGGGCAGGGTCCCAGGGCACAGGTATCGCCTTCTTCTCACTAAGTAATGTATAGTTATCCCAGCAGATTTTAGAAGATGGTTCCCAAATTACCCATGAACTGAGCCTTTCCTCCAGAAGGTGAGAGAGCCCTTAGACAGCAGCTATACGTAGTGAGGAAGAGTACCCCTTACCTTGTCCGTCACTTAAAGCTGCTTTGGAATCGGTACTGTTTGTGGAAAAGGCAAGGAAAGTAGGCCTTAAGACTGTCCATTCCTTCCAGGGGGTGGTAAGAGCAAATCATTACAGTGCCCACTGCAAGTCCTCACTGCTTCTGCTGACTCTGGGTGCCCAGCATTTCTCCTGAGCCTCCTGTTCCTCCCCAGAGGAGTAGTCTCTGTGCTTTAAGCTGTGGTGAAGGGAATGTTATTTCCACTCAGATCTTTCCTCTCTAAGCGAAGCTGTTTGTATATGTACGCTGTCTAGCGTGATATGCTGAAGGCCCCAGAGTTGTTCTGCTGGGTTAAGATTGCATCCTGGTCTAGTTAATGATATTGGTCTTCTTACTGACAGGAGAAATCTTCTCTCCTAGAGAAATGAATGAGATAGTTCATGCATTTCTCAGTTCTGGTTTCTGTCTGCCTTCCTACAGACTGGGACAGGCGGACAAAGCAACCCCCATGAGCTGGACTTTACCAAAGGGCCTCGTACTGGTCTCACTGTGATAGCTGACTGTAGAGTCCAGTTGGGGGGTAGAACCACTGCTGTTTTCAGACTGTTCTTTCTTGTCTAATGCAGGGTAAGTTGGTGGTGCATCCCTGTCCTCCTTATGCCCTTGCCTGGGCTTCCAGCAGCATTGTGGCTGCAGGCTGTGACAAGAAGATAGTAGCGTATGGGAAGGAAGGTAATGTGATCCAAACCTTTGACTATAGCCGGGACTCCTCAGAGAAGGAATTCACCACAGCAGCCGCGAGTCCTGGTGGCCAGGCTGTCGTCGTTGGCAGCTACGATAGGTACAGTGCCTGCTGGTCGTCTCCCCTTTATAGTGCTTTCTCCTTCAGCCATGTACAGTTCTTCATGTCTGCGCTTTCTCGTCTGTTCTGGCAGGTTAAGGGTGTTGAACTGGAGCCCACGCCGCAATGCTTGGGAGGAAGCCAAGCCCAAAGAAATAGCTCACCTCTACACCATCACAGCGTTAGCATGGAAGAGGGATGGTTCACGGATCTGTGTGGTTTGTATCATCGGTCTGGAGCCCATGAGTCGCGTGCCCGGCACAGTCTCACGCGTGCTCCTGAGAACAGGGTGATGCGGGGAGGGCTGCTGAGAGCGTCACGTGCGTGGGTCAAGGGACACTGCTGCATTCAGACGTGCTATGTGAGGAGTATGAGGGTGGAAAATAGCATGCGTGACTGTGTAATGGCTCACTGGAAGCAGCAGGCCTCCTTTTTTTCACAGAAGCATAATAAAAAAGTTCAGCGTAGCTTCTCTAGAGCAGTCTCATTAGCATTCTTTCCTCTGAGAATCTGTGAGAAATGGTGTAAAAACTGAACTGTTCCTTATACTCCATGATTGCGAGCCATGCTTTCAGTTCAGAGTTATTCTTCTTCTACTTCCAGCCAATGAGCCTTGGTCTGCCTTTCTGTATTGAGTTAAATAATTCTTTAAAGCCCTGCATTTGTCCCTATAAAGAATTATTTGGGAAGATTGCCATTTACAACTTCTCTTTAATTGTTTTTGCATCTTTTTATGTTTAACAAAATCAGGAATCTTTAAAATATATTCAAACAGAAAATTAACTGAACAGATGAATGCTTGCAGAGAAGGGGAAGGGGTGAGATATGGGAGAGTAGTGAAAGGGGACCAGAGGGTTTGGGGATGTCATAAAGAAAGAGATAAAGGTGCAAGGATTCTCTTGGAAGGGAAAAGAGTTTGGGAGGTTGGGAGAGGGAGGAGTGGCAAACTGAGAGGGGTAATGGGGAAGATTAAGGTGAAAATGTTTTTTAACTCCTCTTTCTCTGCCATGTATGTGCCAGTATTTGGTAAACTCTGTTTCTCTGTGTATCTCCGAATCTTTCTTCCTTCTCTCTTAAGAAAGTCAAGATAGGTCTGGTCCCTATGCACGTGGGGTCCTTGATCCTTGTTCGCCACAGGAGCCAGGATCTGTTGGTTCCTGTCTTACCTTTGACCTCTTCCATGGGAGTGGGGCCTGGAATACCTCTCTCAACAGAATTCACCGACGGTGTGCTTCGTGTTTGTCTCCCCAGGGCACTCTGTGTGGAGGAGTTGAGCAATTTGACTGCTGCCTTCGCAGAAGCGTTTACAAAAATAAATTTGAAATGACATATGTGGGACCAAGCCAGGTAAGAGACTATGCAATGAAGTAATGTCTCTTGGTTAAAATAGGGTGTTCATTAAAACTAGACATGTTTGGAGTTTTTGGTGCCATCAGCTTCTTTCCTGTCCCTCATCTGTCTGTCTCCAGTCCTTAGCCCAGTCATTCAGATTCCTTATAATCAGCAGAGGGGAGCCATGTAAATTCTGTAGTAGCTAGCTTCAGACCCAATAAAACTATACTTAAAAGAGTTGAGAGTGAGGGTGTATTTCTCTGAGTCCATTTACTTCGTTCCCTCCTCCCTTTAGAGCAGTCACACTGCCTTGAAAAATATACTCAGAAATCAGAACAGTAAATTACCAGAGGAAGTATTTTAGAATCATATCAACACCTACAGTTTGTCTGTAGCAACCTGCTGGGAAGGGCGTAGGGAATATTTCGGGAACAGGGTAAAGTCTGGGCAGAAACTGATTGGGAGCAGAGAAAATGGAGCTTATTTCCTAGTTTGTAAATCTGTGTGGGGTACCCCTAGGCAAAATGCAGGCTCCTTAAGTGGCTTAATCTCCGCCAACTTTCCCTGGTTCAAAATTAGGTAATAAGGGTGGGCTAGTGGTCCAGGCACTCTCTGTAGTCAGTGGAGAGAGACCAGGACTCCCTGGGGGTGACTCATCCCTGGGGGCCTGAGTAGTCCTCCAGATTAGGCCAGGAACTTCTAAATGGCAGAAGCGAGAGTCCCACACTTCTTCTACAGTGCACACCCATACAGGAGGGATGGTAAGGTTTCTTTAAAAAACAGGACTAAATGCTGGGAGGGGACATGTGAATACCCAAATATCCTCCATTGCATATATCTTCCATTGCACAAGGAGTCTGTGTTCTTCTTCCTCTCTGTGTGGAAAGAGGCCTCATATTTTTCCCACTTTCTCTAGGTCATTGTGAAGAACCTTTCAACAGGAACTCGAGTTGTGTTGAAATCCCACTATGGTTATGAGATTGATGAGGTGAAAATCTTAGGAAAAGAGAGATATCTGGTGGCCCATACTTCAGACACATTGCTGCTGGGTGACATCAGCTCCAACAAACTCAGTGAGGTACTGGAAAACCTCTGGCATTTCCTGAGTTTCAATTGCTTAACTTTGCAACTCAAAGAATATGTTTTCTGCATGGTAGTGATACATTTCTTTTCAAAGAATCATAGAATAATTCAGGTTGGAAGTGACCTTGAAGGGTCTTGTGTCCAGCCTCCTATTCAAAGCAGGGTGAACATAAAATTCAGACCTGGTTGCTCAGGACTTTATCAGAGTGGGTCTTGAAAACTGCCAAGGATGTAGATCCCACTGCCTGTCTGGGCTCCTGTTCCAGTGCTTGACTGTCGTCGTGGGGAAAAACATTTTCCTTATGTCACACTGGAATCTCCCCTGTTTTAGTTTATAACCATTTTCTCATCCTCCCACCGTGCTCTGCAAAAAAAGCCTGGCTCTGTCTTTTCACAGCTCTCCTAAGCCTTTTCTTCTCCAGCCTGAAGAAGCCCAGTTCTTTCAGCCTCCACTTACAGTGCAAGTTTTCCAGCCCCAACCATTTCAGTGGCTTTCTGCTGAACTCACTCCAGTTTATCAATGTCCTTCCTGTATTAGGGGCTCAAAACTTCATTCTGTAGATCTGTATGGTCCAGATGTGAATGTATGAATATTCTTGTGTTTTAAAAAAATCGCTGCAGTACCATTTCTGGTACAGATCTACCTATACAGAGCTGTCCATACCCTGAGGCTCGTGGTGCGCTGAGTGCTGAGGCTATGTGCCAAGTCTGTGAAATGTTGGCAGTAGGTCTTAGTGTCTGACAAAAGTATGAACTGGGCCTCAGGACGCTTTTGCTTTGTTCACAGAGGTAGCATATACTTTTAATCAGGCTAACTGTGTGCTAATCGATCTATTCAAGAGCTAGATTCTGCTGGGAGCTAGCTGTGCTCCTGACTAAGATTTGAGCTGGGGGATACTGCTGCTTGGTTATCCATCTCGACTAAACAGACTGAACGTCACAGGTTTCTCTGCACCATCCTGCGCAGAGAACTTTTCCTTTCACTTGCACAGCTATACGTACTACTTACAAAGAATAGGGTTGTGAGTAGCATTTACCAGTTTGTTGTCTCACAGGAGCTTTGTTGAAGCTGTCACTTGGAGCTCTTGCTCAAGGAGGGAAAGGACAGCTGCAGCTCTGGCTTTCAGTTTTCTGCCTCTCTGCTCACTTGCCTGTTGCCATCATAGTAACTATTGCATTATCTGGTGCTCTTCGAAAATGCCAGATCAGCTGGTCCCTCACTGGCACTGCGCTGATCAGTCATTGCTAACATGACCCCACACAAGGATGTAAAAGAGAAGGATTTCAGCCAGATGTGGAGCTTCTGTCCCCAACAAGTGGTAGCACTGATTCTGTGGAGTAGATTTACTGAGGCAAGGGAGGTGTGGGGGTGCTTTTTATCATAAAGGTAGCCTGGAGGAGGGCAGAGAGGTGCCTGTGAAAGAATGGGCTAGAGGGAGTACACTGGTCACCTAAAAACCTCTTGTCCAGAAGGCAATCAGATGCTGCAGAAGGAGGACAGGAGTTTAAAGGAGAGGCTGTTAAAAAAAGGAGAGGGGACTTGCAAACTGAATTACAGTGCTGACAGCTGAACTGCTGGAACATGATCCCTTGTGCAATGTAATTCTTGCTGTTTGTCCTGGGAGTTGAGAGGGAGGCTAGGCTTATCTGTGCTGCTGAGGGAATGGCATGATATATTTCCATGCAAGCAGTGTTGAGATTTTAGGCCTGAGAACTGAGATTTAGTAAGAACTGGACTCCTTGTGCTTGCTGAGTGCTAGCAGGAAGTCAATGAGCCATAACTAGCTGGACTATAGACCGTGATGCCTGCAACTTGGTCCTCTGCAAGAGATGCCAGCCTGGCATTTGCTCACTCCGTGCCATTGCATTGCAGGTAGCCTGGCAAGGATCTGGAGGGAACGAGAAGTTCTTCTTTGACAATGAAAATGTAAGTTGGATGGGACAGGATGCTACCCCTTAATGGTGAGTAGAGCAGGGTATGTACTGGGGGGTGAAGTGTCAACCACGCTTCTGGAAACTCCTGTTCCTGAGCTGTTTCCTGGACTTATCCTCTCCCTGCAAATTCTGATCTGCTTCCTCCCCATACTTGCCTTTCCCAAATGCCAAGTACAGAACAAACTCAGTATAAGGAGTCTCTAAGTCGTGCCCCCATAGGAGACAGGAGCAGTAAACTCTGGATGTCAGAGGTACAGAAAACAGGATGTGTTAGCTGTCTGGATGGAATCTTGCTCTGTCTGGCGAGGCAAAGAAATCTGGAGGAGCTGAGGTATGAGCTCGTAGCTGTCAGGATGACAGCTTGACTCCTTCTGCAGGACCGATAGGCACAGGACTAAAATCCCCAGCCCTAAAGAAGGTAGCAGTCACCACAGGAAGACAAGGACAATTCCGTGCTCATCCCAGAGTGTGTGAATTTAGACTTACGTGCAGCAGAATGCTTTTCTGTACACCTTGCTGGTAGGTATGTCCGCTTACCTGGCTCTTCAGTAAGAGAGCAGTCCCCTCTCTCTTCCAGGTCTGCATGATCTTTAATGCTGGGGAGCTGACGCTGGTGGAATATGGAAGCAATGACATCCTGGGGTCCGTCCGCACAGAGTTCATGAACCCGCATCTTGTCAGGTGAGTGTCAAGGCCGCCTGTGTGACCAGTAAAAGCGTTTTTTGAGAGTGGCCTTGGACATCACTTGGAAGTGTCCGTTCTCTAGGACACAGCCCCCAGGCTCTGGGTCCTGAGGGCGTAATACTGAATGCCCTCTGAGCAATTTGCTTTTGGCTGCCACCAATAGTGACATTTCAGGGGTGTCAAGTATTAGAAGGTCAGGAGCCCCTTCTCCTCTGATATATGCTGATTGAAGCCTGACTTGGCACCTGACCGAAGAGGGACCTCCTGTGCACGTACTCAGGCATCTGTGCATCCTGCTGGGCCTAGTACAGCATTAACAGGGGCTCTAGATGCTGGTGGGACCTCTTCCCTCTGAAGTGGCATTTTCTTATTCAAGAGGAGGGAGGGGAGGACCACAGGCTGCACTGGAGAGGAAACATCATAGGTCATTCAGGCAGCTTTCAGAGTCATGAAGCAGAAGGGTTCGTTCTTAGTTGAGGCAGCCATAAGTACTGGGTCAGAGAACTACAAAAGCCTCCATGTGCTTGGGGAAACTGCAGGCAATTCTGTGGGGAGAGGACAAGACTCAGTCTTGTGGATTTAGAGAGTAGTAAAGCTAACAGTCATCATTCCCTTCAAATAATAGTGTTCGTATCAATGAAAGACGGCAGAGAGGCATGGAGGCGAACAAGAGACTGGCTTATTTGATAGACATCAAGACTATAGCAACAGGTGAATATAAACATCCCTCTCCTGTATTTTCCCAGCCTGCCTGACTCCTTTGCGTTCACTCTGCCGGACAGCATATCCCTAAAGGCCCTCTCTGCATTCACCTTGCCAGGCAGCAGATCCCTGAAGGCCCCCTTCGCATTCAGTCTGCCAGGCAGCAAATCGCTAGAGCCCCGGCTGCCCTGCTTTTGGCAGGTTAAGTGTCTGGTGCGGACTCGGCTGTGGGGTGTCTGTGGCTGTGTCTTCAGCCTGAGGCTCTGTGCAGTTCAGCGTGATGATGTTGCTGCCTGCACTGCCTGCGCTCTGTGCATTCTCACAGAAGGGTGGAGGGAGTTACTGATGCTGGTAAGGTGCCAAGATAAGATGTCACTGCAGTCTGCCCTTCGTGTCACAGTGTGTTTGCCATGGGATCCTGCCCCAATTAGGTCCCAGACACCTGCTCCACATGGGACAGCATCAGGTGTTCAGTGCCTTGGGGCACGTTAGGTACTCACACTGTTTCTTTTCTTTCATTTCCAAGTGGACCTTGTTGGTGGCTACAATGCTGGCACCATCAGCCATGACAGCAAGATTGAATGGCTGGAGCTGAATGAAACAGGCCACAAGCTACTCTTCAGGGACAAGAAGATGAGGGTGAGGCAGACACATCTGGGGGGGGTGGCAAGCTGGTGTGCATGGGGAGGGGAAAGACAGCTCTGCCTGAGTGCAGGGAAGGAGATGAGGAACACACAATTCCTGATATCATGCTGGAATCAGTACTGCCGTGAGGACAGGGTACTCATCCTGAAGCACCTGTGACTTTTTGGCCGCTCCTTTGAGGTAGGCAGACCCTGTTCAGATTGCGTGAGCTGGCAGCATTGTATGTTTAGTTTCAAGCTATAGCTACAGCTGTTCACACTGCATAAAAATGCACACTACTTCTCAGTCATGCCGACCTCTTCCAGAATGTCAGGACAGTGTACATCTGACACTGTCTATGTAAAGGGCAGCGTACTCAGCCTGGTCAAGACAGACTCTGGTTGAGACCAAACACTTTGTAGGTAAGAGGTTTGCTGGTATTTTGACTGCCTTTCAGTTCATTCTCAAAGTTCTGCTTTTTCTAATATCAGTCCTCTCTGAATTTTGCTCTTGACCAGTCCTAGTTCCTTTCCCACCTACTGAGACTTAATTTTTTGCTCTCCTAAAATAACTTTCCAGCCTGACACCATCTCTGAGAAATATATTCTGTCTGTGGACTTTCAAGTGCCTCTGTTGCCTTGGTGAAGGCCACATATTGGAGCAACAGCTCTTTAAACTGCCAATTAGTAGAGACTGGGAGCTAAAGCTGCAAAAGGATCTCCTAAAGAAGATGACTCAGCATGGAATTGAAACACCCTGCCCGGCTCAGAAGGCATGGTTTCTGCTACTGCACCAGCACTAGTAGTTGAATGTGTTTCAGAACAGTCTCCACAAGTTCAAAGACAAGGTTATCCCAGTCTTACTCAGGTACCATGATCACAGCCCAATTCCAACCTCAGACTCATTAGTTGTACTTAGCAGTAATAAGATAGGAGGCTAGTTGCTAGATGTCTTGCTCCATCTCTTCATTGAACAGACTCTTCTGCTGTGAGACTGAGGCAAGTGAGTGAATATCAGTATGAGTAACCTAATGTTGCACTTGCACTTGTAAATAAAAAAAGCTGTTCTCTGCAACAGCTCAGCTTATGCATGTAAGATGAACTCTCTAATTCTCCAAAACAGTGTAGTCACAACCAAATAGCCTGTCCAATATGGCCCTTGGCTTGTGTTAATTCTTAAACTATGACTGAACATTGACTGGGAGAGTATTAGTTAGCCCAGGACAAAACTATGCCCAAAATCATGGTAAGTTTCACAGTATGATTATGATCTGTGGATACTCACCTCATGTCCTCGCTATATTTAGTTTACTTGTAGAGACAAGAAGATGTATTTATCAACTGTGTTACAGTTCCTCTCAGCTCATTATCAAGCCCTCTTTAGTATTATGAATGTAAGGCCCCTTGATTGCTTGGCTTCATTTGCTCCTCTTGTCACCAAAGTCTCCAGAGAAGAGAGTATGGCCTCCTTGACAGTGGTGTAGTTCACATCCAGAATTTCCATGCAGGTATCCCAGATCCCAGGCCAAAACCACTGCAGTTCATCACAAGATAGTCTTAATTGCTCCAGAGTCCAAATCCCACCAGGGACTGCCAGTCTGCAGTAGAATGTTTCCACGTTGGCTGTCCTCATCTCAAGAACTGTGACTTCACCCTCGTGTTTCAGGCAGGAGCCCCAGGCTTCTTTGCTGAGCTGCTCGTGTGTCATTTTTGGTAGCCTGACCCTTAAGACTACATCATAGATTTTAGGGATGCCAAGACACCATCTTGCCTGGAAATCACAGATCTCCCCTTAGATACCTGTTTGCTTGTTACCACTCATACACAGCCTGACTCATTGCTGGCAAGCTTGTCAGATAGCAACCTGCGTGCTCAACTTTGTAGCCAAAGATTCCAGTTCATATTCTGCTGCCTCACAAAATCTCTGCCACACAGACTCCTCTAACGAAGTGTGTCAAAGGTAGGCTTTCTTGCAGAAAGGCTGTAATTCTGGTTCCAGGCCAGCACAGGACAGGGGCTCGTTCATGTACTTTGTGATTCCAGAGAAATAGGAGGAGCAGCCTAACCTGGGTTTGTAGAAAACGTAATGCCTGCATCTGCATTAGCGTACATCTCTAACCAAGATCCTCTTGACTCTCAGGAGAATTATTCCATGTGTACTGATCTTTAGGACATCATTTTCACATATCCCTAAGAGCATCATGCAAGAAATAGTTTCTTCTTCTTTCACAGCTGGATCACTACCAGTACCAAGGGCTTCTGTTTGGGCTTTGCTGCACTCATTGTCTTCAGAAAGGTGCTAACAGTGATTGCAGCCTGTAACAGATGAAACAAGCCTCTATTTGTGAGTGGTGTGTACATTACCACAAGGCTATATATGTCCTATCGTGTGAGAAGACATAACTTTCCCAGCAGCATAGCTTTTTTATATTTATTTCTGCATTCTTCCTCAGTTTACATTTGGATCCTCTAATTTACTATCTCAGCAAGAATCTCAGTGGCATCACCAGGATTGCTGCTGCCTCTTCAGGCTCCTTTTCAGACCTGTCAGCAGGAGAGATCCTTTGCCCACCCCTTCACCAAACGTTGCCACCAGTCCAGATCAGACAGTACGTGATTCTCCTAAGCTATGTCTGCATGTCTTTCTCCAACCAGTTCAGTACAGACCAACATGGGGACTTTCTTGTCCTCTCCTGCCTGTGGCATATCATGAGTCTCAGTACAGTTCTCTTTCATCATCTTTTTCTCATCTTTGCTAGGTGAGGACAATTAGGAGGAGGAGCAAACACAGCCTAGCACTTTTAAGTCACAAGGTATCATACGTCTTTGTTATGACTTGTCAGGTTACATCTTCCAAGTTATCAAGCTTGGTTCAGGACTATGTATTCTACAAACAGACACCTTCTCACCTTGTTAGCAACAGTTCATGCAGTAAGACTCTACTTAGGATGGACAGTTCAGCCCAGGACTGCAAAGGAATGCCTTTGCTTGAAGGATGCAAGAGACTTCTCCTAGGAACCAGGAACGTGCCTGAAGATATTCACAATATGATTATAAGCTGATACAGAAAAAGATGATACTTATCAGTTACTAGAGGTCTTTGACCATGTAGTCCATATCAAAACTGTTCCTTTTCTTCTCCTTCAGAGTCTTTCTGAGATGCTGCTTCACTGCAGCTCTTCAACTGAGAGGGAACTAAAGTAACATGAGGCATATTCTGGTTTATATGTTTATGTTTAGCACAAGGAAAGCAGGATCTGAGCATGCTGATTAAAATCCTGCAAGGGTAAAAAAAGAAAAGTCTTAAGTCTTGAAATATAACATGTATAAAAACTAACAGTGTGGAAATTTGGGCTGCATGTCTTGAAGAAGTCTGATTCCTGGTAGGTAATATCTGCTGGCAGGATTCTTGCCCAGACCTTCCTACCATGTTCCTGTGAGCAAGCAGCCCAGTCATGAGCCTAGCTGAGTCTTTTTCTCCTCTTTCTCTATCTAGTTGCAGCTCTATGATATTGAAAGAAGCACCAAGACTACTATTTTGAACTATTGCTCCTATGTGCAGTGGGTTCCAGGCAGTGATGTGGTGGTGGCTCAGAACAGAAACAGCCTCTGCATCTGGTATAACATTGATGCTCCAGAGAGAGTCACCATGTTTCCTCTGAAGGTAAAAATCTGGAGACTTTGGTTTCTCCAGCAGTATTTTCTGTTACTTCTTGGTCACAGGTGTGGGATTAGGCAGGGTGGTATTGCGGAAGGGAGAAGGGAGGGAACTGAGTTTCTCCTGGACAGGGTATGAGGCCATGTGTCAACTGCATGGCAGAAATCTATGGCAGAACCTGGAGACAGGTTCTCGAGCAAGGAGCTACTCCATGGCTTTTTGCTTCCCTCTGTTGAGGTAAGGACAATGTCGGTGAGGTGTGAGCTCCTTCAGCAGAACTTTAGCTCAGCAGAGCTGATGGCTGGTACTCTTTTCAGGGGGATATTGTAGACTTGGAAAGGAACGATGGGAAGACTGAAGTGATAGTAACTGAAGGTGTGAACACTGTGTCCTATACCCTGGATGAAGGCCTTATAGAGTTTGGAACTGCCATTGATGATGGGGATTACCACAGGTAAGTGCGAGATACACCACACTGCAGTGTCAGCTAGCCTGCTTCATGCAACATGCCTGAGGGTCAGCAATCCATGAACCACACCAGCAGGGCTTTCCATGCAGAGTTGAAGCTTAGGCTCTGAGCATGATGTTGGTGCTAAATCTGGCTGCAGTGTGCAGCAGATTCCTTCAAGAGTGAATACTCTGCATCGTCATCCCCAGAGCTCCGTGGTTTCAGACAAGAGTCTGGCCAGTCTGCTCCTGCTGACACTGACAGAAATTCCCTGCAGGCAGTTTTCACCCAGTTCAGTAGCAGCCAGATGTGGAATGGCGCTCCGGTGCTCCTGTTGCTGCCCCTCCAGGGATGATGATAGTTGAGTGGAAACAGGAGCTGGCCTGTTTGAGCAGAGTAAAAGCTGGCTGTCTGAAGCGGTCATCGTAGGCACCTGGGCAGGGTTGACATTGTTGCCTGGCTTTAAAATTGACCAGGGAAGAAAATTTCGCATGCTCACAGCATTAATCCCTCTTGAGAGACTTTTCTGCACCAGGGACTTGCTTCAGACTGAATGCTTCAGACTTGCCCCACAGTGACACAGCCTTCTGGTGACCACTTATCTCCTAAGTAACTTAGACCAGGTAGGGAGCTCTTAGCTGAGTTTCTCCCTGATGTGGCAGGCCCTGTGCTATACAGTCATAACTAGTCACATCCAGCTTCGTTTGTTTTCAGTGCAGTTCTTTGGAGGCTCCTGTCTCAGCCTAGATTTTTTTCTTCAGAGAGCTCTTCTTTTCTGTTATTGAAAGTCTGCAAATTTCTCTATCTTAAGGGCTACTGCATTTTTGGAGACACTGGAAATGTCCACGGAGACTGAAGCCATGTGGAAGACGCTAAGCAGGCTGGCTTTGGAAGCTAGACAACTGCACATTGCAGAGAGGTACAGGAAGGAGTCAAAACTTCTTTGTACTAGGTTAAACACTCTTTTTTCTGGATCCTTCACAGAAACCAGGGTCTAACTAAGGATGTGACTTTTTGTGTGTCCTGGAAGATTCACTGCATTCGAGAATGGAGAGTTTTCTATTCCAGGCAATGACTTTGTCCCTTCATCCTAGACACTAGCGAT
The DNA here is from genome assembly GCA_003342895.1 of Casuarius casuarius. Classification (NCBI taxonomy): domain Eukaryota; kingdom Metazoa; phylum Chordata; class Aves; order Casuariiformes; family Casuariidae; genus Casuarius; species Casuarius casuarius. Next base: position 123,110 of record PTFA01000507.1, on the reverse strand, counting down.
AGAACTAGGAACAGGTCAATAACACGCTGTAGCATAAATTTTTGCTGATGGCAACACAGAGTAGTGCATAGCGAGGCTGCAGGGAGCAGACAGACATAGGCAAGGTCAGAGGAGCTCTGAAGCCTAAGGGAGTGAAGCACGGACATTGGTCATGTCCATGGCTTCTCCCATGGAGCAGGGCTAGAGGGTAGATCTGAACATGGGTCTTGGCAAAATCTTCTCGTGAAGTGGCACTACTGCACCTCTCCACCTCACGCTGCTGGGACTGCTGCCCAGACTCTGATTTTCCTTTCTGGGCCTAAAGATAGGTAATGAACCCCCTCTGGCAACTAACTGCCTTGCTCTTCCCAGGTGCTTTGCAGCTTTGGGCAACATGGCAAAAGCTCGATTTCTGCATGAAACCAATGCCATTGCAGACCAGGCAGCTCGAGAGCATGTGAGTCAAACTTTGTCTGCTGTGCAGGGCAGCCACTTCCCTGCAAACACTTGCATAAACATTGTCTTGTGTGTCCATATCCTCCAGTACAGTAATTACAGACGAGGTCCTTGTCATTAAGAACTGCTGACATGGTTCTTCATCCAGGCCCACCAGGTCCCTTTTCTGGCTACCTGTTTCATAGCGTTGCTCCTATCTTGTCACTTTTCATCTGTCTTCAGTTTCTGTAACGACGCAGACCCCACCAGCAGTCACCTCCCTTGTAGCACATCCAGAGCCCGTTCTTTCACACCTACAAACCAGTCGAGCTCACTGTGGTTGTTTGCAGGGCGGGGACGGCACAGACCATTACCTGGTGCGTGCCCGCTTGGCCATGCTGGAGAAGAACTACAAGCTGGCAGAGATGATCTTCCTGGAACAAGTGAGTAAAGGGGCCAGGAGCAGAAAAGGTCTCATTTATTTGTGGGCAGTAAGATTTGTGCCCTGGTGTGAAAAAGAACAGAGAGGGAATAGGTTGCTTATTCCTGGGAGATGATTTTGTGCCCTGGAGTAGAAGGAGAGATTGCTTGTTCCTGCTGTAGGATTGTCCTGAGGTACAGGGAAGCGGGTAAGGGAAGGATGTATATCCATGTGAAGGGGATGGTCCATTTGTTCAAGTGTTTTCTGCATATCTAACCCTGCCTACTGCGGGAGCCTCATGGCGATGCGTCTGCTGAACAGAGACTTGCCCAGGGTGACACTTTGCTCTCTGACGCAGAACGCCACAGAGGAGGCCATGGACATGTACCAGGAGCTGCACATGTGGGATGAATGCATTGTGGTCGCCGAGGCCAAGGTACAGAATATTCCTACACTGGACCTTGAGCTGGGCTTGCTTGATAAGTGTTCCAGGTGGGAGTCAAATCACACTCTGGGTGTTCTTCATCTGCCCTACCAGGACCTCACTTCTGCTGGGAGGGGCTCCCAAAGAGACTGAGCCTGCCCTGAAGGTCCCCCTTCTAATTCAGTTCCGGGTGGTGGGATTATTGCATGAAGGAGCCTTGACTGATGGAGGGGTGAGGGTGCCATGCCATCAGAAAGAGGGGTCAGAGTCCAGAGCGGGTGATAGGAATGGGAGAACAAGGTGCAATCGTGGAGGCTTGGGTGCGGAGACTTAACTGCAATACTAAAAGGAAGTGTGACAGATATCCCTGATGCCCCTAGCACACAGCAGATGCTGCAGTCAACAAGGCAGCTGCTAGAAGGGCAGGAGGCAGACTTGAGGGGCAGGTGGATCTTTGGTTCAACCCAGAGCTTTTGTTTCCTAGAATGCGATGTAACATGGACCAAGGGCCAAGGGGCCTCAGAGTTGTGGTCCAGGCAGGACTGCCCTAGCCGGAGTTGCCCACAGACAAGGCACAGAAAGAACATCAGTGGTTCTTGCATCTGACAGCCAACGAATAAAACAGAAGGGTCTGGAAAAGTCTGAGATGATGCAAAGGGAATGTAAGGGGAGTTTGCTTTTGGTGGAAGTACAGACCTGGGTGAATAGTGAGGAGAAAGCTGCTGAGGTTCATTTCAGAGCAGCCAGGGCTTCAGAAGAGAATGAATGGTGCCGTGGTACAGGGCTGGCATTGTTGTGCTTTCTGCTAACTGCAGTTGCTTAATCTAACTGGGCAGCAGTGAGGCCCAGAGCCTGCAGGAGGAACAGGACAACCTCCCGCCTTGGCCAGGTCAACCAAAGCTGCATTTCCCAACAGGGACACCCCATGCTGGATAAGCTGCGTAAGGGCTACTACCAGTGGCTGCTGAACACGCAGCAGGAGGAGAAGGCTGGGGAGGTCCAGGAGGGACAGGGAGACTACCTGGCAGCAATCGGCCTGTACCTGCGAGCGGGGCTGCCCGCCAAGGCGGCACGGCTGGCCATGAGCAGGGACGAGCTCCTGACCAACGGGGATGTCATCAACAGGATCTCCACAGCGCTGATCAGAGGGGAGTTATATGAACAGGTGAGTGGCCCACCCCATTGGGTCTTGTTCTTACTTGGTGGCATCAAACTTCTTACCCCGTCTTCTGCCTCTGCAATATACCGGGGGACTGAGCTAGAAAGTAGCAGATGTAACTCTGTCTTGATAAATGCACAGATAACACTTGGGAGGAAATGCTGACTGCATCTGTCGTGCACAGGTGAGCTCTAGAATTGCTGTTATTAGTCAGGGAAAAGATCACAAGTCATTGGTGATACATCTCCAAAACATCAGCTGAGCGTTCAGCAATAGTCGAGCAGTCCCCTGGGAAGGCAGGAACCAACAGGAAAGGAGCTGCTAATTAAACAGAAAACATACCACTGTGAAAATCTACAGTACTTCTTCGTAGCAGAATAAGAAATGATGCTACAGCTTTCATATGAGGATAGTCTAAATGAAAAAGCGAAGGAAGAGAAACAGAGGAGGTTATGAAGACAATCTGTAAAACCATTAATACCATAGAGAAGGGCAGTGATTGTTCTGTGTCTAATAACAAAGAAACAGGCAACTACTGTTATTATTAGGTGACAGTTTTAAAACAAAAAGGTGGTTTTTTTCACACAGCACGTAATTATGTAAATGTAAGAAAGCAGTGCTGAATCTGACAAGTGTACCTGGCCAGCAGTGGCCTCTTGCAGATGCTTAAGGAGCACAAAGAACAAGGAAGGCAAATATATGATGATACTTCCCCTAGTATACTTTTGTAGTTTCATCAGTCTGCAAACTACAGACTACCTGAACTAAAAGTTTTATTTTTACTTTTAAGAGCTCTTGATGGATTTTACTTTCATGAGTTTGTCCAGTTATTGTTTGAACTATCTGTACTTTTGGCATCTCAAACACTGGCTGCAAGCTACCCAGTTCAGTTATGCGTTATGTGAAAAAGTACATCCCTTTGCTTGCTATTTTATGTGACCTGCTTAAATTACATTTTCCCAGTCTCATTTAACCTTAAATGAGGCTGAGCGCTCCATTGACAGTCTCTGTTTGCAGTCTGTCAACTTTTATTCTGTCCTTTACTTCAGGATATGGGCATTTTTTGACCATTTCATTTGACTCAAGAGAATTTTATGCTCTTCCAAATCTGCCACCTTTTCTTAAGTCTTTAGTTCAAAAAGTAACTGCGAGTTCCTGCGAGATGTTTTGATACCAAAAGCACATATAGTCCAAAAGTGATCAGACAAATCATGGAGGTAAAGTCTGTCAAAAAGCCATTAAATATGATGATGTGGAGGCATCACGATATGAACTCAGGAAGCCTCTGCAGTGCAGATTGTCAGAAATGGATAGATATAATGGAGGAAAGGCTGTTGTGTAGCTGCTCCGTTCTTATAATCTTTCCCTAGACATGTGCTTTAGCCACTATTAAAATACTGAAGGAACTGAATCTTCGGTCTTCTAAGATAGCCTTTCTTATGCTATCTTATCTTATTTAGCTGCTTATGCTAAAACTTCTACAAGTTTTGAGCCTCGTCCTACCCTGTTGGCTGCCACCCTTTCCTGCAGGGTCAGAACACTCTGCCGCAAGCAGCTGAGCCTCCCCCGTCCCTGCTTATTCCCAGGGCTCCAGTGTGATCGTCTGCAGAACCGGCCATGGTCACAGACCAGGCTGTCACTGCACCAGTCACTGTGCAAAGAGGAGAGACGTTATTTCAGGAGCTTTTATCTTGTTAGAAGATGAGACCCCAGAAAAACACTTGGGGCATGTGGGTCAGCAGAGAGGACAGTGGTCTCGCGCATGCGGTCTTTCCAAGAAGTTCCCTTTATCCCCATGCTGTTGGTTAGTGGGGGAGTCGTCTGATGGAGAAGTCTCTGGGGGTAGGGATGGTCTGACAGGCTTGACAGCTGTACGTGGGGCTGGAAGGGTGCATGATGGTATGGGGAGACGGTGGCTCTGGAAACTGGCAGCTTGTATTTGTCGTTAGGCTGGAGACCTGTTTGAGAAGGTCAGGAACCCACGGAAGGCTCTGGAGTGCTACTGCAAGGGCAGCGCCTTCCTGAAAGGTACTGTGCTAAATCTGTTCCTCCCCTGTCCCCAGCAGGAGCCCAGGTACGCTGGCCTGCTAGCAGCACGAGCTATTACCCTGGATCCCAGCGTGGCCTGCTTGCTCTGAAGCATCCATCTGTCACCTCATTCAGTGTATGGGCTCTCACACAGCTGTGCCTGCAGGCAAAGCCCCAGGACAGGATCCTCTTCCAAAGGCCTTGGTCGTGCTGATTGCACCAGCACGGGTTTGGTCTGGCTCCCCACAGGCTCCAGCTCACTGGGCTGCCCCGCTGGAGCTGGAGTGGGTTAGGCAGTTCCCCCCACACACACATGCCCCCGATGAGGCCCACATGCACCTCACAGCTCTGCTTCCGTGCTGGATTCAGCGTAACAGCTATCATGTCCCCTTACAGCGGTGGAGCTGGCTCGCCTGGCGTTTCCTGCAGAAGTTGTGAAGCTGGAGGAGGCCTGGGGAGACCATCTGGTGCAGCAGAAACAGCTGGATGCTGCCATTAACCATTATATCGAAGCCAGGTGGGAGCAGGTGATGGCTGTATAAGCAGCAGCAGTGTAATCTGGCAGGCCGTGAAGTTGATCTAGTTTGTTTAAATCAGCATGGCTGTTTGATGCTGAGTAAGCCCCCTCACCCCAGCTTTGCCAGTGCCCCGAATACTTATGTGCAGTTTCTGCAGGCCCAACCATAGATTTCTCTCCACAGCTCTGTCAAGGTGTCTCAGTCCTGATCCGCTGTTCCCTGCTGTCCTAGTTCTTCATTTAGCTCCTTTAGCTCTGTCAGTGCTCCAGACCTTTACTTTCTGCTCACTGTGAAGTTATTCAGGTCTGTCTTGTTGCTGCAACTGAAGGAAGAAGATTCAGGCAGCAGCCCTCGTTGGTCTCCCTGGCTTAGCTCAGCTGGCGGAGATGGGTGCTGGCTGGCTGTAAAGAGTTGTGTTTCTGACGCTAGGTGCTCCGTTAAGGCCATCGAAGCAGCCTTGGGAGCCCGGCAGTGGAAGAAGGCTATCTACATTTTGGACTTGCAGGACAAACAGACATCAGCCAAATACTATCTCAAGATCGCCCAGCACTATGCAGCCTTGCAGGAGTATCAGGTGAGCCCACAGAGTACAGTCCTTGCTTCTCTGGGTCCCTTAGAACTGCTGACCATGGTTGTGTCCCCACAGGTCGCAGAGGAGCTGTACATCAAAGCAGACCAGACCAAGGAGGCCATTGACATGTACACACAGGCCGGGCTCTGGGAACAGGCTCACAAGGTAGTGTCAGAAGCAAAAGCTTCTGCGGACCTCACCCTGCTTCCGAGTGGTGCAGTGTCTTCCATCAGGAGGTGGTGGTGCCTCTTGCCCTAACCCCTGGGCAGCAAGCCCTCTTCCCAAAGGGTCGGTGCAGGGGCATCTAGCAGCCAGCAAGAGATCAGCCCCTGCCTCCTGTCTGTGCCCCCTCTCCTTCAGCAGCCCCGTGTGGGTGCAGCTGTGACACAACTAGCACTCTCCAAGGGGCCTGGTTCTCTATGCTTCGATCACAGTGACAAGTGACTGCCCATTCCCTGCAGAGGCTGTAGCACGTGTATCTGTTTGTAGTGGGATGGAGATTGCTTTTCCCCATCCTCGGTACTGTGAGAAGGGTCGCTGTGTGTCAGACATTGCTGTGCAGTGTGCTGGAGCTTGTTGCATCTATGTTCCTCTTGGCAGCTGGCAATCAGGTGTATGAGTCAGGAAGATGTGTCTGTGCTCTACATAACCCAGGCCCAGGAAATGGAGAAGCAGGGCAGGTACAAAGAAGCAGAGAGGTAAGCATCTTCCGTGGTGCCAGTTCAAGATTGCACCCTGAGAATCTGTCTGTAACAAGGAGCCCTTTCCTGGCGTGGGAGTGGAGTTTGGGGCTAGGGTTTGATAGGGTCAGAAATGTTCTCTCCACACTCAGAGCGCTCCAGCTGATGCTTTAAGCAAAGTTTCTAGGAAGAGAACTCACTGAACTGTTAACGTATCTAAGGGGATATAAAGCCAGAGTTAGGACAGGGAGCTGGGAAAGGGCATGTCATGGGAGACTTGGGGCTGGAGTTGCAGGGGGAGGCAGTATTAGGGCCACACATGAGGATGCCCTGAGGTCAGGTGGGCTGGAGGGGGAAGGAAGGGGCCGGCTGYCTTCGACAAGTGCTGAGGTGGTGGGGCTGACAGTCCCTGACCACCAGAATATGGAGGAGATCCAGTTGGGGCACGGCTGTCTGTGTAGCAGCAGCAATGTGGCGAGGCTTTTCCCTGCTGCGGGGTGCCAGGTCTCATCTGGCATGGCCAGCTCGGGATCAGATATGGAAAGTGAAATATTTTCTGTCTAGGTGTGTAGTGTTGTCAGTACTAGGTTATTTAAACAGTGCAATAAGGTTAGCACGTACGAGGCAAACAAAGCTGTGTATCTGGTGCCATGGTACGTGATCTCGACAATGCCCAGCACATGAGAGGAGGCATTACAGGTGGTAAGGTCACACTGGGTTTAATCTTTTTGGTGGCCTCTATGAGAAAGTTTTGTTGACATTGCCAAGTTGCCATCCCAACTGGACCGACAGCCTCAGGTTGGAGGCCAAGGTAAGAATAGGTCACAAGCCCAGGGGCTCCCTGCAGGTCAGAACACAGGTTGATCGTACGGATGGAGCCAGGCTGCAGACACAGTCGTGCCTTTGGCAGTGCGCCCAGGACTCCGTCCCAGCCGGGCAGGATGCCCAGGGACTGCTTGGAGTGATCGTGCTCAGCTGAGCCACATGAACATGCTTGTGTTCCCAGGCTGTATATCACCATAGATGAACCCGATTTGGCCATCACCATGTACAAGAAGTGTAAGATGTACGATGAGATGGTTTGCCTGGTAGCCAAATACCACAAGGACTTACTGGGTGATACTCACCTGCACCTGGGCAAGGTGAGCACAGGTCACGGCATGGGATCAGCTGGGACAAGCAGGGACAAGAGTGTCACTAACTCATTGTCTCTCGTTGCAGGAGCTGGAGGCAGAGGGACGTTTACAGGAGGCTGAGTACCACTACCTAGAAGCTAAGGACTGGAAGGCCACAGTAAACATGTACAGAATGAATAACATGTGGGATGAAGCTTACAGGGTAATAACAACTTCACAGCTATCCCGCCCTGCGGAGGCCAGGATTTGACTGTGGGGTGCCAGTAGGAATTGCTCTGTCTCTATTCACTACAGAATTTGGAGACGTTAAGTACACTGTTTGGCTTCAGCAGGTGGCACAGCACTGGAGGCCCTTAGGCTACTGCTGTGCTCTGCAGCACTGCACCCCAAAAGCCGTGCTAGACCCCCAGCCGCTCTGCAGCACCGCCTTCCTCCAGGCAGTGCCCTGCTCCTGACCACTGCACGGCACTGTGCCCCGGAAGGACCTCTCTGCCCCTAACCGCCCCGTAGCACCCCTGCCCAGCACGGCTCCCCTCCAGCGCGGACAGATTGCCAGGGATCAGACCTGCTGACCTGCCGCCAGTGAGGGCCTTGCTGAGGAGGCAGCAGCCTCTTCTCCCTGGGCTCTGCCGTACAGGCCCTTGCCTCACTGCCCAGTGCAGGGTGGCTGCAGAAGAGTTCTTCAGGAGACAGCAAGTGTTTCTGATGCTCCCTCAGGAGCACAGCAGTCATATGAAAAGGGACCAAGCCCTGGCTCAGCCTGCTGAGGTGGAGGTAGATGTATTGAGTCCTTCAGTTTTCTTTGTTTTGGATAGGTGGCCAAGGCACACGGTGGGGCGAACTCCTACAAGCACGTGGCCTATATGTGGGCAAAGAGCCTGGGTGGAGAGGCAGCTGTGAAACTCCTCAATAAATTTGGACTTCTGGAGATGGCCATTGACCATGCAGCAGACAGTGGGTAAGCAAGTCCATAAGCCCAGCACTCCTCTTCCATCTGCCTGACCTCGGGAAGAGAGGACAGCCCAGAATATTTGTATGTATATGGCAGCTGCAGGTCCCGCATATGGCATGTTTTCCCCCCTTACCTGCACTTCTTCACACAGGTCATCTGCTTCCTTGGCACAGAGGAGTTACCGGATGAGTCCTGTCCCCCTGTTAATCTCCCAAGTGTAAAATCTGATCTGGACAGACAAAAGCAGTTTGCCCTTTAACCTGAGCAGGGAGGCCTTGCGAGAGCCTCCGAACGCCGGGAGGGGATATTCCTCGTGTCGCCATAAGCAGCTGCCTGCCAGAAGAGGGTTGGTCGCACTCTGCACTTGCCCAGTCTGCGCTGCCATTCACTGCGGCCCCCCTAGTTCTGCCACTTCCCCAGGCTCCTGGGAGCCCCATTACCACCTCTGGCACTAACAGCAGACATGAAGGAGCTGAATCTCCTTAGTGGAGACTGTAACAGCTCCTGTTCTCTGGTCAGGAGAAGGGGAAATGGGCAGTGCCCACTCACTGGGGACCCTCTCTCTTCCCCCCTCCCCTCTGCCAGTGTCTTGTGCTCTGCTTGATGTCTTGTTCTCAATGAAGGCATGCCCTCACAGCACATAGTCCTGTTCTCACCCCACTCTCTCTTTCACTGCAGTGTCTTTGAATTTGCTTTTGAGCTGGCCCGCCTCTCCATGAAGCAGAAGATGCGAGAGATCCACTTAAAGTATGCCATGTTCCTAGAAGATGAGGTAATTTTACTCCTGGAATAGATTGCAGTCCCCTGATCACTCAGGTAATTGAAAAGCTTCCCTTAAAGGCTGCCCCAGGAGGCACTTATATGGCTGCAGTCACTGCTCACCCAAAAGGTTTCACAGTTGCAGCCCCGAGCTTCCACACACATCTGTTTCATAAATACGCTTTGCCCTGTGGTAAGTACAGAGAATCTTGTGTTGGTATCAGGGCAGGAAGGCATTCAGAGAAACTCCTTCCTCTCTCCTAGGGCAAGTTTGAAGAGGCCGAAGCAGAGTTCATTAAAGCTGGGAAACCCAAGGAGGCAGTGCTGATGTACGTATCCTTCCTCACTGGCCTGCTGCATCTCCTCTTCCCACATGGTGCCAGCCTGCTTGCTCCTCCACCACTGGTCTGCTGTTTGCTGCCCCCCTTGTTAAATCTCCTGTCAATTCCCCTAGGTTTGTGCACAACCAGAACTGGGATGCTGCACAGCGCGTGGCCGAGGCTCATGACCCAGAGAGCGTGGCCGATGTGCTTGTGGGACAAGCACGTTTTGCCTTTGAGCAAAGAGACTTCCAGAAAGCCGAGGCCTTCCTCCTGCGAGCACAGAGACCTGAACTGGCAATAAAGTACTACAAGGTAAGTGTAGACTGTGGCAATATCATTGTGTTCCTCAGTGTCTGAAAACCCAGTTTGGATGGAGAGGGAGTGAAATCCAGCTCCCAGCTCTCCCTGTCAGCTTAGTAGCCAAAGAGAAACCATTTACTCAGGTGATTCCTAGTTGATCTTCATTCTGGCCTGCTCTTAGAAGACTGCACTGGTATAGATTTCACAGCATAACTTAGCTCTCCCCCAGCTCTGGGAGGAAGTATTCTGCCAGAAGGCTACAGGTGGTCCTCAGGAATAACATGAACATGTTGCATTTGGAGACTGCAAGTGCCCGTTCTGCAGAGGTGGCTGGGATAGATGGACCATTCCTGCAGTGACCTGGGTGAAGGAATGGACATAGTTGCCATTCTGGTGGAGGAAGGGGTCAGACAGTGCTGCCATGGTTTCTTCTCCCAGTGGGTCCTGTGACGAGCTCACTTTAATGGCCAGACGTGTTGTGTGATGCCAGGAGTGCGGTGCATCCTGGTGAAAGTTTCTCCTCCCTGGTGCCCCTGTGCAGGAGGCTGGCATGTGGAGCGAGGCCCTGCAGATCTGCAAGGAGTATGTGCCTAGTCGGCTGGAAGCACTACAGGAGGAGTGCAGCAGGGAGGCTGCCAAGAAAGGCTCCAGGTGGGAAATGCTGGCGTCAGGCTTCAGGTAACAGTTTGCTCTTCCCCTGAGCCATTGCACTGACCCCTCACAGAGATAGCCTGACTGGATCCCTGACATTCAGATTATCCCGAGGACCCTGGACTTCTTCCTGCATAAGTTTCCCATCTTTCTTCCTGCCTGCTCTGGGAGATTCCAGGCTTATTGTTGCCATCTGAGGTCTTCCAGGTGTCTTCTTGCCACTTACCGATCTCCCAGGTCTACCTCACCGCTCATGCATCTCCCCAGGGTCCTTAATCAGCTCTCCCCTCAGCATCGCCTGTGCACATTCCTCTCCTCTCTGAGGTCTCCGACTCACCTCTGCTGTGGGCCTTCCTGCCCCCTTCCCTGCGTGCTGTCTACAGGATCTCTGTGGCAGCATCCCAGCCTTGCTCACAGCCTGCGTTGCTCCCTACAGAGGAACAGAAGGGCTGCTGGAGCAGGCACGGAAGTGGGAGCAGGCTGGGGAATATGCCAGGGCAGTGGACTGCTACCTGAAGGTGCAGGATCCCAGCAACAGTGTCCTGATGGAGAAGTGCTTGCTGAAGGTATTGTCAGAGGCTATGAGTCCCTTCCGCTGCCGTGCTGTCTGGGAGGTCTCCCACAAACTGCAGTGCATCCCGGAGATACTCCATTCGGTGCAGGGTACAGGAGAGGAGCTGCAGGGTCCCGTGGCCTCAGAGTCAGAGCTCTTCATCACCATTCTGAGCCGTGATGGGCTGTGCTCTTAACCTGCACAGTGCTGGCACCCTTGTTCTGGCACCACTCCCAGCAGCGTGCAGTTGTCCTTGTGCCCATATCTCCCTGCTCCGAAGAGCTGGGCTCTGTGACTTAGCCGATGGCTAGACCAGCACCCTCTCCTCATGACCCAGCCCCCCAGCCTGTGGGTTGTGTTCTCGTTCACACTAACAACTGCGCCCTTGCACCAGCTTCAGCAACAGTTACGTCCTTGTCTGGTATCCCATGTGCAGAAGTAGCTGGGCTTTGCTCCTCTGAATTGCTGAAGTGGGCTGCCATTTCTCCTTCCCTTTCCCCCGTAGTTCAAGTGGTCCTGATGCTCAGTCTTAGGCCTGGGGCTGAGCTCTTCCCAGCTTCATCCCTCTCTCGGGCAGTTCTTGTCACTTGTGCCGCTGACAACTTCTCTTCACAGGCAGCCGAGCTGGCCATTAAGTTCCTGGGCCAGTCACAGAGTATGGAGGTGACACGGACTGTGGCTCCTCAGCTGGTGGCCATGAAGAAATACAGTGCGGTGAGGGCTGGCTCCTGCTCCTGGGGCGCGGAAGAGGCGATGGCACGGGAAGGGAGAACCGTATACAAGGGGAGGAGGCCAGGTCACATCCTGGGGTGATGGGTGGATTGCCCTGTCTGAGAGTCCGGCAGTGCTGAGTCCTCGGGGAGGAGGAGGGGGGGAAAGGGGATGAGCCCTGGGGCGGTGTGAGAGAGCCAGGCCTTGGGAGAAGGCAGGAAACAGAGGAAGGGGTTAATCTTTTGGGAAGAGACTTTCTGCTGTTGCTGTGCGCTGGGTGCTTCCAACAGCACCAGCTCCAGCCTGGGCTGCAGGGTGCCTGCGGCATTTCAGCCCCCATGGGACCCTCTCTGGCCCTGCAGGCAGCAGAGCTCTACCTCAACTTGGACCTCGTACGAGAAGCTATTGATGCCTTCATTGAAGGGGAGGAATGGAACAAGGCCAAACGCGTGGCCAAGGAATTGGACCCCAGGTATGCCCTTCCCTCCTCAAATGGGCTCTTCCTTCTCCCAGCCCCCGATGATCCCTTGCCCTGTCCTGCCCTGCTGTCCCCAGGTGTGCTGGATTCTCCCCACAGTGGCCTTCCCAGGCTCCACAGGGCGCATCCTCCACAGCTGCCCTTCCCAAGCCCCCATCCCTCTACTGCCCTGACACTCTTCTGTTGCCCTTTTGCCACATATCCCGGAGGAGTCCTCATCCTCCGTTTTCTTTGTCCTGTCTCAATATCCCCTTCATTTGTCGTGTTCCTGCACTCGTGTTTCCTCCCTGAAAGTCCTGTGATCCCTTTCTCTCCTCACACGTTATATTTCGTCCAGGCCCTTTCTTCTCCTTTCTACCTGTGCTCCCAGCAGCAGGCCAGAAAGATGTGGCACAGCTGTAATCCTCTTTGTGCCAAAGCAAACAAGGTTGAATCCAGCCTCTGCACGAATGCAAGGCACTATTAGTCTTGCTGTCTGTTAAGATGTTTTCTGCCCAGTAGGTCAGAGGAGTATGTGGACCAGCGTTACAAGGAGTATCTGAAGAACCAAGGAAAGGTCGATTCGGTATGTATTTGGGATGTCCCACAGACCAGGGAGCAACATCAGGCTCTGTGCGGGTCACAGAATCACAGGACAGTTGAGGTTGGAAGGGACTTCTGGAGATCATCTAGTCCAACCCCCCTGCTCAAACAGGGTCACCTAGAGCACGTTGCCCAGGACCCTGTCCAGACGGTTTTTGAGCATCTCCAGGGAAGGAGACTCCACAGCCTCTCTGGGCAACCTGTTCCGGTGCTCTGTCTCCCTCACAGTACAGAAGTTTTTCCTTATGTTCAGATGGACCTTCCTGTGTTTCAGGTTGTGCCCACTGCCTCTTGTCCTATCGCCGGGCACCACTGAAAACAGTCTGGCCCCATCCTCTCTACACCCTCCCTTCAGATATTTATACACGTTAATAAGATCCCTCCTCAGTTTTCTCTGCTCCAGGCTGAGCAGTCCCAGCTCTCTCAGCCTTTCCTCAGCTGAGAGATGCTCCAGTCCCTTCATCATCTTAGCAGCCCTCCGCTGGACCCGCTCCATAGCTCCGTATCTCTCCTGTGCTGGGGAACCCAGGTCCTTGGAGTCTTTGTCATGGGGCTTTTACCTGAATATGCCCATAGGTTGGGAGTCTGCATGTGCCTACGAGTCATGGCTTCTGCATACCAGATGTGTCGCGCTGGGTGGGCGCTTCCGTGGAGGGGGAGGGACTGTGCACGAAGAAGGGACCTGGGCGGGCTGGCGCCTGCTTTGATGCTGATGGGAAACCTTGCCTGCACAGTGAATTTGTGGCTGTTTCCATCTGCAGCTTGTGGGAATAGATGTCATGGCTGCTCTGGACATGTATGCAGAGCGGGAGCAATGGGAGAAGTGCCTCGAGGTTGCGGCTAAGCAGGTGAGTGCCTGCGCGAGCCCTCAGGAGACAGGGATGGGGCCCCGACTCGGGGCAGGATTAGCAGAGATGGGTGGGCAGGGGTGGAGCAGGCATCTCTGGGGGGAGCATGGGGAGTCACTGCAGCAGCTTAAAAACACCTCTCCCCTGTCCCCATTTTGGCCAATCTGGCCTAGCAGGGAAGCATTAGAACCCAGAAGCATATTGGGTTTAACTTTTGTGATTAGTGGAGCACTGTAATGAGCTAAATGAGTTGTTTGGGCTGGAAGAAATTGGCACCATGGAAGCAAAGACATTCATAGAAGAAATCCTTCTTTCTACATGTTCTTTAGAGACCTGATAGCAGTTGAAATGAGTCACTCTTTCATCATGAAAGCAAATTTGACATCTTTGCGTTTTTGCTGACCTAAAAGTAACAAAATGACCTCAAGAGAATAATAAAAAGAGAGAAAATTAAAATGAAACTGTTTTACAGTGCTACAATACAGTAACAAGAGGAGAATGCTCTAGAGTACCAGGATTTACTTTGAGAGTTTGTTTGTGTTCAATGGTTATTGATAACAGAGCTAAACTAAGGGCAGGTGTTGATTCTGTAAAGTGAAGAATTGCTTCAGAGCAAACAGCAGGGCCATCCCTGGGAAAGGGGTCTGCAATAACTGCAGAGAATGCAGCTAATCTTTCAGGCAAACACTGATAACTAAGGCAAACACTCATCATGTGTCATACTGTATTTTTATAACTTCGTTTCCAATGGAGTAACCAGTAACCTGAATTTGTGTTCTACTACAGTAAACTTGATTTTTTTTTTTTTGCGTCAGGTTTCTCTAGTGATATGAATGGTGTTTGCTGTAGTAGTTGCAATCTTGGAGACTTCCATGTCGATGTTTGAATTATCAGGAGGTGCCAATGTTAAATTTCTTCCATAAAGAATGACCTCAGGCTCAATATAATGGCAAAGGCTCAGACAAGTTTATTGTCAGTCAAGCACAACACTACTACACTTACTCCAAGAAGATGTTAGTACATATATACCTCTAAAAAAAGTGTTAGCACAACCTTGCTTCATGGTCAGTGCAGAACTTCATGACTTTTGACTCAGCTATTACACAGTGATTATACAGTCACATGAAAAAGTCATATCGATCAAAACAAGTTACATTGCAGACTTAGTCTTTATCTCAGTCTGTCCTGTACCTTGCGTTTCACCAGCATCCAGATCTGGGTGTTCACTTTTTAACTATATCATAATGGCTCTGGTCTCTCTTGTGCTTAATAAACTTGTTTCTGTTGCTCTTTTTTCTGACAGGATTGCACATCTTTTGTACCATCTTCCTCACCTCATTAGCATGCTTAGGCCTGTGTGAAACAGGTTCTTCCCAAGTTAGAATTTCTTCAAGGTCTACTACAGTCAGTCTTTAGCAAAGTGTTTATGGGAACAGTATAGATGAGCAGTGCTCCAGGGAGTCCTACAGTCTCAGAGAGCTGACAGCTTTTGAGAAAGGCACTAGAGTGGCCTCACATATTCTGAAAGTCTGCAGTCCAACAATTTGGGTTCATTTTTTCACAGGATAGTAACGGCTGGTTTAGAATTGGTACCTCTGGTGCCACATTTGTGGAGATACTGCTTCCTTTAGATAACTGACAGTGTTCTTTGGCAAGTGGTGAGCAGCTGAAAGACAGCTTTATTTTTCACAAATGAAAGATCAGCAGAGCATCAGCTAGCCAGGATGTCATGTGCAACCTAAACCGAAAGCCAAATCTGCTGTGTGCAGTGTGATTTTGTCTGGTTATGCTGAGCTCACCCATTGGGACTCACACACATGGGTTTGCGTGTACACATCTTTAGCCTCCCTTCCCTACTGACAAGCGTTGTGAATCTCATGCTACTGCTTTCTGTGTGTCTTCTCCAGAACTACAAAGTCTTGCACAAGTACGTAGCTCTGTATGCAACCCACCTCATCCGGGAGGGCAGCTGGGACAAAGCCCTGAGCCTGTATGTCCACCATGGAGCACCTGCCAACCCCCAGGTAGTGAAGACAGCATGACCCCCCGTGTGATTGCCAGTGTGCTGTGATGTGCTGCATGAGTCGGGTTTTCAGTCCAGAGCTGGGACTGCCAGGTAGAAGGTGTCCAAGCTGCTTCTACCCCACTACGGATTCCTCCAGCGGCTCCTCAGTTGGAGGACTAAAGGCAGTCCCCTGGCGTGTTCTCCACTGGGAAGGAGTTGGAGGGTTTTGAGTCTTCATGTTCGTTTTAAATGCCTTAGCCACCAAGTCCAGAGTGTGACCGTGCTCACGTCTCTGAGAGTGCTGGCTGGAGGAGCGTTCTTCCCAATTTCCCTGCCTTGTGCTGTCGCACCCCCTGCAAGGAGCAGTCCGCAGCGGTTTCTCCAGTCCTGCCAGGAGCAGGGGCCCCTGGAGCCTGCATGCAGAGCTGCCGTTCTCACAACCTGTGCTTGGCAGCAGGAGTGCTCCAAACTTTTGCTGATTCCCTTTCTGGCTCCCTCAAGATTTCTCTCCTTTTTTGTTGCAGAATTTCAACATTTACAAGCGTCTCTTTGTGGAGATGGTGAATGCCTCTGGCATGAACTGTGCCGAGGCCTACTCCAGCTGGGCTCACCTGCGTGATGTTCTCTTCAATTTGGTGAGTGTGGGCCTGGGCCACCGCTACCTGTTAAACTCCAACATCCCGGGCAGCTCCTGTGCGGGAGCAAAAAACAAGTTTCTGGCCAGATGACATGTAATGTGTTTGAAGAACACAAGCCGAGGAGAGAGAAGTGATAGCAGGGACAGCAGAACAAGAAGGATCCTGTGGAGTGGACGTGGCCAGACAAGAGAAGTCAGAGAAGAAAATGACCCTGCACTCGAGGCTAAATCCTAGAAGTGGGTCAGGGCAGGTCATACAATGGCAGCTGGGCCTGGACAGTGGCACTTGCAGAGCAGCCTGTGTTGGTGGTACATGGGAACTGGTCACACTATGTCCCCACTTTTCTTCCTACATCCCTATTCCTCTGTTTAGGTGGGGCAAGGACCTGGGGAAAGCGCAGAACTACTGAGCCTGGAAACTAAGAATTTTCCCCAACTTCCCAGAGATGCGTAGAGCCTTCTGCTCCTTCTTATCTGTCCCAAACACCCCTGCCGCCAGCTAGAGCCCCTGATTGCCTCTTCTCTGTTTCTATGCCACAAATTTCCCTCTCTAGCAAAAACTAAAGCCACAAATCCCCTTGACTATCCAAACTCAACCCTGCTTCCAGTGTTGTCTGTTGCCACGGTACCCCTGGCTCTCCTCTCCTCCCACAGCCTCCTTCCTTCGGCACTCTGTAGGGCCCAGAGCACTCAAGGCCCAGCCCTTTTCCAGTCCCCAAAGGGTGCCTAGATACCTCAGACCGTTCTCTCCCCCAGCTTTTCCCCAGACTCAAGTGGATGAAGAGTGCCCCTGTGCTCACATGTTCCCAATAACTGTCCCTTTCTCCTCCTCAGAGTGAAAACTTGGTAAAGTCCAGTGAAGCAAACACTCCAGCACATGAGGAGTTTGAGACCATGCTGTTGATAGCACACTACTACGCCACCCGCTCTGCTGCGCAGGGTGTGAAGCAGCTGGTAAGGTCTCCAAGTTCCTTTGTCCGGTCAGCACCCTGGATATGGAGCCCCACGGGGAGCTGCAGGTTCAAGGCTGTCCATAGTTCACTGTTCCACTTCATGGGTCACTTAGCACTGTGGATGCATGAGAATAGGACTGTAGTGATCTGGGAGCCCACCACGAGTGGAAGGAACTGGGGATAAAGTCTTGTCTGACTCCTCATGGAGGGAACTGCCCCCAGCCACAGAGGCTGAGATGAAAACCAGGAGGGAGCTGATCCATGAGCTGATCCATGTGCGTGATCCAGAGTGACCTGTGAGAACTGAGGCACACGAAGAAATAATAGGGATGAGACAAAAATCTGGTCTTCCCAGGAGAGGCATTGCTTCCTCTTCAGCTGTCCTGGGCCATGAGAGCTGCAGGGCCTCACGCATGGTCTTGAGAGCAGATTGGCCTTGCACAGGCCCTGGAGACCTCGTGGGCTTGTGGCTGGGCCTCACCTGGGGCTTCAGGAGCTCTGGGTCTGTGTGCTGGGCCTCACCTGGGGCTTCAGGAGCTTTGGGCCTGTGTGCTGGGCCTCACAAGGGACTGTGGATAATGGGCCTCTTGTGCTTTGGGATTTGGCCTGGGCCATGAGATAAAGCAAAGTCCCCTGCTAAGGTGTTGATCCATGTGGGGTTGTGGTTGGGACTACGACAGAGATCCATCGGGGTGTGGGATTGGAGCTGTGATACAGAAAGCTCTGGAAGATCAAGGCTCACAGAGCTACAACTCCAGTGAAAGCCATGGAGGAGACTGGGCACCCTGTGGCCGAGTGTATTGACATTGAGGATCCAGACAGAGCCATGTGGAACAGAAAGAGTCAAGCCTGAAGTCTTGGGCGCTTGCACAGAACCACACAGTTTTGGGATGTTGAGGGGCAGGGTAGTCTAATCAGGACCGTGCAGGAAAGATGGCCTTCCCAGGTCTGGGGTGATGGGAGCCTCGCTGGCAGGCAGAAGAATGAAATTCCCCCCTGCTCAAATGATACGAGTTTGGTTGTGGCTTCTAGTAAAAACAGCAAGGTTTATAAGACAGAAGAACTCCATCTTCGGGTGGCAGTCCTGTGTGTTCACACACTGAGGGTGCCTGTGGTCAAGACTGAAGATTTTTAACCTTTGTAATATCCTTGGAAGGTATGAGCATATCTTGCTCGCCCTAATGGTTGCTGCATGTGTTTAAGGTACAGGATGCTTGTGTACTTCACTTACTCTAAGTACATGAGGAGGAGGTGGTGGACTTAGATTCTTTCGACATTTATTCTTCTCTTTGGATTTGGATTTAGAACCAGGCTCTCATTTCCAGTGTCTCTGATCTATTGTGAAGGTGCAGATCCTGCCGGTTCTTAGCACCATCACAGAGCCCGCTCACCAGTGCTGACCCTTGACGATCCGTCTAGCTTGGGAACTAAAAAGAAGGAAACAGGCAAAAATCCTGTCACCCTCAAAATGAGCTGTAACAAGTCCTCCCCCCAAATCCCCTGACACCAGAGAAGACTTCTCCTGAGTTGTTACTGAAGCTCAGGGTGTGCCCTCAACCCTGCCCCTCGCAGGCAGTGGTTCAGCTGAGGGCCTCCAGCCCTCGCTGCCTTCCAGGCGTTCTGGGATTGCCGCCCCTCTGTGCCCCGAGCGCTTATTCCCGTGACTCGGGGAGAACGAAGAACCTTCCTGTTCTGCAGGAGAGGACATGCAGCACTACAGAGATACCAAGCCTAAGTGTACATGCCAGGTCCTCCTGGACGTGCCTCGGTGCTGATAGTTCCCCTGTTCTGCCCGTGGCGCTGGCTCTGTGCTCTCTCCCTGTGCCTGGATATGAATTTCCTGGAACGGGAAGCAGACTCTCACGGCACAGGCTTCAGAATGAGTTCACGTGCGGTACCTGGCAGGAGACTCACGGCAATGACCTGCTGGTTATGCAGCAGAAAAGAGGAGGCTGTTGAGAGCAGATCTGGAAGAGGTAGAGAAAAGGGTCACAGGATGTTCAGAAGTCTGGAACAGCTTCCATGCAATGTACAGCTAAATCAGCTAGGATGCCTAGCCCTGACGAAGAGCCCGCTGAGGAAGGAGACTGGCACAGAAAGGGTGAATAGAGAACAACTGGGGACATAATCAGAAAAACGGGGTGCTATTCCTGTGGGCTAGGCCCAGAGCACTGCCTTCAAGCAGGAATAACCAAGAGTTCAGACGCAAGATGGGAAGCCACTAGTTAGAGGGATTCTCTGAAATTGTAGTGGATCATAGCTGAACACGTGTCAGCAGTTTCATGTGCCCACAAAGACAGACAGCCATTATATTAGGAAGTATAAGCCAGAGGAGAGCACACGGAGCAGGAATTCGTCCTTCAGCTCCACTGAGCGTGGGTGAGGCTTTGGCTAGTGTGCTGTGGCCAGGCTGAAAAATGGGAACCAGTCAGGAAGGGTCCGGAGAACAGAAAAGATAAGGAGGAGAGGCCTGGAGTACACAGTCTATGGGAAAAGACTGATGGAAGAGATGATAACGGAAAATAACTGCTGGAACAGGAAAGAAATAATCTGTTTTCCGAATCTTTGCTTGTATATATCGGATAAGTAAGGGACTTAATTGCCACAAGGGAAACGCAGGTTAGACAAGAATAAACTTTGTCAGGAGACCTCCACCTTGGGATGTCCGTGAAGGGAAACGCTAAAAGCTCAGTCCTTGGAGGCTTTTAAGTTAGACAAACACGCCAAGAACATGTGGGTGCAGAGTTCCTGCCTTGGGGCAGGATGATGTCATGAGATCCCTTCTAGGCTGGTTTTCTGTGTGACTGCTGTGGCTCTACTGTCCCCTGTGTCTGCAGGACACTGTGGCTGCCAAGCTGTCCGTTTCCCTGCTGCGCCACACCGAGTTCATTCCTGCCGACAAGGCCTTCTATGAAGCTGGGACAGCAGCCAAGGTAGGAGCTGTCTGCTGCAGCGCTCGGGAGGTGGGGAGCCCTGGGCTCGGGGATCCGCAGCTCCGTCTGCTTTCTCCGGTCTTCCCCTAGCTCTCTGTTAGCCTCACCGGTATGGCAGTCGCCAAAGACTGGCTTGGAGGCCTTTCCTCCAAACGCCCTGCCAGGCTCTGCATTTCCTCATAGCGTGGGAGTAGGTGGTGGGAGACCTGAGATAGCGAGGAGACAGGTACTGCAGAGGGGACGTGTGCTGCAGGGGGGAGAATAGAGGCCGCATTATGTTGCCTGTCTCTTACTGTAGACGCAGGAGTCTTAGCTGCTCTGCCTTGCTCTGAGTCATCCAGCGTGTTATCTCGCTAACACTCCTAAGGCTGCGGGCTGCCCGTGTGCCCCCATGCAGTGACACGGGGCACACAGCAGCACGCTGTCGCTGCCTGCGCGGTGATGCCTGGTTCCGTCTTGTGGACCTGCCTGTGGCCGGGTGGCCGGTTGTCCCCGCAGCCCCCCGAAGCAGTCCTCGGGCATGGGGCCCAGCTGCTGCAGGCAGAACGCTGCCACGCAAACAGCCCCACGTCATTTCTAGCCACTGCTCGGGGGGTTGTGGCCATGAACGTGAGCCATCAGCTGCCTGCTCTCACTCGTTTGTCTCTGTACCAGGCAGTCAACTGGGAGAACATGGCATTCATCTTCCTGAACCGCTTCCTGGACCTTTCAGATGTGAGTATAGCTGTCCTGGTGCAGGGACGTCATGCTTAAAGTGTCATCGTGCTGCAGGGCCAACCCCGACCCTCAGGCTGCCCAGGGCACTCCCGAGGCCCGGATGTGGCAGCGCGTGGGTGAGCTGCCTCTGGCCGAACTCAGGGCCCTGAAAACTCTGCACATGCAGAGCCCTGAGTGTCTCAACACCAGCCGTGGACGGAGTTGCCGTGCAGGGCACCTGGGGGGCCCTGACCACCCCATGCGTGCGACCACGTCACCGTGCAGGCAGGTTGCAGCGACGAGCATGCTGCCTCGACAGTTCAGGGCTGCGGTCTTCAGGGCTGCAAGTGCCGTTACAGCCTTCAGCCTGGTCTTATCTCTTATCCAAGAGAAGGAAAATTATTGGGGG
>PTFA01000507.1:57542-97171 GCA_003342895.1 Casuarius casuarius | reverse complement strand
CCCCCAGGCGGGGCCCCGGCCCGACCCGCCCCCGCCCCGTCCTGGCCCGGCCCGGCCCGGAAAGAGGCAGCACTCGCGTATTTACAAAACAGTTTATTAAAAATAGGAAATGATAGAAATGAGATGCGGGGGCAGCGCCGCGCCGCGCCCCGGGGGCGGGGGGGGCCCAGGCTCAGCCCCTCCGCGCCCCCGCAGGGCCGGAGCCCCGGGAGAGCGGCTCCCGCGCCGGCCCAGGCTGCTCGGGGCAGGGGGACCGGGGGGGACCGGGCCCCTGCCCGGGGCCGAGGCGCTGCCCAGAGCAGGGCGAGGCGGCGGCGCGGGGCCCCGGGGTGCTGCGGGGCGCTGCCGGTGCACAGCCCCGTGCCAGCGCACAGCACAGCCCCGCGCGCCGGTGGGGCGACACCGGCCCCCGGCCCGGGGCAGGGCTGAACGGCTGTGCAAAACGAGTAAACAAAGTGCAGCCGCGGGGAGCAGGAGGCAGGCGAAGCGCCGGGCAGGGGCTGCGGGAGCCCGGCCCCCCCCAGCTCCCTCCGCCCGGCCGGAGGGTAGTGACTGGTGCCCAAGGCAGTTGCAGAGTGGGGCGCAGGGAGGGGGCAGGGCCGAGAGACTCCCCCCACCCCTGCTTACCTTTTAATTTAAAAAAAACAAACCAAAAAAAAATCTGTGCTGTGCAAAAGACACTTTGTACAATTCAAACCAAACAAACTCCATGCACATGAATGGGGCTACAGAACACCCCGCGCCAGGCCCCGGCTCCCCGGCACCACCTGGCAGATCCCAACAGAAACAGGGCTGGAAATAATACTGACACGCAAAGTCCCCTTTAATAGGCGGGCAGGGAGGATTGTCGCTGGGCCCAGCCACGGCACATGCGGGAGGAGCTTCCAAGCGCTGCAGCTGGGGTCTCGCTGATGCCCTACGGTGATGGACAGACACGGAGGGGGGCACAGGCAACAACGCCGCACCGGCCGCCTGGGAGCCGAGGGGGCTAAGACGAGACGGTGACCGCCGTCAGGGCTCCGTTCCGGGTGTAGTAGAACTTGCTGAACGCCTCTTCAAGTAAACAGGTAAGTCTGCTCTGGTCGGCCTGCGAAGAGCAAGCTGGAGTGAGGGCTGGGCCCAGCCTTGCGCAAAGCACAGGGCATGGCCAAAGCCTGGCGGGGCGCACAGGCCGAGACGCGTTATTTTGCCTCCCTCTCCGGGTGGAAGGGGGTTATCGGGTGCAAATACCTCGTCTGAAACAGGAATGCGAGCTCTATCCCTGCCCGAGCCCCAGGCCTGCTCACCTCGCTGATGAATCCAAGCTGGACCAGTTCAGCTGCCAGCTCCTGGATATTGTCGTCTGCAACACAGGGAAGGGCGTAAGTCTCGGTCCGACTGCGCCGCTGACCCCGGGGCACAGGAGTGTGAGGAAAGGTACTTACTGGGCTGCAGGTCACAGCTCAAGTGTCGATTCAACTTGTCTTCCAGTTTCAGCAGCAGTGTTAACTGCAGGGTGGAGAAGTGTTCGTGAGCGGCTGCAGCCTTGCTGGCTACCGGGGCAGCGGCTGCCCCAGAGAGCCAGAACATCCCCAGAAATCCCCGTCAAGCTGGGAATCACCCCCCATCCCCCCCCAGAACCCCACTAAAGCCTGACACAGCCCACAGCCAGTTCAGATCCCAAACCAGAGCCAGCAGCACCGCTTTGCAGAGAAGCGCCCTGAGCCTGTGTCTAGGGCTGGGCTGGAAGTGCCAGCTCTGTGCCAAGGCAGCTGCCGGCTCGGGCCTGGGTCTGGCTTTGGGCTCCCGTGCCTGCTGCTCTGGCAGCAGAGGGTCCCGCCAGGCACCAGCAGCACAGAGCGCTGGAGCCGCCTGCTCCGCGCAGCCGCCGTGGGACACCCCGCAGCACGCTCAGCCACACGGGAACCTACGTGATGCTTGACGCCCTCCTCTACCGATTCAATGTTGCACTGCATCAGCACCACCTGAAACACAGAGACGCCCCGTGACTGCGGCTGCTGCACAGCACAGCCGCCCGGAGAAGGGAGGAACGGCGCTCCCCGCTCTCACCTTGCGGGTCTCCACCTCGGCCGGCTCTGGAGTCGGGGTCTTCACCGACGGCGGGACGATGGGGGACTTCACTACCACCTGCTGCGGCTGCTGGGGCCGCGGCATCCCGAAAGCTGTGAGCGGGTAGATGCCGTTCCTGCAAGAAGGAGCAGGGCCTGAAGTCAGACCTCTCCTAAATCTCTCACGCGCAGCAAGGATGCCCTTTAGACGAGGCCTCTTACCTCACATCCTCCAGGAACTTGTCCAGCTCCAACGCTGGAGACTGCGAGAAGCTGGGAAAGAGAAAAGTACTGAAGTGAGAGTTCAGCTAACACAGCCACACACTCGAGTCTCCCAGGGGGATGTAGTTTTCAATGCCCATGTCCCAGACTATGGCCGGGTCAGCTGGGAAGATGAGCACAGCGCGAGGCAGCCAGCCAAAGGCGAGATGGACTCCCATCTTGCTATACAGGGAGCAGCTGTTCGCAGCAGCGAAGGATGAGTGAACATTTTAATTATGACAGAAACAGATATCACCTCCCTGCAGAGAGCTGTCCAGTACAAACAATTATTTGGGACCTAGCCCAGTGACACCACGCTCCCAGCATGGTGTTTTGCAGACACTTGTTACGCCAGATGCAATGAAGATAGGACTCAGCTCCGGAAGAGAGAGCCCTCAGCACTGCAGAGGCAAGGATCTCTGCAGCGGCTGACGGCACCACCTCACCTTGAACAGCTGGAAACCAACATCTCAGCATTTAATGCCCTGCCCAAATATTTCTCCCTGCTGTTCTGGATACTCTTGTTCTCCATGTAATTCCTTTTAAGGATTGCTTGCTCAGTCTTAGTGGCTTCTTAATGATAGGAAGACTTCCTCTGGAACTCATTACAATCAGTTGTTAATTCCTCAGCCTTTAATTACATTGAACGTCTCCCTTGCTGGTGCTTGAGAGGGGATAACAGGCACTCACAACCCCTCTTCTCTCTTCCATGACTTGTCACATGCTTTGTCCTTTTTCTCATTTCCAAGAATATACAGTTTCTCCGCGTGGTGAAAATGTTTTCCACCCCTTGGTAGAGTCAGTTCTCCGATCTTCTCCAGAAGCGTTCACTCAAGGCTCACAAAGGATGCCACATTGTGAATGTAATGTCTTTAGACATTACACCCAGTCAGCATCACCTTTTCTCCCATTATTTGGCACTCTGAGATCATATTTACTCTCAGCTGTAGCTGCACAGTCGTGGGTTTTCATCAAGCTGGCAATGATCTTTTCCTGTGGTGTTAGTTCACAGCCTTCTCAGACAGAGAAACAGTTGTTCTTCCTCTAAAGCAAGTTATTTTCCTCCATCAGTCTTTCCTTTTGCATGGCACAGGGGAATTAGCAACACCAGAACAGTCTGCAGCCACACCTCACTTCTGTCTGGTTCTGACCAGCCAGAGCCACAGGCTCTCCTCCTTCACTAATTCCCCAATTCAACGCTTTGCTCGTTACCTTTGTTAATGCAGCTTTTTAGCATCCACCTGACCGCAGCTTAATTTAGACTGGCTGCAACAAGAATGTTGAACAGTAACAGTTCCCCTTTAGCACTGTCTTACAGTGTTTTGAAGAATTTCAGAGATTAGCAGGAGACTGCAAGCTGCTCAAACCCTGCCACGATCTTTCAAGAGCTTTACTGTTCCATGAGATCGGGTGTAGGCTGCACATCCACCTCAAATCCTCAGACCACCCTGCAGCCTCTTTTAAAACACACAAAAAAATCTCCTATTTCCCCATCCTCTAGTACAGCAGCTGTTTTAAGTAAGAATTTACAATTTTGCCAGCAGCTCAGCTTCTGTGGTGCTCTGATGAATCATCTGGAAATTATGTTCTTTGACACTTCAAGTCATTACTGTGCTTCCTATTTCCTCTTCTAGCGCCTCTGAGGTATCACTCCTAAGCAGCAGGTCCCAGGCTGGCATGTGCCAGGTGACCAGTTCTCTGCAGACTGTAGTCCAGTACAGTAGAAACTCTTTTGTACAGCTTTGGCTATTCATTCTTTGTCCTCCATTTTGAACCTTTAAGTAAAAACCCATCCCAAAGAGAATTCAATACTATTAATTATCGTCTCTAGGAAGAACAGAATGCCAGTTTTAAAAAGATATCTGTATGGCTCAAACAGCCTCTCAAATCAATAGTGGTTTCCTCCTTGCCTTCCGAGTTTCTTTTGCTCGCTGGTCTGAGCATCCCAGAATCCTGGCCTACCTTGGAAGCATCCTGGCCACATCTGGGAATAACACCCATAATCTTACAGTCTTTCCAGCTAACTTCTCAACTAGCTGAGGTTTTACAATCTGAAATTTAAGATCACTTTGTCACTCTGCTTGCTTCATATATATTATGGTTGCTTTTCTAAAGAGCCATCTCTGCTGCTTAAGTGACTGCCGTGTGTTACTGATGATTGTCCAGAACAGCCTCTCCCACTGCACACTGCAAAATGAGCTGCTCTCAAGCTGATGAACCATTTATCCAATGTGTCCAACTCCATTCGACAAGTCTGTAAGCAGTCCAAGCACCTTCCCCAAAGCATTCTGCCAGCTTCTGCTAAGGACGCTCCAAGCACAGTACGCTAATATCCCTCCTCTCAGTCTCGGGAAAGATTCACATCTCGAATGCATGGAATCTGTTCACGTAACATTAGTGCACGATCTTCCGCCACCCAGAAGTTACTCCCCACAGGATTCCTTGGGCACAGACAAAGCCCACTCTTTCACCAACAGTGCTGCCAGCTCCTTTCTGTTTCCCAGTTCTTGGTGAAATGACAGCACTAACTCGAAGGGAACAGTCCCAGACAGATTGCAGATCCTTCAGTCCTCACCCCAGTGCCCTGGAGTCCATTCTCACATGCACCTGAGCAGCCCCCTCCCCGCAGACCACGGAGTACTCACATCATCTTGATTCCTTCCCTTTCAGCATGGTTAATCTCCGCCAGCACTGCACTCATATCAAGGTTTTTGGTCATTTCCTCTAAGGCGTTTTCAGGAATCATGTCTATTTAAAAAAAAAAAAAAAATTTGGACAATATCTTTGATTTCTCCTGGACTATCTTTTTGCTTTGAAATCCCTTGTTTCTGATTAAGATATTTGAAAAAAAAAAAAAAAAAAAAAAAAGGTTAGACTTGAACTACTGCAACTCCTTCCCATCCTAAGAGCAGCAAACTGCAGGCCCTGCAGCAACTACAGTTCCGTTTCACAAGGCCGCGGTCCCTGCCGGTTATGACTGGCACGAAAGTCTTGCTTTGAGCTGTAATGACAACTTAGCGGAGCTCTGCAGAACACGAGATGTGGCACCTGGGATCCCATACTCACGCTGATGCCCAACGATACAGTGAGCTGCCAGTAGCTTTAGCGATGGCACCTCGAACAATGCCTGATGAAAAAGGAGCTCCCGGGCAGTAGGACGCTTGCCAGGGTCCAGTTCCAGACACTTCTGAATGAACTCCTGCAAGACAAAACCAGCGTGAGACCACGCGCAGGGCCGGCAGGCCTGTGGGAGCACTCGCCCCGCTCACTCACCCTCTGCAAGGGGTCCTCCAGCAGCTGAATGGCACTGTTGATGGCCTCCTGCGGCACGTAAGATGACTCTCCGTTACCCTGTATTTCCAAGACTGCCATCTGCAAACACAAAGCAGCACATCAGACTTCACTGAAAATTAGTTCTGCATTGAGCAGAGCTCAGGGAGACCACTGCCAAGTGTGAGATCACGAGAGCCATGGTGTTCGGTGCTATTTAAGGTCACAGCTCCCAGAGGCAGACAAACACAGAACGGCTGCTTCATTGCAAGTTTGTTTCTAGCACCCTAGCAGATTGCCTGGGAAACCTGAAAACTATGCCAGCATCACCTCAGAGAGTTAACATCTCTATTTTGAATCTCGTGATCCACTGGCCTATACTTCTGGTTGATAATTCCCATCCCCTACTGAACCAGTGACTGGATCACTGCCAGAATCTGACAGTCTCTCTCCTGGCTGCACGAACAGCTTTGCATTACAGGCACTGAAATGCACACAATGCCATCCAGAACTGGCTCCGGCCGGCACATGTACAACTTTCTAGCTAGGAAAGATTTCAGAGAATGTTTTTAAGGTTCAGCTCAAGCTTCGCTTCCTAGGAATTGTATCTTTTCACACAGTTCTCTTCCTGCTTCACTTATGGGATGCACGAGCATAGGTTCAGAGTTTTTTGTACTGGCTCTTTCTGACAGTTCACCCCAGATAACACTCCCACCAACTCGCATTTCCTAGTCTTCAGCCTTCTGATTGCAGGGACAGAGGAACTGCTGAGCTGATATCGGGTATCTCAGACTCGCACCTGACTGCAACCAGCACCTGCTGTAACAGGTGGGGACAGGATGGCCCAGGACAGTTATGGACTACAGCTGTGCTCTCCTACAGAGGCACGGGAAGGATAGATGCTCCTTGGAAGGGGAGTTTTGTGCTCCAGGTGCACACAGTATAGGCTGTAATCGTGACTGCTCCCACCAGCAGCTGGGTCAGTCTTCGGAACTAGCCATGAACCACAGGGTAATGAACTGCACATAGGAACTTCAGAAGGAACAACTCCTTACTGAGCTATTTACTTCCTAGCAAGGCGACACTCGGGGAGCCTCAGGTAGGGAGCCAAAGGCAAGGCAGGCTTGGCTCAGAGACCGCAGCACTGAGGACCGAGCTAACCTACCTGTAACCACGCCAGTCCCACAGAGCCATCTCCTTCCCTCCAGCTCATCTCCTCTCTATCCCGTAACCAAACGCTCTGCACTCACCTCCAGCGCACACATCCCAAAGGAGTAAATGTCCACAGCGGTGGTGACGTTGGCAACTTCTGTAACGCAGAAACAAGGCTCTGTTGTCAGTCCATCCCTGCACTCAGCAGTAGGACCATCCCGACAACCCTTCAGCCCTCCCTTCCTCCTCTGCTGTTCAAAAAACAATGCAGTCGGAGCATTTAAACAGGCAGATAACACTGAACTGTTAAAGCCTCGTCTCTCACGAGCACGCAGCTGTAAACAAGATGCAAGAACTGCCTGGAGGCATCAGTGAATCAGGCCAGCAAAACCCAGGCTAGAAACTGTTGCCACGCCATACCTCCATACTCCGGGGCAAAGAAGTGCAGGTTCTTCTGCTCCTCACGGCATGTCTTCACATGGTTGTTAATTGTGTCCGGTGCCACTGGGAAGGGGGGCGGGGGGGAGAGAAAGAAAGAAATGAATGCTTAAGACACAGCAGTCCTTAGCCCACCCCCAGCTAGACCCCAGGGCTCTCTAGCTGCCTGGAGGGACAGCACAGCAGAGTTAATTGGCCCCTCATCAGTCCCCCGTCTGAGCAAGGCAGGTCAGGGGACCTGTCCCGAAACATTTCTCCATCGTCTCCTTGGCTGCATGTTCACCAGGGCAGCTCAGCACGAACAACGCTGGAGTCCACAGCATCTGCTGAAAAGCGAGGGGCAGGGGGAAATCAAGGACTCTCCTCTTACAGTGCCATTCCCAGAAGCACCTCACTTAAGTCAGACCTCCAGCATTTGTCATGAGCAACCTGGCTATCTCAGAAGCCCTGGGAGCAGCCAGAGGCAGCAAGATTACTGCAGTTAGTCACCATCTCAGGGCTCTGGGAGGGGGACAGCTTCACAAGGCAACTCTTCTCAGCAGGACACGACGCTGGTGCCGAAGAGCCTCAAGGCTAAGCCAAGCAGAGTTGCTTAATGAGGAGAGCTAATCACCCTGACAGCAGAGGCCTCACCACAGCCAGGACCCGCACGGCCCCCGTCACAAATCACTCGGAGCTGCAGAGAGGGACGAAATCCCAGCCACAAGAACAAGCAGCAAACCACAGGTACAAGCTCCGTAAGAGATAACCCCTCATGACGACTGTGTCTGGAAAGACCGCAGACAGCTTTCCAAATCCAAACAGCAAGCTCCGCCAGGGAGAAGCACTGAGGGCGGCAGAGTCACAGTCACTGTCCCATCCGAAGCTCTGCTTCCACCCTAGAACATAAGTCCCTTACAGCATTAGGCCCATCTTTGTCACTCTCCTGGACAACCACAGCTCGTCTCCACTGCTGCGACGCAGACTTGCACGGGCTTGCCGAACTGCCTGCATTTCTCCGGGTGTTCCTGCGTTGGGGCAGGACACACCGAAGGGGATGCCCAGCTGAACGGGATGGAAGTAGTGCCCAGCCTCCGGAAAGAGCTGTTCTCTAGGCTCTAGTCAGACAAGAAGGATCTTCCCCGATAACCCAGCTCGGCCACCCAGCGTAGCACACACCGTATCGTAATGTTTCATTCAAACATCGGAAATGGAGCTTGCTCCACTGGCCAGCATCTGCTTTCCCAAACAACTGCTCATGGGCAGCTTACTCCTTTTTGTTCTTGTTTCCGTTAGAACTTCGTTAAGACTTTACTGATACCATCATATTGATACTTTCATTAAGACTACTTTATTACCTGTTTACTGATACCATCAGGTCCTCTCGGCTTCACCACACTAAGCAAACTAAGCTAAATTATTCATTTTCCTCATAATACTAGCTCCCCGTTTTCCCAGTGACTGCTTTAGACGAGGTCTGGCCAGGGCCAGGCCCAGTCACACCAACAATTCTCTGCTGGGGACTCGGCCTCAGGGGATCTGAACATTACACGAGTGACACGGCTGTAAGAAAAGGCAAGTGAGTCACCTTCATCTCATCATCAGCTAGCGCAGGCCAGAGCCTCCCCAATTCCCAGCTGATGAGCTCTGGGGTTTTGTACAGCTCTGTATTCTGCACTACTGAATTACCTTCCACTGCAATTAGTCCGGTCCTCTAACGTCTTCCTCTGCTTCTGGGGGATATCCTCCCCTCCTCAGCACTACGCACTCCGCGCACCTCCACTAACAGCCTCAGAATCAGCGAGACCAGCGCTTGAGGAACTCCAGACCCCTCTGGTGGGGACTCCCTGTTTGGCCTCCGCCTGTCGCCATGCCCCTCAAGCCAGGCCCCTACTCCGCATACGTAAGTTTTCCCCAGCATAGCGGGTTCTTACCCTGGGCCTTCTAAAGAGCTTGCCAGACACCAAACCAGAGTTCTGTCAACTTGCTTTTGTCTGAACTCAGTTAAGGGCAATAGCCGACTTAGGCAGCCCACGGCTGATATGTAGAGGCCTGGTCTGTGGGTGGCTACTGAGAGAGAAGGGCTAAGCCAAGACTCCTCCGGCATTACTGCTATTCCCTGTTTCCTTTCTAGATCTTTTAGCCAAAGAATCAAAATCAGGTGAACAGCACTGCCCCCAGTCCCCCCCAGTAATTTATGCTTTTGCATTCAAAAGGACACCTCACTGCTGTAAAAACAAGCTACTTAGTGCCATATTTTTCTCAAGTTTTGGATATTTCATAATCACAAAATGGTAGAGGTTGGAAGGGACTTCTGGAGATCACCTAGTCCAGCTCCCCTGCTCAAACAGGGTCACCTAGAGCACGTTGCCCAGGACCCTGTCCAGACAGCTTTTGAGCATCTCCAGGGAAGGAGACTCCACAACCTCTCGGGGCAACCTGTTCCGGTGCTCTGTCTCCCTCACAGTAAAAAAAGTTTTTCCTTATGTTCAGATGGACCTTCCTGTGTTTCAGGTTGTGCCCACTGCCTCTTGTCCTATCGCCGGGCACCACTGAAAACAGTCTGGCCTCATCCTCTTTGCACCCTCCCTTCAGATACCCACAAGGGCACCGTGCTGGCTCACGGCCAAACCGGTGCCACCAGCACCCCAGCAGCTCCGCAGAGCTGCTCTCCAGCGGGTCACCCCCAGCCCGTCCTGGTGCAGGGGTTGTTCCTCCCCGGGGCAGGACCTGCGCTTCCCTTTGCTGAACTCCATGAGGTTCCTCCCTGCCCACCTCTCCAGCCTGCCCAGGTCCCCCTGAAGGGCAGCACAGCCCCTGGGGTGTCAGCCGCTCCTCCCAGCTCCGTATCATCAAACGTGCTGATGCACTCTGTCCCTTCATCCAGGGCACTGATGAATAAGCTGAACAGGACCGGACCAACTACTGACCTCTGGGGTACACCAGTAGTTACTGGCCTCCAACTAGACTTTGCGCCACTAATCACAACCCTCTCAGCTCTATTTAACACTGTCAGTTGAGGATTTGTCCTCAAAAAATTTAAATCTCTGCATCTCAAGACATTCAAAACTTCTGCTGGGAACTTGCAGGAACCAAAAATAATTTCCCCTGATTTATATTTCACTGGTAGGGTGAGTGATGGAGATGAGGACAGCTGCAGCCCTACAAAGCAGCAGAGTGACTGTGACCAGAAAGGCCGTGTTGCTGGAGATGCACACCCACCCGAGTACTGAGAAATTTGGACCAGGAATGAATTTTTCCTCCATGTCAGATTGTCCAACGCTATTAATTTTTCAGCATTGCTGGGGCCTGGGCTGTAACTCAGTCTTAAAATCACCCTGATGTATTTCATCTAACATGTTCCCTGTACAGTAGAGCTCTTATTTTTTCCCACTTTCTGTAAAACAGGGTATTTAAGACTTTTCAGGAAGCCTTCTGTTCTAAAGTCAAAGTTTTGTTTTTCATGGAACAATGGACTTCTGAGCAGCAGGCAGTATACATGAAATACAAAATAGGTGTTTTGGGGGGCACCGCTGGACTGAACACCTATTGCATGCATGATGGCCTCAGACTCCAGGGAACTGATAGACAACCTGGGGATATTAAAAATAAGTCTTAACTTTGTTTTTTCTGCATTTCTTATCAGTGCAATGGATTATAAGAGCAAGTAAGAATCATCTTCAGATCACCTTCGACTACGCAGTTCTGTACAGGGAGAGGTCTGGGAACCACCACACCAAGACTCTGCACGTTTCTGAGCTGCTGCCAAGCAAGCACCGGACCCACGAAGGGCAGAGGCATCGAGGCCTGCCCTGAGCGAGAGGCACTGCCAGGAGTGACGGTGTTGCAGGAACTCAACACATCCCGCCTTGTGCCAGACCAGTGCTCTCGGACAGGGGTTCTGACGGGGTCCACCCAGGACATCGCTTCTGCTAAGTGTGGAACAGAGTCTGCCCAGCACAGAGTCATGCTCCAAACCACGTTTTGATTAGCTTCACTTTCCAATAGGTCTTTAAACACTGTCAACACAGTCGCTAACAGATGTCTGCTGAATGGCAGGAGCCAGGTCCCATCCACCCATTCTGTCCTTTGCTCCTGGGCACCATTTAAGAAAGGGGAAGAGGCGAGATCAATCACTAAAAAGGCATTAGCGACAGAAACCTTAGACAGTGGTGCGATACAGGCACTCGCATGGTGCATTCTGTACTAGAAGGGCAAGTTACAATGGAATCCTAATCCCGCCCCTATTGATAATGGCTCTCTGCACCTTTTTTAGGGTTTCATAATAAGCTTCTCTGCTTTGTCAGGGTCCTAGGGACAGTCTGCAACAGACTGGCTGGCACCAGCAATTCTGTGAAGAGCTGTGTTTGCACTACATGTGGGAACTTCCTACTCAGATGCACAGAAAAGCAGGTTTGAATTTGCTGTTTGTTGTAGGTTACCCCGGGACCTGTCCTCTCTGATGTTCTGGTCCTTGTGCCTCCAAACTTGCAGAATCCCCCTGGAATTCCTCAGTGTGTCATTATTGCGGAGACTGGCTCTGTAGCAGGGTTTGATTAGCCACACTTGGCAAGCATTCTTCTGTTCCAGCAATTTGCACCACAGCTCATATGTGACTTGGCTACGTCACATGCATAAGCTTGCTCTGTTATTGTGAGGCCGAAAAAATTGAATGTTAGAGCAATAGCATAAGACTACCAGATCCCTCACCATTTGCGTTACGGAGAGCTAATTAGAGATGGGCTTTTCAGACACACATCTGTCCATTAATTATTGTGACAGCAACAACCCATTGTGGAGAAGTCAACTCTGAACAACTCCCTGCAAACAAGCCTGTTGAACAGGACAGACAAAACTGATGTTCCCCCCTTGTGACAGCATTTCAGAAGCTGGGGCAGGAGGTCTGGCCTGGTCCTTACTGTAGGTCCATCATCTCAGGGTACAAGCCACTTAGACTAGATACAGCCTTGAGAGGAGCTTTGCCAGAACATACGTTTTAAAAGCAGCCAAAGTCATAATCGTGAAAGATAAGAACACAGGTCAAACTTTAAGGCATTTCTGCCTTAAACGATTGCACAGGGTTCCTACCTGCCATCGACCAGTGCTGTACGCATATATCTTATAAAGCAATTGAATGACAACCTGCCCCATAGGGCTCACAATCTAAAGATGCATCAATACACACCTACAGCAATGAGATTACAGTCTTACATTTACATTGTTGGCCCTCTTAAAAGCATGTGGTGAAGACCTGGGGCATGTGCAACCACATCAGGAAATTATTTAAGTGGACAAACATGGGAGAAAGGTGTACCTAGTGATGGCTCTTAATTCTGTAAAGAATCAGATGCAGGAAAGTCAGGGATAGTTATGTTAAGCAAGGACAAACAGCGAAGGCCAAAAAGGCAGGCCAGATCACCATTAACAGTGAATATGCCTCTCTCAGCCACAGAGAAGGGGAAGAGAGCAAGGGACAGTCTACAAGAGGAGATGGTACTGCATGACTGATTAGTTTGGCAGGGAATTAGCAACGGGAAGATGGATTTTGGAGAAGGCTTCAGTCAAATCTGGTAGCCATGCAAGGCAGATGATAAGAAGATGAAATACAGTAGAAGGGAAGGCAAGCAACTTGCCTTTGGCAAGAGAGCTGACAATAAAAGCATAAAGAAGAAAAATAAGTACTATTTACAGGAACGCACGGCTCTTGCTAGACACCTCAAACTCTCAAGGACGTGCTACTGCAAAGAGATCTCAGCAGGGTCAACAGACAGCTCATCAGAAAGCTAGTCAGTCATTAGCAGCATCAGCCAAGAACTCGCCTGGTGGTGTTACTTCCCGGCTGTCACCAATGGCAAGTTTTAGAAGAGATGATTAATCACACGGACTTGCCCTTTTAAACACTACATGCTGCGGAAGACGTTTTCCTCTTGCCCTGTATCCCGTTCTCACGCACCTCTGTTCTGCGTTCACCACCTCCTCCCTGCAGACAGGCAAGCTCAGCAGTCCTTCCTTCGCTCTCAAAAACTCAAGGGTTAAAGCAGCCATTGAGGGGACCATTCAACTCCAAGTCTATTGCCTAAGCATTCTCTGAAACAGGAACAGATTATTCTACTCTTCTCGTAAAGCGTGGAAGTACACGGTACTCCAGATCTCAGCAGGTTTAGAAAGCAGAGGGAAAAGATGAGTCAGGAGGGTCAACAACTAGCCTTCAAGATGAGCCCCAGGCTTGTTCAGCAATCCAGCAGCAGGTGACCATTAACTATCCCATCCTTGCTGCACTGTACCAGCACCACAGGGATCCAAAGTTCTTCACCTGACCGCAAGACCATTTGTTCGCAACTCCCAAGGGATGGCTACGGAACCAGGATTCATATTGGACCACATTTATCACCCTCTGCACTCAAACACTCAAGACAAAGTTTTCACTACCACAAAAGGCAGTGAGGCTTAAGGCTGCGCAGAAACAAGGCATTTCGCAGTTCACTTCATTTGCACACTAAAGTGACATACGCATTTTCATCCGGGAGGGCACAGCAGAGAAAATAAGCAGCTAGGAAGCTATCAGTGACAAACTGAAGCACACAGCCATTAAGCACGGAATGAAAACAAAAACAGTAGCAGATGCAGACTGATGACAGAATACAGGATCTTACAGTCCGCAGATCTACTTCAGGGGCTGTAAAAAACTATTTGGATTTTACTGTTAATTATTATATTCATTCAAAGACACTAGTTGGTACTTATTTGCGACACTGAGCCACCAGAAGCACAAAGACTTAACAGCTGAATAATGAGATAAAGGGGTGAAGAGGTTCATTACAAGAAAAGTACAGTTACCCATGTGCCGAAGTAGAGCCCCCCAACCACTTACATCTGTGTTTATCCTTGTCACGTCCATTGGCACTGCACCTGAGCAGTGCAACTAACATCTGCCTAAAACACAACCGACGTTATTACTTCAAAGCAAATACCACTGCAGCAGAAGCAGTAGCACTTGCAGCCGGGAGCTGTCATCACACAAAAACCAGTGTAGCTGGAGAGAGGTAACCTTCTCCACACCAATTAATATAAAAGCGTAGAGATGAACAACGAAAGGAAGTAGCAGAACAACCGTGCTGCGTCAAGCTTTCTGTGGAAGGACAGATGACAGTTATATGTTAAGTAAAACTCATTCTTGTAGTTTAACTGATGAGTTTCTGTCCAGACACCAGACAACACTTCTTCACTGTGACGGCAGCTGAACACTGATGTTGTGTAGTCTCCATCCTTGGAGATATTCCAAACCTGAGCAGACACAGTCCCGGGCAGCTCGCTTTAGCTGACCTGCTGGAGCAGGGGGGTTGGACCAGACGATCTCCAGAGGTCCCTTCCAACCTCAAATATCCCGTGAATCAGTTTGACCATGTCTATAACATACAAGTGGAAAGCGGGAGTTGGCAGCGCAGGAGGTGCAAAACAGTAGACGCAAGAATAGATAAATAGGACCTGTAAGATAAGTATCTGTAAAACCTGCCCGCATACAAATCTACAGTAGGCATTTAAGAGCTTATTAGCACTTCATCTGGGTGAGTTCACGATACAGACAACTTCATTCCAAACCGAGTATCCAGGGAGACCTGAAATCCTGTGTGCTGCTGTGCTGAACACAAAACCAATCCGGTCAAACTCTGCAAGTTCTAGACCAGAGGAATGAAGTTCCCAAGACTGGGCAAACCACTGCTTGGGTTGCACCATCTGACTGCAACACAGTACTTACGTCAAAAGATGAAGGGGCAGCTAACAGAAGCAAGATTGCTATTCTTGCTTAATTCATTTACAAGTGAAATGGCAGGGAGCTAATTAACTATAGCAGACCCACATAACTGCAAAAGAATTACCTGGAATCAGAAAAACAAGAAAAGAAATTCAATGAATTGCTATGGACCAGCCTGCTCTGGGGAATCTTCTACTGACAGACCCAGAAGACAGACGTACACTGAAAATCAGAGTCCCCAAATACGTGATTACTAAAATTGTTTTATGTTTTGAACAGCTCTAACAGAAGTTTGGATTGAATCAGTATAAATGCATAGTCAACTCAAATGCAGTTTGGGTCTACGAGTTTAAGTACAACATCTCAAGCTTAACTCTGTAAATTCCCTACACTTCAGACCTCACGTTTCTGTGATTAGCATTGCTTTTACAACACGCCAAGGTGAAGCTGCACAACCAAATGATCTCAGAAGACTTAAACAAAAAAGCATATCCCTTAAAAGCAGAAGCTAGAATCAAAACACAACTCATCTCACATGCCTTAAGGCCTAAATCATACAGAATTCCAAGTAAAGCCCATTAACAATCAGGGAAAACGCTAAGCATTTCATCCTGTAGATTTAAAACACTTGTTAAGTTTGTATTCAAGTGATCTATCGAGAACTGACACCGAGAAGCTTACTAAACTGTTAATGCTCCCCATGCCTTCCATCAAAGGACTCCAAAGGGAGTAAGCACATGCCACTGCTGTACCGATACTGAAACAGGGAAACAAAGACCTGGGTGGCTATAAAACAGCTCCCCTGACACATCCTGCAATGCCACAGAAAAGCAAATACAAACCACAATCCAGCAAAGATGGAGCAGCAGGACCCTTCAATGCAATAGAAAAAGGCAGAATAAATTTGATCACAGAAAAGGCAAGTTTCTATAACGTGGAGCACTAAACAGGGAATTGAAACAGGGAATCTTTTTAGAAGATCCTACTTAGTTCAAACTGGCAACCAGTCTAGACAATAGCTGCTTTCTGGTGTTTTCATGAACAAGATTATTCATGGCAGCACGAAAAAGTTAAACTGAGCAAAGGCAGCAAGCATCTGAAGCCAAAGCTAGCTTTTAAACCTGCAAAATAAAAATGACAATTTGATACCTTCACAGCATACTAGCACATACATCTGCTAAGCGTGCGTTTCACTCAGTCACTTTGCAACAAAACCACAAAGACGCCAGTTCTCACCACCAAAACCAAACGGAGAGAGAAAAACCCGGCACCACCAGCTGAAGTGACTGCTGCATCAGTGATGTGCCCACACACTAAGCTCTAACAGTCAGGTGTCAACTGCAATTTCAGAAAACTAACCACAGCAATTAGAAGCCTCTATGCCCAGCTTTACACCTAAAATATGCTGCACAGAACTGTGACTCTTCCCTTCCAGCTGTACTCCACAGCTAGAATTTAACCAAACTTGTTTTCACTCCTCCTAAAAGAAAATGGTTGTCACTTACCTCTGACTCTGTTCCTCCTGCCTCGAGCTGTGTGCTTATACATGAAGCCAAGGCAGGTCTCTGCTAACTATTTCTAGCAGCTGCGTCCTAAAAGGCCTTCCAATTGTCATAGACTGACAGTCAGCCCCAAGCTACTGCACCCAGTTTGTTCAAGAGTTCCTCAAGAACAGACCGAACGTGAAGAATCTTCATTTCATGGCAGGCTCTTACTCTAGGGAGTCTCCAAGACATCACAAAACATAGGGAAAAACAAACAACAAAAAAAACTTTTGAAAAGAGTGAGCTATCTGAAGAGTGGCATAGGGTATGCACATCACTTCGGACCTTCTGAAGCATTCTGGGCAAGGAGCTACTCATCTGTTAGATCTCACTCCCAGAAGTACCTGGAGTCAGACGAACCTTCTCCTCTGCTAGCAGAAGTCTGCCTTAGTTTGGCCAAGTTTCTAAGCAATTAAAAATGTTTGGCTCTGTTGGGGATGTGCTCGACTCTACACACAAAACTGAAGAGCTGGAAGCTAAAAACTCAATAGCTAGAAGCTAGAACTACACAAATTCAGATTAAATCTTTTTAACCCACTTTCCTATTTTTGTGGTAGATTTTTCTATGTCCAATTTCAAATATCCAATAATTTTTCTTCAAAACACAGTTTACCTAGTTCAGAAAAAAAAAGTCAGATCTAAGATACCCTAGTAATCCCCATGTGATTTCTGTATCACCTACTAAGTGTCTCAGGTATCTCTGAAGGATTTGAAAACAGCATGACAAGTCTTTAAACATCAGGTGACAAAGTTCAAAGAGTGAAGAAATGACTAAAATAAGATTAGTTATGAAAACCAGTCATTCACAACTTCATTAGTTCAATGCTCAGAAGACATGGGAGTCATATACTGAGAAGTGTTTTCAAACCCCAAATCACTTTTGAAGATTTAAGGATTATGCAGCCTTCCAGCTCTCACGTCAACAGTGCACAGCGACAGTACGATACAGTTAAATCCAGTTCAAGAAACCAGCCGAGAGAGCTCAAAATGTCAAGGTTATCTGATGCTGTCTAAGCACAGATGAGGTAACACACCATTTTCTTAAGCCTGCAGACCGCTGGCTGAAGGCCTTTTCTTGCCTTATTAGAATGAGAGCCCGAGAGCCTTTTGTTGTGTTCAAGAAAAGCGCGGTGGCGTGACTGCCGGGAAACGGCTGGACAGCCCTGAGCCTTGGGACCACCAGCCAGCTGAAGCTGCTCCTCGTCCAGCATGAAGTTGAAGTTTGAAGCTCCAGGACCAGGCTTGCTGGTGGGCAGCCTCACACCCTCCATCTCACACAAGCAGCCTGATGCACACAACTGTCCAGTCAACTCTCTGCAAAGCCTGACCTGCCGAGCTCGCAGCACCCGGGGAAGCGAGCCATCCGCGAGGGAACCTGCCCTCCTCCGGGCACGAAGCCTGACCGCAGAACTGCCCCTCAGCTGCACGAGCTGTCAGGTTCAGCCCTGTGCGAGCGCCGCTGCTCTCGTGATGCTGCAGAGCGGTGCATCACATCACATCCTCTCTGCTCTCCCGGCTCTGCAAAGCACCGCATCGCATCCTCCCTCTGCAAGCAGACTACACAGAGGCCATTTCGATACGCCCTCCTCCCTCCACCATGTCCAGCTCACAGCTGGTGGGTTCCAAACTGAAACAAGTTCTGACCGTGGAGACCAACCCTGATGGAAAATAAATAAATACATGAATGCCCAAGTTTCCCCCAAAACAGAGCTTTGGGTGGAGAAAAATAAATAGCAAGCCTCGCCGCACAACCAGGGAATCATTTGGGTAGGAGATCTTTCTGGCCGTGAGGAGCAGGACAGATTTCACTGAAACATTCATCTTAAAAACAAAACATCTAAGCAGGTAAAACTACGAGCAAGCAATTGGATATCTAAGCACAGAGCAAAAACTATTCCAGATCTGGTGCTCAGCCAAGTCTAACAGAATAGTAGCAGGTAAGAGTCTAAATGTACATGGAAAGTTCAGTTTGGAACAGCTCGGAACAGTGCATCCGACGGCTGGGCATGCAGAAGCCGGCATGCGCGAGGGTCCGTGGAGTAGCACACTGAGAACAAGGAGGGAAGAACTAACACTCGGGAGGCGTCGGAAAGGGCAGTGCTCCCTCTCTGTAAGGCTTCGGCTGAGCGCAAAAGGAACAGTTTGCGCCCCAGCACAGAGCAGAGGTCTCGCAAGCAGCATGGGCCTAGGCTGAACAGTTTTGCACCAGCCTTATAGCAAGGGAACACTGTATAAGCTACAGTTAGAGTGTGTATGTGTAGGTGTGGGTGTGTAGCAAGGCACGTGTGTGTATATATATATATAAAACATACATTACATATATACACGTTATATATATACATTTAAAATATATATATATACACATATAGCAGTACAGTCACACCACAGGAGTGGAGAAGTTTGCTCACCATTAGCAAAAATCCTATGAAAGACTGTTGGTAACAGAGCAGCCCGTAAGCGGAAAGCAAAACAAGACAGAAGTCAATGAGTTGATGAAACAGCAAGCACTTAATATTGACACAGACTGCTGGGTCAGAATCGGAGCAAAACGCAGACAAGACTGAGCGCCTGGCCCTGCCTCCAACCGTCTCTGTAAGTCAGCTTAACTAAGGAACATCAGCACTTCTAATTGAGAAGTGGCCTCTGACCCGCAGAAGATCACAGTCAACTCTGAGGCAAAGCTGCTGCAAATGCTGTTATTTCTGCACGTGCTCGACGGTCCGTTTCCATCCCCCTTCGGCAGACACCGACCTCTCTCTGACAGCCCAGCAGCCTCTCCTGGGCGTGGATCTTCGCAGCAGCACCCGTACTTACGTACCTGGCCAAATGATTTAACGTGCGAGTTAAGACCAAGGAAGACCAGGTCAGCTGGCACCCCGGACTGCACCGGGGAGAGGCTGTGGACGCGCTGAAGCATAAATATGTACCCAGCCCTAYGGGTCACAGGTATGCTGCAGGCAGGACAGCGTTTCCAGTCCAGGGCCCGGAGGCTCTACTTGGAGATGTTCTAGCGCAACACCAAGCTTCCACCCATGCCCTGTGGGACGTCGCGCTCGGCTGCTAGCTCGAGCTCAGCGAGAGATAAAAGTGGTAGTACCTGGCCAGAGCTCGCAGGGCACCAGAAGTCATTACAGGACTCCCCAGTTGGAGTCCCCAGGTCTGTGGGGGCACTCCGGGAGCTGCTTCAAGGGCTTTTATTGTTATTTTTTATTCTAACCTATCACCTCTTTCCACGTGACATTCCCAATGCGAACTACAAGAAACATCTCAACACTGCTGAACACCCGCAAACAGCAGCTCTCTGCTGCACTTTAGGCAGATCGAACATCTTATCTAAACACTGTTCCTCCTTTGCACCGAGTACCTGTCGCAGTGAAACATCCTCTTGCAGCTTGCTCCCTTCACAGCCCATTTGCTAGACAGAACAGATATGCACAGACCCAACAGACCCCCCCGCTCTCCCCCCTGCCCCCCACACACGAGGGCAGCAAAGCCATCCAACTCTGGAAAAACAGGTCCTTTTCCAATCCCAGAACCAACTCCAGAAAAGTTAGTTTTTAGCATTCTGGTCACATCCTGGAGAACTCACTTGCCCTCGTGACAGAGAAACGGGTGCTAAGAGCTTGCAGAGGAGTGCACAGAAGAAGAGAGCTCACGAGGAGTGTTTTCATTTGACCACAGCTCTATAAAGCAGCTGGGCCATTCTCATCTCCTAAAACACCAACAGCAAGTCTAGGAGTTGCAGGTGTCTCTCCTATTCTCACCAGAAATCTCCCAAAGCTCTCCCCCCATTTGATTCTCTTCCTATTTAAATCTATTAACCTTTACTTTATGCAACCAAAAAAAATGTCAGGAAAAAGAACGGATTAAGAATGGCTTTCACACTGTTGAGCAGTGAGACATCCTCCCTCTTTCCCACTCCCTTTTCTTCCAGATGACTTGCTGCACATAACAGTTTCTTTCACATTTCAGCTGAGCATCACTTCCAACCCTCTCCCCAAAACTCAGTGCAATAGTAACAGCCACATCCTTCTACTAAGTTAATCTTTTTACTTTGCAATGCACAAATGGCCCTGAAAAGATAAAAAACTAATCCAGAACTGTATGTAGAGCAAAAAACAAGGGGCCAGTCTTGCTAGTGCTTATGCTTCTGCAATCTGAAGGAGCAGCAGAAAGCGCTAGACAAAAAGGCTGCTCCCACATCTAACGAGGTGCTGCAGGAGCAAATAACTGTGTTGCATTAGAAGTGATTGGTACTTCAGAAGCACTGCTCTTCCACTGCTTCCTCACCTAGCAGGAAGAAGGATGTTTTGTGGAATACACTGGTGGCTTCCTTTCCCCGTATTTCTGCCCCACATTCAGTGGGCGATTCCCCCTTGCTTAAACCAGAGAGAAGAGCAGCTTTCGGGAGCTGAATCCAATGGTGCTGGGAACAGACAGCACTCAAGAGCAGATCGCAGTGCACTCAGTCATTGCTCCCCTTAAATCCACCGGAATTACTGCCCCACTCCTTTTAAACACACATGGGAGAGTTTTCAGGTATCTGCCACCTCTGGAAAGCAACTACATGAAGCAGTAAACATGGACCCAGCATTGCCAGCGACCCCAGAGCAGCTCTCTGTAGGACCTGAACATGAAAATAACCCGCCTGCCTCTTGCGCAGTCAGCAGGACTAGAGAGTCTCAAGCTAGGACACAGCTAGCAATTCTGGTGACAAAGCTTTGTCTTTCCTGGCTGGGTCGGCACGACAGGAACAAGGATACAGTCTGCAACACTCGCAGCTCCGACCCTGGCCTGTGCTGGAGCCAAAGCTGTTCAGTTTGGAGAGTTCTTCTTCTGATCATAACTCCACTTGCATTCTCTTCCTTGTTATTTAAGAAAGGATCAGAATATCCCCAAATAAATCACTTCTTTTCTGAATACAAGGTGAGCAAGGCAGTCTAAAGCTGGAGTAGGAGAAAGTTTGCTTAGGAACAACTGGAATTAAGCACTACTCCTGCATAGTCGTGCTCCCAGAGCATGTCCTCTTCAGGACTACCAAGTGTCTTGCTGTGGATACAGCTGTTAGAGCACACAGACACTCACTACTCTTAAAAAGAGCACATCAGTCTAACTGCCCCTGTTCCTTACAGTATGACTAAGAGAAGCAAAGCTCTGTGGAAGTAGGGGGGGATAGAAAAACACATAACTATGTTGAGGCAACTGTTTATGAACCAGAACCAACGAAGAGCTACCTTTCTTCTAGATAGCCTTTGAATGACACCACTCAGTCTGAACGCTCCCGAGAACGCCCTGTCTGCCGATAGCAGAACTACCCTCTCACATCAAGCCTCAGCCCTAGAAACAAAGCTAAGAATGGTTGCTTTTTGCAAACAAAGTGTCAGCTACCAGTCCAAAAGACTGCAGCTGTATAATATGTTTAAACTGAACGAGAAAGGGCAGGATCTCTTAGGTACTCCTTGAGTGCAGTCTACAGGATTTCCCATAAGTGGCCTGAATTAAATGCCCCTGAGGCAGTCGTGTTTGCCCACAGGCAGGGATCAGATGCGTGCAGCTCCTGGAAATCCTTCCCACCAGGACAAATTCAGAGAAGGATGATAAAGTGAACCCTGTGATGGCACCGGCCTATACAAAGGGCAGGATGTCACTAAGTTCACAGGCAGGTACAAAGCCCAGTGTTCCTCCTGCCCTGGTCCAGCCTGCCTGCCTGCAAGCATAAATCGGAGCATTTTATAGATAACAGAGACCCCAGTTCTGGAATGAAGAGACAATACAAGAGTTCTTTGGTGGACAGGAAAGCCACGTGGGTCTGCGGTTTGTGAAGAGATTATTTTTAGACAACGGATAAAGCAGAGTATTCTTCCCTGCACACTGTCAGCACCAAGCCAAGAACTCATACAGAGAAAAGTCTACAGGTCGGCAAGTGCACGCTCCTCCGGTTTGAGAATCCTTGCAGAAGCCAGAAAACAGATAGCAAAACTGTCAGTGGAAGGGGACGTCAAGGTGCCAGACAATACATCCCGACTGCATATAGATTTTTAGAGGCACGAGAATAGCAACAGAGGAAACAAAAGCAGAGAGTATCCAGAGATGCACCACCAGGAAAATCCTCTCCTGCTTGTGAAATAAACGTTTCAGCACAGGCAGCTGCCTGAACGGGGTAGCACACTGAAGTCCAAGCCAAACAGAGATGCTGGATGAGAGCCAGAGTCTGTAGCAAAGGACACTCATAATCAAGGTTACAAGAAGCACATGTAACCTTAGCGGACACAGCTCTCAAAGCTTCACAGCACCGGGGCGCAAACTCCATGTGCATTAATGAGACAGACTGCTTGCAAGGGAAGGGCAGAGCGGATGAATCCAAGGACAGCGTGTATACAAAACTGGAAAGTTTCAGCACTGTTTCTCAGGTCAGTCCCTTGAGATCAAAAACCGAGAAAGGGGCTGAGAAGGGAAACAGCACCCAGGATCAATCCCTTCTGTGCCTGAAGGTGGTCCAACCAACAGTCGATTCTTCTGCCAAGCTCTGGTCCAACTGATATGGTGGTGGAGGTACCTGCATACATTCATGCCTATCATGCCAGACTGCCTTGAAAGGAATCAGATGCCCCGTCCTGATTAAGCAATCTTTTTCCTAGGCAAGGGTCATGTCTAACAAGCCTTACCTGACCCAATTTTGATCAGTCCGTTGTGCTGAATGAAGATGGTGTCACAGGTCAGGTTGCCATGGATGATTGGGGGATCACAGGAGTGGAGGTAGCTAGAGATTCAGAACAGAGCACTGGTGAGGACGCTGCCCAGGGTGAGGCAGGAATCCCTCCCTTCATCCCTCCCCTCTCATAGGTAGTATCAGAAGAGAAGAGGGCAAAGGCTACACACCAGGGATTTACAATAGTGGGGAGATAAAGTGACTGCACACCAACCTCTAGG
The DNA here is from genome assembly GCA_003342895.1 of Casuarius casuarius. Classification (NCBI taxonomy): domain Eukaryota; kingdom Metazoa; phylum Chordata; class Aves; order Casuariiformes; family Casuariidae; genus Casuarius; species Casuarius casuarius. Next base: position 73,796 of record PTFA01000507.1, on the reverse strand, counting down.
CTAGGCCATAACCACGAAAATTAAGCAACTGGCCTCTTACTAGAGGCTCCAAAACATGGGAGAAAATAAGAAGCCTTCTCTGATCAGTTCTCAAGAAACCGAGAGTACCAAAAGGAAAAGAAAGGATTTCATCTGCCCCAGTACTGGAAAAACACTGCCAGATGGATGCTAAAAGGGTTCAAACCAAAGAAGTCAGAGCCTTATTCTGGCCCCACCATACAGCATCAAAAAGGCACTCAATGCTGTACAAATACTAGTGTCTTGTCATGTTTTCCAGCATGCACAAATAAAGCTTTTCAGTGCTGGGGTCCCAGGTACATTTGAGGCCAGCTGGTTTTGCATCCCACTCTGCTTGGTTTTATGTTAGCAGCCAGCACAAATAAGGACTGTCAACTCCAACAAGCTTATTAGGACCCTAACTATGCCTGGACAGCTGTATTTAGCCAAACTGGAACAGTTTTCTCTACAGACTGGGAATTTTGCTCTGATGTCTGCGTTGTTTTTCCAAGGCTATTAGCTACGCACTAACTCTGGCTCAGGTTGAGAAGAGTCTTAAAAAATAAAATAAAATAATAATCGTACTCAGCTGGGTACATTAAGACAGCTGCAGAAGATCTGCATCGTCAAGAAATATACTGACCCACAGCCTCTGCACACACTTGTACTTTCCCAGCTACACATATACTCCTAACAACCTCATGCCACAATTATGAGTGCAGCACACACTGCAAGGCTGCAGCCTGTAAAGAGCAAGAAAATTTTCTTCGCTCTGCTCACATAGAATTTGATTCGAAAATTCTTTGCAAAATCTTCTCAGCCAAGGTTAGAGCCAAGTTATAAAGCCGGACACTCTGGCATGCTAGAAAATGCTCCCTAATACCCAACTCTCATACTCATTATGGTATCAGTTACCACTGGGATCCAAAAGTTATGCTGCACCATTTTAGAGGCTTCAACATTGTTTAACTGAAGACTCTGGGACTGGCAGAGGAAGTACAGCTGATACTCTGCAGACTGTCACTGGGACAAGAATCAGGCTGCGTGACTGAAAGTGCTCTTCAGATGCCATTCCATGAAGCCTGCTAATGACTGGCAGCATACGTTTACAGCTTTTAATGCTCTGCACGCAGACAGGCACCGGGGAGGCTGTATTTAAATGGATGGCTAGATCCCAAGACCTGTACTTCACGTACCTGAGAGCAGAGAGGATCTGGGTGCACCAGCGCTTCCAGGCCTAGAGACACAAGAGCAAAAAAGATTAGAAAAGGGGTCATGGAAGAACTAATCCACAGCCCATTCATGTGAAGGAACATACCCTCCACCAGCTGTTGCCTGGCCTCCTTTACCCAGTGCAGGTGTGTAGGAAGCTAAGAACTTATGGGATCAATACTCCCATGCGCAATTCAGTTTCCACACATTTGTACAGGTCAAGAAACATGCCTCCCCTCCAAGCACCTCTTAGGCACAGACCCCTTCCACCTTTCCTGTAGGCATGTCCTATTCCATATGTGCATATCACAGCACACACCAGAAGCTGCAGAATGGCAGGAAATAAAGCAAGCAGTATTGAGTAGCTGTCCCAGACAACCTGCAACTAAAGTAGTTTACAGTAGCAAAAAGGAATTCCAGCCACACATAAGCACCAAGTTGCCTTCTCATTTCCTTCTCCTTCTGAAAGAGCTTTCCGGAGGCTGATGGGCCTGAATGAGGACAGGTGTATATGGAAAAAAAGGAGTTACCTTTTCATTCATAGTCTTGTGGTTTTTCTTTGTCTTCTTCAGGAACTGTTTCAAGCTCCCCGAAGACATATATTCGGTGATGAAGATCACCTGTAGGGGCAATATGAGACATTACCCTCTGCTTCACTAGTTACCCACAGGATATAGAGGGAGTGAGAAAACCCAACGGACTGCTCACTTTACTTACCCTAGCCTTATTCTCCTTTACATCAGCCCAGTATTTGTGAAATTTCACAATGTTCAGATGTTCCAGCTGAATTAAGTTGTCAAACACTGCTTTAACTTTCTCCTGCAACATCAGAAAGACAAAGGTACGTTACATCAGACACCACGTCAGCCCACATCTTACTCTCTCGTGTCTGGGTGCCCGTATACGATACAATACACGTCAAGCTGACTCCATCACACCCTGCACCTCAGCCGAGCACTGTTCAATCACAAAGATAAAACACCACAAGAGCTCACGGAAATAGCACAGCAACAGCTCTCTGTCATATTTTTTGCAGAGGTCAGGCTTAAGCTAAATTTGCTACATCTAAGCAGCACAACGTTCCTATCGTGGATGAGTTGCAAGCCCAGACAATAACCCACCTGAAAGGTCGCTGACACCTATAAATCCTGCTCTGGCCCAAGGTGCGGGAGACACCTCAACTTACCTCTTGAAGTTTAAAGTTCTTCCGCTCAGAAAACTGAACCTCATTCCAAACAACTTCCACGCCTTCCTCGGTATCCATGGCCAGGTAGGCACTATCAATCCCTGGGACATTGCGTTGATTCACCTGGATGGGAAGGGTGGAAACAGATGCAAGATTCAAGTCAGCAAGATCTGATCGTTGTTATGCGATTCACTTGACTATTGTGAACTTTGAACATCAACTTTTAAAGAAATGAGCATTCCAGGACTAGATTGTCCACATGTATTTCAAGAATGGGACAGAACCAAAGGCAAGTACACTGCAGGCCACGTGGGAAGCCAGAGCTGGGCGTTATTGAGGGAAAACTTTTTTTGCACAGACACTGTTTTGCAGTAAAAACTGCCTTTTGGCGTTCCTGTTTTATTATAACTGTAGTTCATTCTACCACAAGAACTCCTAACCATACAAAAGGGATGCAAAAAAGGCTCAAACTCAGAGAGCTTTCTGGAGGAATTTGCTGAAACGTGCTGATAAATGAAACATGGGAGAAAGGAAACTAATCCAAGCACAGAGAAACAAAGGCAACGCTGCAAGTTGGGAAGAGACTTGGGAATGGATTACACAATTTCAACTGCTATAACAACTTCTCAAGTCAATAAATTCAGAAGTTAACCTGGCACAAGTACATCTACACCTGGAAAAACAACAACAAACACAACAGCGTGTGCACACACCCCACACAGGCATAAGGGGAGGGGCTCTGCTAAAACAAGAGTTTAAAGCGTAAAGCCCAACATGAAGATGGCTAGGGCAGCGCAAGAACTTCAGTGCTAGATCTGTGCGGGTGTAAGATGGGCAACACTCCTAACAGCAAAGTTCACCATAATATTGTTTCTTCAGAAACACAGCAACGTTCAAAGACATTTATGGTTCCTCCGTCCAATTCTAGAGCACCTTTTCGTACTGGAATGTCTTTCCCATGCTATTTCACAGGCCAAAGTTACAGTCATGGTTAAAGTCCTATTGCACTAGGCAACATGCAGTGGCAAGAGCGGATTTCTACCTCAAAGTACACGCTTAAAGCGGAGAAGACAGGGTAGAATCTGCTTGTTTAATTATAAATCATCAGCCATAACAACTCACCACCACCTGGCCACATACCCAGAATCACTTTGCTTTCATCAGATCCAACTGTTCCCAAGATAAAGGTCAACATACAGATTCAGCTCGCGCTCCAGACTCATCTTCCACCTGCATTAGCTCCTTGCAGTCCTGGCCATTTCACTGCTTTTCCTACTAACGCTGTCCCACATTCGCTTCCTCAAGGACCCCCTTCAGCACTGCATTTGCTGGAAATCTCTCACCCCATACAAAGGTGCCTCCCCAAATCTCCTACCCACTGGAAGACGCTTTTACATAATAAAGTTTACTCACTTTCAGCTACCGTGTTTATATGCTAACGGGGAACTGACAGAAACATTCTGCCATCCACAAATTTTATTGGAGTAAGCACTGAAATACCCATTCATTGGATATTTCATCAATAGCTTAACAACTTAAACTGACAGCTAATCGCTATAGGCGGGATTTTTTGGTGATCTTCCGAAGGAATCATAACAGGACCAGTGATATCAGTACTTTGAAGTTGTACATGATATACCGGAGCGATAAATGACTACAGGAACAGGGTAGCTATGGAGTGATACAGCTTGCTCAGTAAACTGAGCAGTAAGTTATCCTAATAAAACCAGTGGGGTGACACAGGCAGGAATGAGGAATATCGCCCATAATTACCGAAAGGCAGACTAAACGGCAGAAAACAATCACGGCAGATAAGCAATTTAGCATGAAACATTCCCCACCTACCCCAGTCCTGTCTCCTACACAACCCGGGGGGGGGGGGGGGGGTCTGACACTTGATTCAAGGAGACATTCATCATGTTTATCACAAGACAGTCATTTGCTCTCTCTATATTGATACCGACATCTCAACTGTATGTCAGGCCGGTTAAGTTTCATCGTTAAAGAAAGCTAAAAGATTGAAGACAAGAAAGGTCAGACAAAATTTATTCCTTGGTATTTTAGTAAGAAAGACATCTAAGGAATGATAGCAGTACAAGATCCCTCAGTATAATTAACAAATAAAGTGGGATGCCAGAAGGCTTTATTAAGAAAAGCTTAAACAAACTCCCAGCCAACTGAAAGTAGACATGCGCTTTAGCATTGCCGGGACAAGACACAGCCATGACCACCCCTGCCCCGTGCCCGTGCATCCCCTATAGCCTCTTCTTTCACCTCACTTTCTGCGTAGCCAAAGAGCTTCTAGCTTTGCTGGATTCGTTACTTCAGTCCTCACGCATTGACAGCTACGCAGAAGCTGCCCTGAGGACGCAGCCGGGGGTGGACTCCTCGCAGCCTCTCCCATTCCAGGCAAGCGTACCAGAGGTCAGTCATCGCCATGACTCACGGGAAATACTTTAAGGCATCACATGTGACTCAAGACACCAAACCCATCTGACATCACTGAGGGTAGAAATCAATGGAAGAGGTGATAAACGGTTTGGACAGAAGAATAAGAAGGGAAAAATGCAGGCGGACGACTGAGAAGGCAGAAGCAAATTCCTTCTTTGCCTAGGTTGCTAAACCGCTGCTCCACGTCCCTCCTCCAGACTCAGCAGAAGGGGATCCCAAGCCCTGGCGAAAGCAGGTTCTGGCACTCGTCCCGCACCTTCCCTTGGCCACGGCCAGCTACTGCCTCCAAAGAGCCGCTGGTGACTGACCGACGGACGGCTGGGAGCTTAGCGGGTCACGGCTTAGAGGCTCTGTGGCAATTAATACTGTTGTAAACAGATGCAGTTGGACCAGTATAAATTACAATTCTCCACAAACTTGACTGAGCAAGAGGAAATGGAAAAGGGGTGTTCCAAATCCTGCCTTCCATGCCTTGCCCTGAAGGGCAACGGGTGCAGCCAGAGAAGGCAGGCTGCTACGCCCGGGCCTGGGGAGGAGACACCCGAGAGCAGAAGTCGTCTCCATCTGAAGAACGCCAATTGCTCGCTATCGGGGCGTAAGCGCAGGACAAAGACGATGCAGGTTTACCCCTTGTTCACCCCAACTTCCTGCAAGCTTTTCACGTAATTTAAGACCATCTTAATAAGACTTCTTTAATTTTAGTGGTGCTTTGATGACCCAGATCAAAGACACAGTGCCCACGGACGGTGCTGATGGAGCGACAGAAGAAATCCAAAACCGAGGACTTCGGGTGGAGAACCTCGTGCTCCCGGATGCCGGGAGGAAGCGAAGCGGGATCAGATCAAGACTGGCATAAATAAAATACCCTGTATCCTTAAAGATGCTGCATTACTCTGAATGGAAGCAAGTGGTTTAAAACTACCCTCCTTTAACGTGCCAATTTCTTTCTCAGAAAACCCACATAAACTAGGCAGGTTTTTAAACTATGACAGAAAAAAAATTTTAACTAAACTGTTCAGCATGAGTTTCTAACATAAGACAGAGGAAGCAGTTCTGCCACTACAACAAATTTACAGCCAAAATATTAATGTAGCTCTTTATCTGTACAAACGAGAGCTAAAGAAACTCAAAAAACATTTAAAATGAATTTAAATAGTTAAGAAGGGAGAAGAAGAAGAAGAAAAAAACGAGATTCAAATGCTGCTACTTCGAAGGCATAAGTTAGTGATAAGGGAATAAAGTTAGGAAGATGCATTTCCCTTAGCCAGGTTATTCCAGAATTGTCCAACACACATTTTTCCACAGCTCCCAAATATCTAGATACCTATCAACGAAAGACGACTTTTGGAGACACGTTCTCTGGTTCACGAAATCTGTCAACTCATAAAACATTCAGCTAATCTACAAGTGACAGTGATGATTTAAAAATCAAACAATAACAAAAAATAGGATAATTAAATTAACAGTACAGAATGAAACCGTTCATTGAGGAAAAAAGAGGTTAAGAATGACAGCACGCGAGGCTAGACACTTATAAAAAGCAGTACATCCTGGTAAGAATACAGCAAACGTTAAAGAGTTACCATGGCCACTTGCTCAAGCCAGAGAAAAAGAACAAAACGCTGCTCAACCAGATTTGCATGAGCTGGAGAACAGCAGATAACGCGCCTATAAGAGACGCTAGCAGCACCGCAACAGGAGCATTTACTTGCCATCGAACAAAAGCAAAGTGACGTGTTTACCAATGCAAACAGGAAACAAGAGCAGTTGTCTCAGAGAGGTGCAGTTAATCTAGAGTTGAACAAAATTAGAGCATGTAAAGTCCGTTGCAGGCAAGGGGGGGTCAACAAAACGAAGCAGCAAGCTCACTTCATGTTTCAATTAAACTGACAGCCCTGACCTTTGCAATTATATTCACGCTGATAAAATACTTGAGAGGTGTTAACTCAGAAATTAAAATCACTAGTATAATATAACAATCTCAAGGAAAGGAAGAAACCAATCTATCACCATGGCTATGCAAATAAATTCACTCTCAAATCAACAAGTATATGGAAAAGAAAATCTGACCATCATCAATACGATAGCTGGTTCTTCCAGCCAACAACACACTGAGACAAATAAGATAAAATGCATAAGCATTAAAGCTGTGTACATAACCAAACCTTACAAATCCTGACTATTTAAATACAGAGTTAAAAGTCCCCCATGAGCCTGAGCTTCCCCTCGCTTCTAATTTCATATGCAACAATCCAGGGGAGATGCTGTCTGGAGAGACAAGTCAAATACGCATACACTTTTTTTAGCAGATATATTAAATAACTCTTTTTTTAAAAGATAACTCTTTTTTTAAATAAAAGTATGACGAGTCAAGTTGCTTCCAACAGAAAAGGCATCGCTAGTCACATCCCCCAAGGAAACAAGCATAACTCCCATCCACATAATGGGCAACAGAAGCAGATACACGACTTGTTTATCAGGGGCCTAAAGGACCAAGCGTACACATTCATTTAACAGAGGGGAGGAAAAATAACAAATAATAACAACGAGAGCAAGAGCACATGCAAGTGAGTGAGCGTATGCGAGCAATCCAACAAAGTGAGAGGGAGTGCAGTTGTAGTGAGATTCGTTATGGGTGTGGAAATTCCCCATCCCTGACTCCCAAAGGGAGAGAGGAAAAAAACAGACACAGAAAAACAAAACATTAAAGGAGAGGGAAGATAAACAAGATCCTACAAATAGAAGACATTCAGGTAGAAGTCTATCAGGAAGGTAGCGCTACCTGACCGGTACCTCCGCACCTACCGCACTGTTATCACAGCTCTGGTCAAACGTGAAGCCAAGCAATGTAGCGCAGGTGGCTCATATCCCTGAGGACGGTCGGAATTAAACACGACTGCAAGACTCAGGAACTTCTCCGTACTGAACCCAGGGGTGACAAGCACAGGTGAGTACTGGTAACACAAAGTACCGTGAATAGGGGGAAAAACAGGCTTAGGATAAACAATGATGAACTCTAGGTTGGCTGCTACCACTGGAAATAAGCCTTTGAAAAACATCACTTGGTTTCAGCAGGTGTTAAAAAGATCACTGTTAGGAGTTATCATGAAAGGAATAGAAAATGCCATGAAAAATTGATATACTGCTGTGAGCGCAGATCTTGATTAGGCTTATAAAAATCACGCACAGTACAGAGAAAACAAATCAAGAGTAATTATTTAATATTTCTCATAATATAAGAGCTCAAAAGCAGCCAATGAAGTGATCAAACATCGTATTCTAAAAAGAGGAAGCACTTGATCCTGACATACACATAATTAAACTGTAAAGCTGATTACCAGGCAATATCTTCAAAGCCAGAAGTAAAAATGGCCACAAATCGTGATTAAACCAATCAACTGAAGTATGTGCATTTGTAACCGCTATGTACAATAGCCCAAATACAGCATCTGTCTCAGAAATTCCCTAAACACCTGCTTATTGCAAGGACACGTCACAGCAAACCTCCCTAGGTTTTTTCCACCACGTTCATCTCCTAGCGGCTTCCTGGCAGAACCTCTGGTTCGGCCACCTAAACCCAAAAGGGAAAAACCTGGCGCAGCATTCCACATTTCACGAGATATTCTTCCTCCGTCCAAAAAGAGCGTATTTTAATTACACGTTTCTTTTCCTCGCCATATTCTCTGTGTGTGCGCACAAGCACACAGATCTGACAGTGAAATCCAAGCCAGACAGCTGGGACGAGAGGTCTGGGAGCCGGATTTTGCAGACACAGGATCTGGGAGACTGTGGATGCAGCGAGGACGCATGCAGGTACCTCCTGATGCATACCAAATGTTGCCTGCACAACCTTCTACCATACACGATGCTAGCTACCTAAATCAGGGACTTCACAGACAGGAGATACCACATAACAAGGCCAATATGACTCTAATATTTGAGGAACTTTCATTACATTCAGACTGGCGTAACTGTGGTCCAGCACCGCACCTGCTGTGAGCTCTCGATGCCATACTCCAACAACTGCCCCGCACCAAAGCAGCTGCTGAGACACCTCAAATCAGAACGTGAACGACAGTAACAGGACAGATTCCAACCTGAAGAAACAAGATGATGTGCGAGTTCCTTCCCACGTGCAAGCCTGACTGTAAGGTCTGATCCCCACAGAACAGGGGCTGCAGCAACCGGGATGCCGCAGTGGCTTCCCCTGGGCCTCAGGGACCCGTGTGACACGAGGAAGGCTTTGGTGCCGGCAGTAAGCTACACGGAACGCGTTTTTCAGAAGAGCTCTGAAGAATGCAAAGCAAACCCTGCCCCTCCGTCACCGACAGCTGAATCACAGCCAGCACTCACAGCCGCCCGGGAAGGCCAGCGAGGCGGCAGGCAGCTGCTCCGGCTGCGCCCGCTCCCCCGCCGAGGCACTACAAAGGCGGAGAACTGACGCCGGCTGACGAGGCACCGAGCAAGCTGCCAGCTGTCTGCTACAGTCGATAAGCAGGAACATAAAGGGTCTGCAGACAACAGGCCCCGGACAAAGGCTCAGTTCCCGCTACATCCCGCAGTGCCCTGTCTTATTCAAGCCCATCTCAGGGGTTCGCTCCTTCCAGGAAGCTCCCAAACGAGCTAATAAAAACGTTACAAAGGCTGTGACATATTCCCGCTTTTGAGTAAGTTCCCAACGGTCAAGTAAAATCCTAAGAACTACAGCGTGGCATTAGTTTTGTGCACTAGCTGGAAACAGATCCACTGCCAAAGACCGGCAAAAAGCCGGCAGCCCTTCCAGCACCAGCTTGCTTTCGCTCCGCTGCCTTCCACCCTCCAGCAGCAGAACCCAGAGCTCAGAGCATCCGAAGTACCACCTTCCCGACAAATAACCTCTCATTTTCCCCGCATACGGAAACACAGATTTGTGATAGGAAGGGAAAGTCTGGCACTTATCTCTCACTGCCTCAGCAAGTTTCTCTTCAGTCACAACAGCTGCCAAGAAATCAGACTCAAGCAAAGAATAGAAGCACCCAGGCCATCGGTATTTTCTGCCCGAGAATCCTTCACGCTTGTCTCCTTGAAAAAATGTAAATCCAGAGGCAGGAAAAGCATCAACTGGCTCCAGATGAGAAACAATTCGAGAAACTAAGACTCCCACTAGGAGCGAAAAGACAACACAGAGATATAAAATGAACACGAGGCAGACCCAGCGTTTCATTCCGTATCCTGCTGGGTTCGGCTCCTCATAACCATAGCTCCTCCAGCGACCTTTCAGGGAGCCAGCCCGGATCAAGGGATACATTGGCCCGATCACTGCGCTTTAGCTGTGATACTCGACCACCTCACCGCCCAGGGCCATCGCACTGGCTGCGAACCAGCTCTCCGGATGCCAGCGAGGTCTGTGTTCATCCTCTTAGAAAGGAAGAGGCAAACTAAGGGCAGCGTAGTAAGGACAGAGGTGCTGTCTGTGTTAACCTTTGAACTTCCAGGCTATGGGATACAATGAAAACCAGAAAGACCTGAATGCTGAACGTGTACATACCCCACAGGCACAACCTACGCTGCCCCCAGTGCGAGTTCTGCGCCTGAGCTGATATCCAGGTCCACGGGGATCTTGGCTGCCTCAGTGCAGGCGAAGGGTAGTAATGTGGACGGGAAAGGGGACTATGAATAACCAACCACATTTCATCTAGTTTACCTGACGGTAGAAAATACCAGAGAGAGAAAAATCAAAAAATACGTGAACACGGCAACCAGCGTATGCACAGATGCACTTGTATACAAGAAATTTGCCTCCAGGGATGAGACAAAAAAGAACTTGTGGATCTCAGCGTTCGCTGAAGTGGGGCATCACATGAAAAGTGCTCCAGCTGCTGAGCTTGCAGAAAAACTGGTAATACATCAAGCACAGAACAAAACCCAGACAAGCATGAGGTCAGTTCCTTCTCAGCGGAGGTCACTGATGGCTTGCAAGAGCTCGAACGTTGCCTCCCAGCCACCCCAGAGATCACCGCAGCATTTCAGATCTGCCGGAGAGAAGCACAGTCCCTAAATCTGCCATTTGCGCAGGAGGGAGCAAGTCAGCACCTGGGCAAGTCTCCAAGCACAGGACCGAACACAAGCAGCAGGAAAGCCTTGGACCATCTGAGCAGTTGAGCTGTTTAGTTTTTCTGCAGTCATCTTCTCTATTAACTACCACGGACGTGCTCACATACGTACCCGGGAGGGAAACAGCTCGCTCCCAGTTACACAGCCACAATCTGCTACAGCCAAGTTCATTCAACAGCACTAAGCAGGCTATTTACTAAGGGAGTTATGAACAAATTACCTCATTATACTCATTTCTTGCCATCTCAAAGCTGCACAGCGTCAAGCATGCTTGTGAAACGCCACACAGCTTTTAAACACAACCGTTCAAATGCTGAAGGAGATATTAAAACAGCCCGATTAATCCCCCTGAGCTTCCCAACAACCAACCACAAATTCCTAACCTTAGCAGCCAAGACTGACAACAGCAGCTTCTCAGACAAACAATTGACCTTTGATGTCAACAAAGTATTTAATATAAAGTCTTGCCTTGTGCCGTCACACAGTGTTTTCCTACCCACAAAAGGCATAGAAAGAAATCTGGTGAATAGGCAGCTATTAAGCAGATGACAAACGACAGGACCATCCAGGTCTGCGAACGGTTGAGTCCCTCCCACTAACATGGGCTCACCAAGCCCAACACAGTAATACTGGGGCGAAAATTCACAAAAAGAAGATTCTAGTGCAGCAGAACCTAAGTTTTCCTACAATTATGTTTGGGACACTATTCTTGGATTTGTGCAGCTGTTGTGGAGAGTAGGCATCAGGTCCAAGAACTAGCAGGCATTTCAGGTTTAATACCTGCCACCGCAGAAGTCTACAAACAGGTTGCACATGTGTTGCTACCACCTCTCTGTGATGAGGCTGCTGTTCCTAGGAGGCACAGTCTAAACACAGCAGACAGACTGCCCAAGCACCTTCAAATTAAGCAAAATAAATGCACGCATGCTGACTGGAAGACCAAGGCAGCGCAAGTTCGTAGAGCCAAGGCCTGGAGAGCCCATTAGCCTCCGTTTCCCCCTCCTGTGATTCCACTGACCTCAAGCTGTGGATACTTTCTCCACGCCTTCCCACCACGAGATAGGGTTCTGTTACAAGCCTATCTGCTGCCCCTTGCAGAGGTTAAGCGGCACACATCACCCTTGCACGTGTCGGGGGAGCAATCGGGGGAACGGCTACAGCTGCAGAGGAGGGCTCGGCTCAGATATGGAAGCAATGCAGTTTGCGCCAGGCCAGGAGACCCGTGCTCGTGACGTACACACCGTCCCTGCAATGCCCAAGGATGGGAGAGCGCCCTGAAAACGCCAAGACGGACTATACATCGCAAGAAAGAACAGCGTGATGCCAAAGTCTCCTCTCGTATAAAGTTGTTCAAGCAACAGAAAATAAGTATCTACTGGACAAGCCACGTTCCTCCCCTTCCCCCATCTCACCCTGGCAGCAACTTCACCCTCGAGGTTTAATCAAAGCACGACCACAGCACTATCCATGAAGTGTGCCATAAAGAGATGAACTTTGGGGACAGTACGGATGCTTAATCCTTCATCTAGTTACAACAGCATCTTAGTTACAGAACTTCACAACAGCATTTAATTTTAAAAGAATACTCTGAACCTTCATGGCAATTACTCACTTCACACTACAGATGTTCACTGTCTCTAGGAAAAAGTTACCATCAATCAGCTCAATACAAGCCTTGCCTGCACTTGAATTTCAAGCAGACTTGAAGGTGTATTAGCGGACATACTTTTGGTTGGGTTGCTAGAGCTAAAATACGACTGGGTAATCCACATCCGGCTGCGCTCTAGCTGGACTTTGCAATCCTGCTAACTCGATTGCACTAATAACTGAAACCGTTTCTTCTCTTTTTTTCCCCCAAGATAGCCTCTGCTGAACTGCTAACTTTTTCTGGACACAAATCAAGCACATTTTACTTGATGTGCTAGCTAAAAGCAAGCGTACCAGAAAACCTGGGCATCGGCTGAGGTTGCTGAAGTCCCATGTGATTTAGGTCACTGTAACTGAACAAAGACGGAACGAATAAAGGCAGCTCCGGGAAGGAGGCCAGCATAGCAGAGGCAGCACTCTAACGACTTCTGCTCGACGACTTCGTTAACGCAGATCCTTCCCGCTGGACTACGCACATCTAACCCCACACCCAACGTAGGGCGCAGGCCACCACCAAGAGTTAAAAATCCGCTGAAGCGGTTCTCAGCGAACAACTCCGAAATAAAACCTCCAAGGAGTTGCTAGGTAACAGTGTTGTGGTTTAGGCCACGAGCAGCCTATGAGAGCCGGCGCCAGTGATGTAATGCCTTTATCCCAGGCTGTATTGGCTGGAGGAGGAATCACTCGGGAAGAGACTCGCAAGTCCTTCAGAGCAACAATCATCTGCCTTGTCCGTTTGCCTGAATCAGTGAGAACTGCCCAAATTACGCACTTTTCCCCAGCTCTTCGGGTAAGACACAACCACGGTGGCACATCATCATTACAAAAACTTATTCCACACATTCGCTGTTTTCTGAAACGTTTGATATTGTGCAAAGAAAGCTTCCTCACAAGATGCAGCGGTGCTCAGGAATCACACGGCATTTATTCTACCGGAATCTACTGAAGTTTAAGGTAAATAACCTGAGCACTTGCACCCTCGCTGTTCTACACCCAGATCCCAGGGACAGCCTCTTCCCGCAGATTTATAGGGCCCCAGTCCATACAGCCACTACATAACGTGTCACCTGCATTTCAAAAAAAGAAACAAAAACAACAAAAGAGGAAAAAAACCCACCACCACACACCAACGCTTAAGGCATTACCTGTACAACCATACATCCAAGCTGAGAGGAACACAAAATCTGATAAACATCAGACGGCGTGTTGTGCGTACAACCTCAGCTGTCCCTGTGGGCACATGTTGTCTTCGCCCCAGCTTATCTCATTACATTGCTTCAAAGGCGTCCAAAGATGATATTACAAGAGGACATTATAACTCAGCACCCCAAGAAGATACTGCTAAGAGGAAGAATCAGGATTGTGTAACGGGAGGGAAGCGACATTCCTTTTCCATAGAGTAACACCTCCTCCCTGCCAAGGGGTAGCGAGTGAACAAGAGCTCGTCTATACGGACACGCTGACCGGAATAACCGGTGCCGACTGACCCATCGCATCAACAGCGCGTTACGAGGACACGGCTCAAGCACAAGAGACGCTTTTACTCTGGTGCATGAAGATGCTCAAAAAGTAAAGCTGTTATTCCAGAATAAACTTTATGCTGGAACAGCTGAAGTGGAAGACTTTATTCTAGGGTGCAGACCAATCCAAAAGCTGAAGACAGCAAAACATGTAAGATAGGTCATAAGGCAACTCAGTGCCACTCCACAAGCTCTGGTCTAACCAAACCACAAGTTTACATGCAAAATTAAGAAACAAAACAGAATTTAATTGTGTGATCACTGGAAGCGCACATAAGAGATATAAGGCCCACATACAGGCAACCGTAGCCAATACCAACCAGAAGCATAAATGCTCAACAGTTCCTGCAGGAAGGCCGTACGACCCGGACAGATGACGGGCTGGGAACCAGAAGACCCAAGTTTACTCCAAGTCAGTCAACAATTCGTTTTGCAACCTTCAGCAGTCGTTCTGTTGTCATTTGTCTGTCTGCAAGGTGGAGCAAAGCTCACTCATCTAACATGCAGAGCTGCATTCAAACCAGCTGGACCCTCTAGTTCTTGGGCTAAAAGACAGTAATCTGGCCATGCCAAAATTTTAGGGAACTTCTTGAGTTTGGGCCTTAATTCGCCTGCATATGAAAGAACTGAAATACAAAGAAAATACTGGAGCCTATCAAAGCTTATGTTTTATCTAGGACAGTACAGAAAAGCCTGGAAGGAAATGAATCTTTCCATGTCAAAGGGATCTGCAGTAAATAAAACATACTAAAAAGACAATACACACTTCTGCTTCATTCCCCAAGCCTCTCCTGTGTGCTGATTTGGCACAGATCACAGGAAAAAATCAGCTTCTATTCATAGTTTCAGATTATCATAGAGAATGTATTCTAAAGAACAGAATTAAAGCTCCATACAGATACCCTCCTCACCACAGTCCAAACTGTAGCTTCACCAGAAAAAGTACATTCTTATTACACCTTGCTACGATTTTGGCTTATGTCAACAAAGATGGGTTTCAAGCAAGTAAAGGTAAGGACTGTGGGGAATTGCTGACCTTATTTTGACCTAACTTATATCAGAGACAATGACTCTTTCACCATCAACAGTTTGGACTACGACAAGTCTATACAGATGGGTAAAACAGACATGAAATTATATGCTCAAGCCTGACGTGGCTGAGAAAGAATACATTTGCATTTAACGGCATCACCGGAGTTAACGTTTTCCGCCTTTCGGCGGCTGCCACAGCCGCGCAGCTTGCCCAGCCAGACCTGGCTTCCCCGAGCCCACCTGAAGTACGAACCAGTCCACAGAGATGTCCTCCAGCAAGATAAACAGCGCACAATGAGCTGTGGAAGAGAAAGGGCTCCGAAACGACTAGATCTAATCCACTTGTGTCTCCAGAGGGGAGAACTCTGCTCTGCGCACGGAGAGGCGGGTGCGGGGCAGACAACCCAAGAAACGGGTCTGCACGAACCGGCCGTGCTTCGCTTTAAGTGGAGAATTCAAAGCAAAGCAAAATCAAGGCGTAGCTCAAGATCAGACGAGACCGGACAACTAGAAGCCTCCGCACCAGGTGCTGCTCGTTTCACGCTCCCGAGCGGACACCAAGGACTGCGCAGTCATCGCTCCGGGTCATTCCCGGAGCGGGAGACCCGCGGAGAGGCAGGAGCACCGAGGAGCCCCTTCCCCGCGCAGCGGCCGCGGCAGGCCCCGACGCCGCCCGCGCGGCAGAGCCTGGTGCGCGCAGGGAAACGAGCGGGCCGCGCTCCGGAGGCCGCAGACAGCGGGTGAAGGACCCCCCCGCCGCCCGGGAGCGCGGCAGACCCCGGCCGGGCCGGGGCGGGAGCGGGAGCAGGGCGGCGCTGGCCCCGCGGCCCGGCCCGGCCCCCCGCGCACCGAGGCCCGGCCCGGGCCCAGCCGCGGCACTCACCTCCTCGCGCCGCTTCTGCCAGCGGCCGCACGGAGACTCCTCGAGGATCTCGGACTCGTCCTCGCTCTCCTCCTCCTCCTCCTCCTCCTCCGGCGGCGCCGCGGAAGTCACCGGCGGAGACACCGAGGTCATCCCCGGGCCCGACGACACGGACTCCGGCTTCGAGTCGGAGCCGCCGCTCGGCGCCTGCTTGGCCTCGCCCTCCGACATGCCGCCGCCGCCGCCGCGCACCC